>JAQGDG010000107.1:0-390098 GCA_029844215.1 Przewalskia tangutica
GAGTTAGGCTTGCGGGAATGAGATGTGGGGCGGTAGCCTGTTCCCGATCGTGTGGCCTGGCGAGCGTGTACGATTTTGTTGTTCTTGTTTGTTGATGTGGCCTTATGCGGTTTATTGGTTGTTTCACACGTATTTATGCTTGGTTTTAAAATGATATGTTTTCATTTAAGTACTACAGTTCGCGTACTTAGTACTGTTGTCTTGACCTCCTGGGGCGGCGTATAAAGAGGCGGAGCCTCTGCCACGGGAAACAGGACCAGGCAGTGGCTCTCATTATAGCATCACGAGAAGGGCCGTAGGCAAATCACCTCGAGGATCATGGTAACCAGAACAATTTGTTGGAGTCGTCGAACAAGGCTGCGACAGTGACAAAAGTGGTATCGGAGCGATTAATGCTCCAGGAAAGTGTCTGACCGTGTATCTAGTAGAGTCTTGATTACTCGGTGTGTTGCACCACACCAATGTCGAGCTATAGGATATTTAGATTGGTTTTAGTTCTTACCATTAGAATCGTAACTTTGAAGGCTGTGTTATGAGTTGGACCATACAGTATTCCTTTCTGTATGATTATGCCTCGCCGTAAGGCAGCAGACCCAGAAGGGCAAAGCGTAGAGGAGGCGTGTAGAGACACCCAGTCACGAGGAGCTCAGAGGCGGTCTATACGAGGCGGCGAGTTATGGCATGTGGCCAGCGAGAACCTGATACCAGCACTCTGTCCAGCGATGCAGGCGGAGGAAATTAGAAATACAGAGATAACGGCTTTGCTAAAGTTGTAGCCCGTCCCCGAGAAGGCTGGATCTGGCAGTTCCAGTTCAGCTCGATGCAGTCGCGCCCGTTATTCCTGGCCCGAGAAGTTTGAGAAATTTCTGCAGACTTTGGCTGTAACCGCCGGAAGTTTATGGATCAGCGGGAGGACCAATCCGCGGGGGTCATCCAGAAGTCGGCAGGGGATTTTGAGTGATCGGGCGTCGGGGCCAGTCGTGATCTTTAGGTCACATGGGGCTGCGTGATCTGCGGTCGATTGGTTGATTCATGGGAGTTATCCGGGAGCACCAGCGTCCCAGTCTGCAGGATGAGTTCTCGAAGCTTTCGCCGCTCGCTTCTGCCTCATGAGATGAGGAGCGCGGGTGATAGATTTTACTGCGAGCGAGAGAGGCCTTGTCGGGTCTGATATCGGGAGTTTGATTCATTAGCTCGATATGTCCCGGCATTGTGCTTGAATATGGAGGATAAGTGCGCGCTATGTCCACCCATTTAAACGACTATATGGCGATCATGTGCGGGGTTTCTCTCAATTGCGGGTATAGACGTACCGCGTGCGACTCACGCCAGCAAATGCGGAAAGCGCGAAGGTGAGCGAGTGGGCGACGAGAAGAAGAGCTGGGAGCGGGAGATGCTTACGTGGATTATCGTGGTGAAGCATTTCAGGCAGTCTGGGTCGCACCACGGCCAGCGCGAGCACTCTGCGGTCGGCCACGACCACGATTTTCGGCGGACCGGGGCCCGAGGCGAGGCGTCGAGGTACTTGGCGAGAATGCGGCGGTCGGGACCACCTACGGTGTGGCGGGTACGGTAGATCCGTGCAGGAAGTGTGGTACTACTTTTGGATCTTGTTACGATTGTGGCAGTGAGGTCACTTTGCGGCTTGTCCCGGCGAAGCGGCTTGTGGTAGGAGCACCGATCGCCGAATTTACATTGCCGTGTCATCTCCTAGGTTACTACGCCGGAGCGGGGGTGCTCGTGGGTGTTGGTCGCTTGTGATGTGGCTTTCGAATCACAGGTCTGCGATCGCCGAGCCTTTATGCTTTATCCGGTAGAAAGCGGAATCGGGAGGCCTCACACGTGTAAAATCGCAATTACTTATCAGTTTACGGGTTTTGATATGTATGCTTTGATGGTGGGGTTCTACTCACGTCATATATCTCATGTTGCTAGTAGGATAAGGGATAGGCACGAGTCGTAGGCGGCTGAGTAGCTAAGCGCGATGGGTGGTCCGGTGGTAGCTCGGCGGGTATGAAACTTGTCTGTGATCATTTACGATGCGATGGACACGGCCGACTTGATAGAGTTGGAAATGTTTGAAACCCGATGTGATCATGGGGATGGATTGGCTAGCTTCTGCTTCTTGTAATGTGAAGCTATGAGAAGAGAAATAGTCTGATTTCAGTTTCACGAGGAGCCGGTTGTTGAGTGGGAGAGAACACGGTATCGGCAGAAGTAGGTTTTATTTTGCCTCGAGCTGAGAAGATAGTGCGAGAGAGGGTATATCTACCGTCTACGTTCGGGTGTTGATCTTTTGAAGTTTGCGGTACCAGATTTTCGTCGGTTCGGTAGTCGAGTTCCGGGCGTGTTTCGAGGATGACCTCCGGTATCCTCACGAGAGGAGATCGAGTTTTATTATAGATGTGTTGCCGAGATACTCGGCTTTATTTCCATTATGCCCATCGAGAATACTTTCTTAGAGATTAGAGAAGATGAAAGGATCGGCTTAAGATTTGCTAGAAAGAGGGAGCACATTAGGCTTTGATGTTTCTCCTGAGGAAGCCGTGTGTTCGTGAAGAGGGCGGGCGTTCTTTATGTGTGTCGATTCTGACGGTGAACAAGGTGACCGTTAAACGAATACCCGTTCTAGGATTGATGATTTGTTCGACGATTTGCGAAGTGCGAATGTTTCTCCCGAAGATTGATGCGATCGGGCTGCTCGTCAGTGCGAGTCGAGAGAGGTGGATGTCCCTGATGCATTAGGACCCGATACCGGCAGCTATGAGTTCGGGGTCATGCTGGAGTTGACGATGCTCGGCGGTATTCATGGATTTGATGAGCGAGGTGTTCAAACCATTTTTGAACCACGTTTGTGATAGTGTTCATTGATGATATCTTGGTTTATTCGCTGGAAGCGAGGCATGCGGGCGTTTGAGGCGTGGCAGCGGTTCTCGGGACAACGGTTATGCGCGAGTTTTTCAGATGGCAGTTTTGGTTAACTTGATGGCGTTTCTTGGAGCATATTGGCGAGAGTGTCCGTATTCAGTTGTCTGACGAATCGGCGTCAGGACTTAGCCTAGACTCTTACTCAAACTGATTCCCTTGATTTCACGGGCACTTGCAGTGACCATGGCCGGTTGTGGAAGTTTGTATCTACGCACCGTTGACTGAGTGACTGGAAAGCGACCAAGTTTGATGGACGTGCTTGGCGAGGTTTTCGATTGCTGAAAAGAAGTGGCGACGCCCGGTGCTACTCGCTTCCGGTCGAGATGGTTATGGTGTATTGTGATAAACTGAGCGCCGAGGTTGGGATATTGTTGATGCGGCGTGGCGAGTTATAGCATATCGTCAAGCGGTGAAGAAACACGAGAGAGCTTACGCTGGCGTGATTTGGGTTAGCGGTGTGATCGCGCTTTTGAAGATGCGGAGCCTTTATTTGTATGGGGTTGCGTGGATATTTTTCACGGACGCAGAGCCTCGGTATGTCTTGACCAGGGTGAACTGGCGAAGGCGGTGGTTAGAGTTGCTTTAGGATACGATGTGGACATCTGTACGCCAGGGCAAGGCGATGTTGTGGCGGATGCTGCGCCCAGTCGTGAGTCGATAGAACTGTCGGATGTGCGGTAGAAGGACATGGTTACGCTAATTTGCACGATTCGCGAGCGCGGTGTCCGTTTTGGTCAATTACGATAGCAATGGGGTTAGAGTTAGTGAGGTTAAGTCTTCGTCGTTGAGAGAGGTGAAAGAGGCATGATTCGAGGATCCGGCTTTGATTGATAACCGTGATGACTCTTACGTGAGGGCGAGGTGCGAGTATGCTTTTTGATGGGGTGCTAGGTTTGAGAAATGATTGTGTGTTCGAGATGTTTGAGGACTTGGCGGGTTCTTGAGGAAAACCGCAGCGGTAGCAGCGTTACTACATCCCGTCCACGAGTCGACGAAGATGTACCACGACGCCCAGATACGGTATTGGTGGGATGGCTTGAGAGGGGCGTTGCGAGTTACGTATTTCGGTGCGTGTTGTCGGCCAGGTGAAGGTAGAGCACGAGGAGAGACACGGTGGTTCTGAGGCGATAGAGATCGGGCACGGAAGTGGGGTAATAAACGGACTTAATCCGCAGGATTACCTTTTCGGAGGCGGCTGATTCACCATATGGGTTATCGTCGGCGGTGTGAAAATCGACCAGCTAACTCTGTCGGGACGACTTTTAGTGAAGTTATACGGTTTACATGGGAGATCGTCGATTTGCGTGGAGTCCCTGCTTATTCATGCTCAGCAGAGGAGCCGGTTGCGGCCCCAAGCTGAGGTCGCTTCCGAGAGGTTTAGGGGCAGCGGTGAGCAGAGTGCGCATTTCATCCTGAGCCGGCGGGCGAGCGAGCGCGCTATCCGGACGCTGCGAGATATCTTTGCGCGAGCACATGTTGTGGCTTTCCGATGGTAGTTGGGAGGATCATTTGCCTCTCCCCAGTTGATTACCGGCGTATAATATGCTTCTGCTCAGAGTGACCGAATGGCGCGCATGAGGCCTTGTATGGGAGAATGCGAATGCGCCTATAGGATTGGTTCGAGGTAGGCGAGAGTGCGCTAGTGGGACGGAATTTGAGTGCGCGACGATGGATAAAGTGAAAGCTTATCCAAGGCGGCTAATGGCATTCCCAGAGTCGGCGGTAATATGCGGTCATAGTAAATGCGACATGGGTTCTTGATTGATAATTGGTTTCTGAGTGTCACCATGAAAGAATTGGTAGAGATTAAGGGAAAAGCCGGCCAAGGTACATTGGGCGTTTGAGTTATCGCGAAATTGGCGAGGTGCACATAGTTGAATCTGCGTGATCTGGGCGTGCATGGTGTTTACGCGTTTCTATCTTTGAGGGAGATGTCGAGGATCCATCTAAGTACATCGTTGTGATGTCAAAATTGTGAGGATTATCGTGAGGAAATTCCCAGCGTGTGAGTGTCGTCGAGTTAAGCGTCTGGACTGAAGAGCGTGACTTAGTCAAAGTCTTTGTGGCGGAGCAGGCTGGGAGAGATGGTAGGCAGAGGACATGCAGGCGATATCCTCTGTTCCCCACCACACTCCGGGTAATTCACTTTCCTACTTGTAAATCTCTTCATTATCGTTTATGCTAAGTGTTGTTTATGGCCGTGTGTGTTTTTGCCATGTTTAAGTTTTGAAAGAACCTTGCTCGTTATGTCTGTCTTGGGAAGGAACATTCGGAATGAAGATGTTTAGAGAAGGGAGAAATAAAGTATACCAGTATTTCAGGTAATAATATTAAAGGTCACATTACCAAAAAGTTGGTCTTAAGTTGGGCTACTTGGGCGATTTTGAAGCCTGACTCCTTGTGACGGTTTCAAATGGCATTTCCCTGACTTTCGTAGGATAAATTCTGGCTATGTCATTTCTAATTTTGCGATTTTTCAGAGGCGTAACACTTTGGACCAATGAGGAAAACATTGCACCTCATTGGTGGACTTTAATCGCAGCAGCCGGGGCCAAATGGATGACCGTCATATCGTAAAGTTGGTTAGATAATGTTTTATTATGAGTTGACTAGAGTCTGTTTTATACTAATCTTGACCTTACAACACCTAGCACTTGGCTAAATCTTGGCCATTGGTTGGCATTGTGCAACTATAAATACCTCTGGGTGAAGTTTCAGCCTTCATCCATAAAAAGCTTTCCAAGTGCAAAAATCATGCTCTCCCTTTGTAAGCAGTGCGTCAAACCACGCACTCCCGGCCGAGAAGCTTGGCAGAGACTCTGCCTTCCCCCAACTGTGAAACCTACCCCCACTACACTTGGTAGAAAAGTTGCCTTGTATTGTTATAATGCCCAAAATACCTAGCCCAAATGCCTTGGTAGTAGAAGTTGTGAAAAACTGGGTTTCACTGGAGCATCTGACTTAGGAGCATAACTACCAGTATGACTTTCTAGGATATTATTGATTACGGGAGTAGCTAGTCCTAACCCTCTTTTGAATTAGAGAATACTTACTGTGTAGAATAAATAAGTATAAATACTTAGAAGGTTATTAAGGAATAAGTGAAAGCTGTAACACCTTAGAAAGGGTATAAAAGAAGAATATCTGTTTGTACTTACATGGAGTTTGTTTTCTGATGAACTTATATGCTCAGGGTAGGGTGTGCTGCATGAGCTTTCATTAAATTGAGGACCTCTTGTTTGGGAATGATTCCTGAATAATCAGACTTTGATAGATGTAGCATTCTTATAGAGTGATTCTGCTGTGACATACTCGATGGCGGTGGATTTGTAGAAGGTATGATTCTTCACAAAGCATGATATTTTTACAATATGTATATAAATGCGGTGAAGCGTGCGTAGCATTGGCGAATAATACTTTGGCGATGCCTCCCGCGGCTTAGCTTTGAATAATAAATGCGGCAATGCCTACGCTTACTTTGAATAAGAAGCGAAAACATTTCGAAAGGACTCACCCCGAACCATTTATTAACGAGAAGAGAACTGGTGGTTTTAAGCAGAAGCAAGAGTTATACTAGCTTTATGGGAAGTAGTATAACCAACAAGATTGAGAAAGAAAAGAAACAAGTTTATGTGTTTATAGCAGGACTTATGTTGGCGAAAGACCAATAAGATGGTTTGATAGGTAGGCGTGATATGGTCTTGCTGTAGTATCTTGCTTAACGTTTGTATAGAGTGGTATCGTGTTATGCATATTTACTTAAAATGAATTTGTTATGTTAGTATCTTATCACTCGCCTGCGAGATGATCTGGGAGGTTAAGGCGCACCGTGCGGGGCCAGGGCTTCGGGGCGAGTGCAGGACAATGTGGTCGAAATACCTAAATGCGGGTCGGGAGCTATGCGGGCTACGAGGATTCAGTTGGTATGCGGTTATGCCTGTCGTCACATGTAGCCCGTGCGAATGACGAGTCGGGCGATGCCAGAAAGTAGCCCCACCTACGTCTGCGGGGTTATACACCATGCGGGCCCGTGCGAGTGGCCTATGCGGACTCAGGAGTCCGAGATTGAAGCGGAATGGATGTGGCGGTAGCCCACTGTTTGATCATTAGCGGCTGACGAAGGCGTATTCTGATTACCTGTTGTTGCTCTTTGTTTGTGATGTAACCTTGTATGCTGATTTTATTGGATTTGTTTCACACATATTTGGCCCAGTTTCAAAAATGATATGTTTTCATTTAAGTACTTTACGTTTGTGTGCATTACTGTTGCTCTTGACCTCGCCCGGTAGTTCATCTGGTAAGGGCAGCAGTGCTAGATCCCGCGTCCTTAGGATCTACAAATTTGGTGTCGAGGCGCTCCGGCCTACTTAGGAGGCTACTTTTGTTGTAATCTCCGCGACATGATAGTTTTATCTGATCGAGGTATGGCGGGGCAATCGCCGCGGTTATATATTCCTTAGAAGTGCAGCAATCGTATTTATGCGATGTGGTTGTTGCTAAAACATGATTATATATATATGCGAAAAGCGATGTTTTCTCCTGTCATGTCTTGTTTATAAAGCTGTTTAGTATGCACTTTATGTTTCCGGTGCACCGATGTATGACTGCCGGTGCCGGTAAAGGCACGATCACGAGCCAGGCAGTGCGTGGCGGCATAGGCCGTGGGCAAAACCAGGGTGTGACCTCGGTATAATAAGTCAAGGGTGTGTGATACAATAACGATTTTCATGAATGATTTGACAACGTAAAAGCGTAGCCGAAACAGCACACGATAATCCGCAGATACTAACACGTAGCATCACCAACATGCTTACTTATCAAATCGACAAAAGAAAGTATTTTAAAGGCTATCCTGAGCAATCTGATCGAGTTATTCGCGGTGCTTTACCTTGCCTAACAGTTGGTACCTATCTGAAAGTACTTCATCATTCGTCTTTAAAGATACGCGTTACTTATGAAGCTCCACCGTGTGTGGTATATGAAAATGGGAGTGATTATCTTTTAAAGTAAATCGATTACTTTCTTTGTAAATCAAGTAGCAACATTCTTTCGATATTTGAGTTTACTGTTCGATGTTAAGTTTGCTATTTCCCGTATTTCAGGATTTGACTTTTTAGAAAGTTTTCAGTAGTTCGTGAGTCTTATTCGTTTAAGAATATAATTCTCTCTTTAAACAATCTAAGAAAGCATAAGCCTTATGTTACGTGCAGTGGATATTGTTGCCTCTAACAATCTTATTACTGGCAGACCATGATCTAGGAAATATCATTTTGTTTCATCTTAAGCTTCCATGCGGATTGGAAGTTTTCTCTGGTTTTTTAATATTACTCTAATTATTAAAAACATTTCCTTTAATGTATTAACGCCGCAGGTGGTTTTGTCGATACTGCATTCTGATTTCCAAATCGGTAAGAAAACATTCTTAGACGTTATACCTAACTTTTCATAAAAAGCTAAGTATAACTCTTAAGTTTCAAAATAAGTAAGTATTACCTCTTCTTTCAAAATGAATCAAAAACCTTTTGAAATACTTCCAAGTTCTTTATTAACCGCATATAAAGCCTTGATTATAGTTCAAATCGGTTACGCTTTAAAAACCACAAGTATTTTCTCTACCAATATAAAGGCTCGTTATAACCAACTTCCCATAAAGCAGTTATAACACTTTATGTTTTACAAATAATCAAATATATTTAGCACATGTACGTCTTCACCGTACTACATGGATTCCTACGTATCATCTTTAGAAGAGATAGGAAGAGGTTGTCATACCTCAGCGGCGCAGTATCGACTTATAGCAAAACGCTCCAAGTACTTCAAGCGCTTCTGGGCTACTCCTTTAGCCAAGTTAGATCGCGCCAATAACGTGGTACTTCGGCCTATACGCCCAAGCAGTGCTCATTAACATTTAGATCCGCCCGCCAGAGAGCATTGCCACGTAAAAGTCTACGGCGACTTTCCTCACGCCAGGCGTAAATCTAACTTCCTCATCGGGGCCGACTTACCAAGCCAGCGCCAAGTTATACGTTTAATACGGGGCGTGCCGCAATTCTACCTCGCGGAAAAGCTACACTGAAGTCTCACGTAATACGCCCTGATGCAATATGCACTCTGGTTGATGCTCGGTGCTTGAAAAGTTTAGCATTATTCAGGGCTTAAATCGTAAAAAGACATTGCCCGATAACAACGTTTCGATACTATATATAGTATACTTCAACTATATAATCTAACAGCATGTAATTTCCAATTACAATGAGGGCAAGATATTTACCTCGATAAGCCCCTTAATTGTCCGAGGGATTTAAATGTGCCGATCTGGTAAGCAAGGTTTAGCTCTTACTCGATGCGCTCAGGCATTTCCGAACAACCACCATAGAAAGCTTCTAACCAACTTCTGCCCCTTACTACTTCAACTACGGTGAAGATTTGCCGGGTTCGGTTTTGCTTTGTGACTAAGGGAAGTATAATAGTATTTCACGAGGCTTTTGTAATTATAACCTTAGAATACTACACTGGAGTATACGGGCTAAGGTAATTTGGGCATTATAGCAATGCTTTTGAGAGTATTTCTAACAAGAGTGGGTATTATCGAAAGAGCTAGGCTAAAAGGGGTCACCACACACTGCTACGAGGAGTGGAGTAGGGCTCTCGGCCAAGGCTGGCCTTTCAAAGGGGGAGGGCTGGGGCGAGGACCGAAGGCTCACAAAGGGAGGAGGGATTTCTCAACACTTAGAACAATTTGGAACGGGATGAAGAAGTTTCTTCCAAAGGGGTATTTATAGCACAAGCGGAGGCCGACAAATGGCGAAGATCTAGCCAAGTGCCACGTACAGTGTAAAAGCAGATTCACCCGTGTGTCCTTGTCCGACTACCACTTTGAAATATCCTACCAACTCCGCCCGGCCATGAAGGCCGGTCGGTGCGCCTCACTTTCGCAGCCATTCATCGTCCGCGATGAACGAGGTGCTGCAGTGCGCCTCTTTGTTGTATTATTCTGTTCGTCTCGGAAAATCGTAAAAAATAAAAGCTGACATAAGCCAGGAAATTCCCCACGGTATGGCGATCGTAAGTGAAAACCCGGCTTCAAGCAAGATTATTTGTGAACAAAGACCTTAATTGACGAGCCTAATTCTCAAGTTCAAATTTTCTCGTGCGTCGCTACGTACATACTCTGCAAATACGGTATAACATTTCTCCTCTTGCCAAACATTCGTGTCCAGATCGTTCCTTCTGAATCTCAAAAACAAGCGTGCGCGATATAGTCTTAGCTACTATGCTTACGAGGAATCAATCACGCCTTACGCTGGTCGCAGCGAAATAACTGCGCCAAAATGCTTACATCCAAGTCCGCTTATAAACACCTCTAACATCACCAAAATGATACCCGCACTTTTTGTCACTTTGTTCGGCGTATTAATCCTTTCAAGCGACCCGACAAATGAGTGCGAGAACGTCGCATCACGATCAGGTATGTCGCCGTATTCGAACTCTTTCACACATTTAAATCTGCTTGCATATCCAAAACTCAGTTATATCTTCAACTTGGTCATCATTAGTGGGAACTTGCTACTGGATGGATCTCAATTTCCTTCTCGAACATAACCACGAAAGGCTGATCGCCTTGCCTGCTAAGCTCGGACTCCAAGAATGCTGGGCCATATAGAGCGACCTGGCCTATGCTACATGTAACTCAAAGGCCCAGAAGTAACTCTCTGCTAGTTCTCTGCATATTCAGCTTCGTCACCCAACCGGTGGTACTTTGAGTTAAGACGACCGTCGCTGAACTCACAACTTCTGCGTGAAGTCGCCGATTATCCGCAGACGATTCTCATTTTGCGAACCTCTGCTAGACAAGCTTTACTCTGTCCACATCTGTGGAATGCTCAACTGAACAATATCACGAGATCCACGCCAACATCAGACCAATTCCGTGGCGACTTCCACACAACCGCTGCTACAAGCCTGAGAGCATCAAAGTGACGTCCAGAACACCGAGAATGGTAGCTTAAGCAAACAGCCCGGCGAGCTGACAAATTCTGCATGTATCCCCTGGAAATTCGAACAACGGCCCGGTGGCTTAAGATGGCAGTGCGAGACTTGCTGAGGTTCCTAACGCTTGCCGGTAAAACCTCCGGAAAAGCGGTATGACAACAGACCGCGACATCGCTCACCTAAGGTGAAGCGTAGGCACGCCGTGCGGCGCTACAACCTTTCTAATATATCATTCGCGCTTTTCTGCCGATCGCGGTAAACTGCCTTGCTGAAATTCAAAACGGTACGACCTCACTGGGACGACTCTGCCCCGGTCGAATCGATCCAGTGCGACTGCACGTTGGTTAACTAAACTTGGGCCTAACGTGCTCATTGGCACTGCAGCGGCGGGACCACCGCAGTGACCTCATACCATCGTCAGCGGGTTGTTGCGTCGACCAACGTGGCCTCAACCTGACCGCTTGAGCCGTGACGCATAAAGCGAACCACGAAGCGAAAACTCTCGGCCCCAATCACGTTACGAAAACCTAAGCGACTTGCTTGGCTTTCAATGCCGCCTACCGTTTCTCATGGCACACTACGGGGACTAACTCACAAACATAACTCACGTGCACTATGCACTCCTATGCGGTCAAACATAAACAATACATCTTTTCTCGAGACGGCCTTACCTCTAAGGCGTCTCTACGATAAAACTCTAAGGCTCACACCTCTGTATCCCCAAATCTTACTTGGTTAACTAACCAAGATTTCTAATCACCATTTACACAATGCTATCAATATAACACTTAAGGTATACTCACCCATCACACATACTAAAACCCCAGATGTTAAAGATCTATCTCAGATCTACCGCTTCACCCCTTAGTCGTTTCTAATCAAACCGGCCTGCAGGCGGCGCTGCCAAGGTGACTTAACTACCCACCGACTTCAAGGCTAAGTCCTCCCACAAGGACACTTCTTCGACACCAGACTGACGGTCATAGTACAACAAGTACAACCAAAAGACGACATTCCTCGATGATACCGGCCACACCGCGAACTGAAACGGAGTTCACCACTCGTGATACCCCTAATGTCTCCAACCCGTGAGGACCTTTTCGCACCGTGGACGTGGCAATCTAATTGGCCGGGTGAGGCGACTGGGCCGGAAGTTACCAAAGGACTCGCGCTCGCCCTTTTCGCCGCCCGGTTAACCTGGGCCGATCTCTACGCTTTCGCCCAGACAAGCCCGCATACGTGCCATGCTCAAGCTTCAATCAAGAACTTACTTGCACCACCTTCTCGCTGATAATCATCAAGACTCGCGTACATCGGTATACTCTCCTGTAGTCAAATCCATAGTTAGTAACAGGTCGCCTCTGCACCCATATTCACTATTCTCGGCCGTAACTAAAGGTTCAAATATCACGGGCCGCGAAGAGGGAATCGCCGCCGCCGCTAAACTGAGGCAGCGACGCCGCAAAACTCCCCGAATTTAAGCACCACCAAGGTGATAATTGGGCTCGTGCTCATCGTGAATCTTCAGACTTACTCAGCCTCACGCTTCGCCTTCCTCAAGGCGGTTTCACGCTGAGGCATAACGGTGGAAAGAAATACGTTAGAGGGTCCAACTTACAACACAAATTTCTAAGGCACGATCTCGTAGTGAGTAAGAATAGAAACCAACTTAAATATCCTATAGCCTCTGATTATTGTGCACAACACACATCGATAATCAAGCACTTCATCGATACGGTTCAGACACTTTCCGAGGATTAATCGCTTCTGATACCACTTTTTGTCACGACTCCAACCGGCTCATGATCGTGCCTTACCCCGCACCCTAGTGATACAACATCGAGTAATCACGAACATAAAACACATACATGAAACAAATGAAGTACAAAACAAGAATTGAGGAAATCTCGCTTTCTGCATATATATAAATAATAACTCCTACAAATGAACAGCTTTAACTTTTTACAACCCCGCCACAAAGAGATTACGTACTTTTAAGAAATGATACGACAACAATGGCGTGGACAGTGGCTTTCCGCCATACCTCAATGTAAATACCTACAACGACAGGACTATACCAAGATAAGCCTCCGAGAAACTGAGCTTTCCCAAACGCTCAACCGTGACCCTAAGAGCGAGGATCAACGATCGGTGTACCTTTTACCGCGGCATGAACGCGCAGCCTAAGGAGGTCAAGCAACAAACTGCGATGTGAAACTGAAAATACATCGTAAATGAAATCATAGTAGCTTATGTAAAGCAGAGACACGTATGATAACCAAACTACGCTCACAATAAATAAGCAATATAAGCCAAGTCGTGGACTCACGCCTCAAGTTATCACAATAAACCGCACGTGGGCAAGACGTAAGGCATAGCCGACTACTAAGCACCCACAGCACTAAAAAAATACCACAAACCGTATCCTCGAGGTCTTCTTTGCATCGCACCATTACGATCAAGCCGCCACTCGCCCGCAATATCAACGCTACGCTGTTTATCCCTCGAACTCAAATTCGCATAGGTCACCTACGCACCGCATGAGGTATTCTCGAATCATGGTCCTGCATCGCCGAGGTATACCCGCATCGGCGCAGCTTAACCCTCAGATCCGCTCAGGCTCCGCAGCCCCGCATAGTCTCAAAAGACCGCATAGTCTCAACAGATCGCATAGGGAATCCCGCATCAAAGCAACACCCTGAATGATTAATCCTCGCTACCGCATGCGCATAGTCACAAGACTTTATGTTATACCGTATTTCAGAGTAGTGACGAAAGGAATACGTGATAAAAGTTTGGTCTTAAAGTTAGGCCTTCGACGATTTTTAGCACAACTCACAAAGCTTAATGGTTTTCACTAAACGCTTCACATACTTCGTAGGATAAATTCGCCATGTCATTTCTAATTTTTGGCGGATTTTTCCGAGAGACGTAACACTTTGACCAATGAGAGGCTTACATTTGCCACCCTCTCATTGATGGACTTGTCACGCAATAGCCAAATGGATGACCATCCTTGTCATAAAGTTGGTTAGATATTTTTCATGTGTGCAAGTCTGCCAGGTACACTTGCCCTAATCTCGACCTTACACTTGCTCTAGCACTTACAAATCTTGGCCATTGGTTGGCCATGTCTTGACCTATAAATACCCCTCTTGAGATGAAGAGTTCTTCATCTACAAAAAGCTTTCCAAGTCTAAAATCCTTCCCTCTCCCTTTGTAAGAATTCGTCCAACACACCCCCTCCCTCAGAAGCTTGGCCGAGGCTACCCCACCCCTAGTCTAGCCGAAACCTACACCCTCCCTTGGTAGGAAAAGTTGCCTTCTTGTATTGTTATAATGCCCAAAATACCCTAGCCCAAATACCTTAGTACTTAGTAGGTTGTGAAGAACGTCTAAGGTTTCCTTGGAGCCTACAACTTAGGAGCAAAACCTGCTCAGCGCCGACTTTTTCTAGGATATTATCGGGCTTACCGAGGTAACTAATCCTAACCCTCTTTTGAATTGTGAGAATACTTACTTGTCGTAGAATAAGAATAAGTATAAATACTTAGAAGGTTATTAAGGAATAGAATTGAATCGTAACACCTGTAAGGGTATAAAAGAAGAATATACGCACTGTATTCACATAGGATCTTTTCACAGACTTATATAAACGTAGGGTTGTCACCGCCCGACTTTCCGTAGAATCGAGGACCCTCTCGCTTAGAATGACCTCTGAATAGTCTAGACTTTGATAGATATCTCGTGACTATTATAGGGTGATTCTCTGCACGACATACCTTACTCAAGGCGTGTGGATTTCAGGTAAGGTATGTGATTCTTCCTAAAGCATGATATTTTACAATATGTATATAGCAGTGAAGCGTACGTGTTAATCGACAATACTTACGAATGCCTCACGCTTAAGTGCCTGAATAATACGTGACGGTGAATGCCTCACGCTTAAGCTTGAATAATAAAGAATGAAAACATTTCAAAAGGACTATCATCAACCATTTATTAACGTGAAGAGAACTAATTGGTTTTTAAACGTGCTTAAGAGTTATACTAGCTTTATGGGAAGTAAGTATAACCACTTAAGATTGAGAAAAGAAACAAGTTTGCCTATGTGTTTATAAATGCATTTATATTGTGAAAAGAATAATAAGATGGTTTGATAGGTAGACATGATATGGTGCTACGTGTGTTAGTATCTTGTAACGCTTGTATAGTGAGTATCCATGTTATGCTTATGTTACTTAAAGATAAGTTGTTATGTTAGTATACTATCACTCACCTCTTGAGATGATACCGGGTTGTCGCTCCGACGCGCGGTATTCGGCAATGCAGACCATGATTCGAGAATACCTCACGCCGGTCCAGTGGGCCTACGCGAGCTACGGAGTTCCGTGTTAGTATGCGGGTTATGCCTCACGCGGTCTATGTGGCCGCACGGACAGCGAGTCGCGATTTACGCCGAGGAGTAGCTACCGACGCGGGTTATACTCTCATGCGCCTACGCGAGGGCTTCCGCGACCGGAGTCGAGGATTAGGCTTGCGAATGAGGATGGCGAGTAGTACTGCTTCGATCATTCGCAGCCTAGACAAGACGTATTACGCTTACCTATTGTTGTTCTTGTTTGTGATGTGGCACTATGTGCGGTTTCTGGTTGTTTCACATATTTGTAAACCGGTTTTAAAATGATATGTTTTCATTTAAGTACTTTACGCTTTCGCATACTTAGTACTGTTATCGACTCTCCTTCGGGGCCGAGCGTATAAAGAGGCCAGAGCCTCTACCGAAACGGAACAGACCGTGGCTCTCGTATAGCACATCCCGAGAAGGGCCGTAGGCATGCCTCGAGATCGCAGCAGCCGGCACCATTTGTTGGGTCGCCGGAGCAAGGCTCGCGACAAAGTGACAAAAGTGGTATCGCGCGATTAATCCTCGGAAAGTGTCATGATCGTATCTAGTAGAGTCTTGATTATCGGTGTGTTGTGCACCACACCAATAATCGTGAGGCTATAGGATATTTAGGTTAGTTTCGCGTTCTTCTCATTCGAGATCGTGCTTTAGAGGCGTTATAGGTTGGACCCTCTAACGTATTCCTTTCTCGTAATGCTATGCCTCCACGTAAGGCAACCTGCCCGTATGGGCAAGGCAAGCGGCCAGGAGTCGCTAGCAGACACCCAGAGTCACGAGGGCTCGTGCCCGATCTATACCAGAGACTACGGGTTCTATGGCCGCCGCCCCAGCAGAGACCGATGCATCCGCACTCCTCCCACGGTCCGCGAGGAGTTAGGGTACAAGCGAGATGGCCCGGCTTTTGGCCAAAGTTGTGGCCCGTCGAGAGAGGTGGACGCGGCGATTCGATTCCAGCTCGATGCCGTGACTCGCGCGTTGCTCACCCGAGGCGAGAGAGTTTGAGGCTACGAGACTTTTGGAGCCAGAGTTCGCCGGAGTTTTATGGATCGAGGCCGGAGGATGATCCGCAGGAGTTCATCCGCCGCCTTCGAGATTTTGAGAGCGATCGTATGCCGAGACCGTCCGTGATCTTTAGATCACATAGGCTGCGTGATACCGCGCATCGATTGGTTTGATTCATGGGAGTTATCCCGGAGCACGCCGTCCCAGCTACTTGGGATGAGTTCTCGAGGCTTTCCTCACTCACTTCTTGCCTCGCGGACAGAGGGCGCGGCCGATAGATTTTACTCACGAGGCGCAGAGACGCGACCGCTTGCCAGAGTACAATGTCGAGTTTGATTCATTCGCTCGATATGTCCCGGATTGTAGCGAATGGAGGATAGGGTGCACCGCTATGTCACCGGCTAGACGACTATATACGAAGTCATGTGCGGGTTTTCTCTCAGCCGTATGGACATTACCGCACGCAGCTCACGCCTGGATGGCGAGCGCAGGTCGACGAGTGGGCGAGCAGCCAGGTAAGGCCAGGACGGAGGGTCTTACGGTAGTTATCGTGGTGGCGGCCTCGGCAGCTATCAGATTCGCACCACAACGCGCCACGAGCACTCCCGCACCGCCCTCACAGCCGCCCACGGCTTTTCGAGGGCGGTACTGCGCCCTGTGGCTTCGACGTCGGTGTAGCAGAGGTAATGCGGCGATCGACCACCCCCTCACGGTGTGGCGATGCGGTGATCCCATTACGGGAAGTGTGGTACTACTTTTGGATCTTGTTACAGTTGTGGCAGCAGGTCACTGCGAGGACGTCCACCGGGGCGTGGCGGTGGTAGGCTCGACGTGTTACTTGCCGCTTCATCATCTCCTACGATTTACTCGCCAGGGCGTGGTGCTCGTGGGTCGTCAGGTCGTGGCAGAACGTGGCTCGTCCTGGCTTCTAGCGGTCCTCGAAACGCATTTATGCTTTGTCATTCAGCGAGATCGTGAGGCCTACCCGATGTCGCCACAGTACCTTATCGTCGGGTTTGATATGTATGCTTTGATAGATCCGGTTCTACTCGCCCCATATATCTCCCTCGCTGCTAGTAGGATAGGATGAGCCCAGTCCATGACCACTTTCGAGGTAGCTACGCGCTGGGTGATTGTGGTAGCTCGGCGGGTATATAGAGCTTGTCTGTGATCATTTACGATCGTCGGACCGCCGACTTGATAGAGTTGGAGATGTTTGACGATGTGATCATGGGGATGGATTGGCTAGCTCCCTACGCCAATGTAGCAGAGAGAAATAGTGCAGTTCCGCTTCCCGAGGCCGTTGTCGAGTGGGAGAGACACGGTATCGTAGGTAGGTTTATTTCCTACCTCAAGGCTAGGAAGATGGTGCGGAAGGGTATATCTACCATCTCGTTCGGTGTTCGACATCGCTTGCGGTACCAGATTTTCCGCCAGTTCGATGGTCACTAGTTCCCGCACGTGTTTCCATGACCTCGGTATCCTCCTAGAGGAGATCGAGTTTGTATAGATGTGTTGCGGATACTTACCATTTCCATTCCGCCATACGAATGGCACTCGCCGAGTTGAGAGAGTCAAGGATCACTTAGGGATTTGCTAGAGAAGGGCTTCATTAGGCCTAGTGTTTCTCCCGAGGGAGCGTGTGTTCGCGAAGAAGAAGGACGGACGCCGCGCATGTGTCGATTACGTGCACGAACAAGGTGACCATTAAGAATGCATACCCCATTCCTAGGATTGATGATTTGTTCGACCAAATTTGTGAGTGCGAGATGTTTCTCAAGATTGACCGCGATCGGGCTATCATCAGTGCGAAGTCGAGAGGTGGATGTCCCTAGATCGCATTCCGACCAGATGCGCATTACGAGTTCGAGTCATGTCTTTTGGGTTGACCAATGCTCATGGTATTCATGGATTTGATGAACCGAGTGTTCAAACCATTTTTGACACGCTTGTGATAGTGTTCATCGATGATATCTTGGTTTATTCGCCAGAGCGTGAGCACGCGAGCATTTGAGGCTATCTTGCGCTTCTCCAGACTAGCCAGACGCCAAGTTTTCCAAATGTGAGTTTTGGTTAACTTCATGGCGCTTGGGCATATTGTGGCTGATGGCATTCGAAGTTGATACGCCAAGATCGAGCGATCGGGGACTTGCCTAGACCTACCACTCCGGCTGCAGGTTCGCATTTCGGGCCTCGCAGGTATGCCGGTTCGTGGAGAAGTTTGCTTCTATCTCGCACCATTGACTAGGCCGACTCGAGTAAGCGGCCAAGTTTCAGTGGACTGATGCTTGTGAGCGTGGTTTCCGATTCTTTGAAAAGAGACGACGACGCCCGTTCTTACTCTTCCGCAGGGTCGGATGGTTATGTCGTGTATTGTGATGCGTCGTGCATCGGGTTGGGATGCTGTGTTGATGCGATGGCGAGTTATAGCATACGCATCCCGGTGAAGAAACACGAGAGGAACTACCCCACCCATGATTTGGAGTTCGCGGTGTGATTCACGCCAAGATCCAGGCACTATTTGTATGGGGTTCACGTGGATATTTTTACGCACCACAAGAGCCTCCAAAGATATCTTCACCGTAGGAGCCGAACTTACGTGCAGACGGTGGTTAGAGTTGCTTAAGGATTACGACGTGGACATCCTGTACCACGGCAAGGCCAATGTTGTGGCGTATGCCTCAGTCGTAGTCGATGGGAGCCTATCGACGTGCAACTAGAGAGAAGTGACATGGTTCGTAATTTGCACCGCTTAGCGAGCTTGGTGTCCGCTTGATTGATTCGATAGCAATGGGGTTAGAGTTCGCAGGTTGCCGAGTCTTCCATCGTTGAGAGGTGAAGAGCAGCAATGATTCGAGGATCCACTTGATTCGATATCGTGATACAACTCTTCGTGAGGCAAGCGGTCTCGAGGTAGCACTGATGGGGTGCTAAGGTTTGAGGCGGTTGTGTGTTCGGATGTTTGAGGACTTGGCGTGTTCTTGGGAAGCACACGGTACATTACTCCATCCTGGTCGACTAAGATGTACCACGACCTTAGATCTGTGTATTGGTGGGACGGCTTGAAGAGGACGCTGCGAGTTCGTAGCTCGCGTGCGTGTTGTCGCAGTGAAGGTAGAGCACGAGACACCGTGGTTTGTTACAGCGATAGAGATCCCGACGGAAGTGGGAGGTAATCAACACGGACTTCATCACGTGATTACCTCGCACTCGGAGAGACATGATTCTATATGGGTTATCGACGACAAATGGCGAAATCAGCCCACTTTCTTCCGCCGGGACGACTTTTTCTACCGAGGATTATGCCGCACTTTACATCCGAGAGATCGCCGATCGCATGGAGTCCCTACTTCGATCATATCGCATGCCAGGAGCCCGCTTACGGCCAACTTCCTGAGGTCCTTCCGGAGGGTTTAGGACGCAGTGAGCACAATCGCATTTCATCCACAGCAGACGCATCGACAGCAGAGCGCGCACTATCCGCACTCGAGGATATCTTCGCGAGCTGTGTTAATTGAGTAGTTGGAGGATCATTTGCCTCTAGTTGAGTTCGCGATATAATAGCTACCACTCCAAGATTCGATGGCGCCTGAGGCCTTGTATGGAGGAAGTGCGGACGCCTATAGGTTGGTTCGAGGTGGCGAGTGCGGCTAGTGGGACCAGATTTGGTGCAAGCGGTGGATAAGGTGAAGCTTATCCGAGCCGCTATTGATGACTCGAGTCGACGAAGTCGATGCGATCATCGCCGCCGACATCCGAGTTTGCAATTGATGATCGGGTTTTCACAGGCGCCACCTACGGCGGTGTGATGAGATTCGAAGAAGAAACTTCGGCGTACATCGGGCCGTTTCAATTATCGCAGGTAGCAAGGTTGCCTATGAGCTGGATCTGCCGTCCGATCCGGAGGCGGTGCATCCGGTGTTTCACGTTTACGCCGGCGAGACGACGGATCCATCTAGAGTACATCCGACGACGTCGGTGGCCAGGGATTATCGATGAGAGATTCCCATAGCGATAATCGATCGTCGTTAGGCGTCATGCGGACGGGACGTGACTTCCACAAAGTCTTGTGGCGGAACGAGCTCGTGAGGAGATGACGCGGGAAGCCGGCGAGACACGAGGCGTATATCTCACCGCTCCCACCCTCCGTAATTCACTTTCCTACTTGTAAATCTTCATTATCGCTATGCCTAAGTGTTGTTTATGGTCGTGTGTGGCTTTTGCAAACCGCTTAAGTTTTGAAGAACCTTATCGTTATCTGTCTTGGAAGGAACATTCGACGAATGTTTCTAAGAGGAGAATGTTATACCCGTATTTCGCAGTATGTACGTAAAGGAATACGTAAAAAGTTTGGTCTTAAAGTTAGGCCTTGGACGATTTTTAGGCACAACTCACAAAGCTAACGGTTTTCCGACGAAACGCTTCCACACTTTCGTAGATAAATTCTCGCTATGTCATTTCTAATTTTTGCGGATTTTTCCGAGAGACGAACACTTTGGACCAACGAGAGGCGACATTTGCCACCCTCTCATCGTGGACTTGTCACTAATAGGGCCAAATGGATGACCATCCTTGTCATAAAGTTGGTTAGATATTTTGTGTGCAAGTTGGCTAGGTACACTTGCCCTAATCTTGACCTTACACTTGCCTAGCACTTGGCTAAATCTTGGCCATTGGTTGGCATGTCTTGACCTATAAATACCCCTCTCGAGATGAAGAGTTCTTCATCCACAAAAGCTTTCAAGTCTAAAAATCCTTCCTCTCCCTTTGTAAGCAATTCGCCCAACACACCCTCCTCGAGAAGCTTGGCCGAGGCTACCCCACCCCTAGCCTAGCCAAACCTACCCCCTCTCCTTGGTAGAAAAGTCGCCTTCTTGTATTGTTATAATGCCCAAAATACCCTAGCCCAAATACCTTAGTACTTAGTAGAAGTTGTGAAGAACTTCTAAGGTTTCTTGAGCATACAACTTGTGAGCATAACCTTGCTCAGGCGCGACTTTTTCTAGGATATTATTGGGCTTACCGAGGTAACTAATCCTAACCCTCTTTTGAATTAGAGAATACTTACTGTTGTAGAATAAGAATAAGTATAAATACTTAGAAGGTTATTAAGGAATAGAATTGAACTGTAACACCTTAGAAGGGTATAAAAGAAGAATATACGAACTGTACTTACATAGGGCTGTTTTCACAGTAGACTTATATAGCTCACCGGGTAGGTTGTGCTGCCCACTTTCCGTGAATTGAGGACCCTCTGCTTAGAATGACCTACGAATAGTCTAGACTTTGATAGATATCTGTGACTATTATAGGTGATTCTCTCACACGACATACTCGACTTGGCGTGGATTTGAGAATGTATGTGATTCTTCCTAAAGCATGATATTTTACAATATGTATATAGTACGGTAGACGTACACGTGTTAATCAATAATACTTACGGCAATGCCTCACGCTTAAGCCTCAATAATACGTGCCAATGCCTCACGCTTAAGCCTCAATAATAAAGAATCAAAACATTTCAAAAGGACTATCAACCATTTATTAACAAGAGAACTAATTGGTTTTAAATGTAAGCTAAGAGTTATACTAGCTTTATGGGAAGTAAGTATAACCACTTAAGATTGAGAAAGAAACAAGTTTGCCTATGTGTTTATAATGCACTTATATTGTGAAAAGAATAATAAGATGGTTTGATAGGTAGACATGATACGGTGCTATGTGTGTTAGTATCTTGTAACGCTTGTATAAGTGAGTATCCATGTTACGCTTATGTTACTTAAAGATAAGTTGTTATGTTAGTATACTATCACTCACCTCGAGATGATACGGGTTAGTCCTCCGACGCGGTAGACTCAGTGGTGGGACCATGATTCGAGAATACCTCATGCGGTCGTGGGCCTATGCGAGCTACGAGTTCCGGTGTTAGTATGCTGGGTTATGCCTCACGCGGTCATGTGGCCATGCGACAAATGAGTCCCAGATTTACGACGAGAGTAGCTACCCTCGATGCGGTTATACCTCACGCGCCCACGCGAGTGGCCTATGCGGACTCGAGTCGTGATTAGGCTGCGGAATGAGGACGTGGGCGAGTGGCCCTGCTTTCGATCATTCGCAGCCTAGACAAGACGATATTCCTATTGTTGCTCTTGTTTGTGATGTGCACTATGTGCGTTTCTTGGTTGTTTCACACATATTTGTAAACCGTTTTAAAAATGATATGTTTTCATTTAAGTACTTTAAGCTTTAGCATACTTAGTACCGTTGTAATCGACTCTCCTTCGGCTGCGCTCATGCCGCAGTAAGGGCAAGGTGTGCTAGATCCGCATCCTTGGGATCTACGTTGCGTGTCGGAGCTCCATCTCTTCCCGAGGCTCTACTTTTGGTATGATCTCCTGTTGTAGATAGTTTTTGCATAGTCGGTATGGCGGCCCCTCTCGCCATAGTTGTATATTTCCTTAGAGTGCAGAGTCAGTTATGCGTTGTCGGATGAAATCGCTAAAACATGATTATATATATATCCGAAAGGCGATGTTTTCTCACATAACTGTGTCTTGTTTTATAAACCGTTTCATGTCTTGCTTTATGTTTCCGATTACTCGATGTATGACTACTTGGTGCCGGTAAGGCACTGCGTCCCCGAACGGGTCGTGACAAAGATAAGTAGAGACGCATGATCGGTGGCAAGCCCTCTATAATAAGTCAGGGTAATGGATACAATAACAAGATAATCCGCTTAACGCTTGACAACGTAAGCACAACAAGAGTGACCCACTTACACAATAATCACAAGATACTAACACACGAAGCATCCTAACATGCTTACTTATCAAATCAACAAAGTATTACAAGGCTATCACAAACCAATACAATCAAGTTATTCACACAGGTACTTTCTACTAACAAGTTCGCACTATCCCCAAAGTACTTCATACATTAAATCTTTAAAAGATACGTTACTTCACAAAAACCACACAATACCCGTAGTATATGAAAATAGAGTGATTATCTTTTTAAAGTAAATCAATTACTTTTCTTTGTAAAATCAAGTAGCAACATTCTTTTCCAATGTTCAAGTTTGCCTAATTTCCAATGTTCAAGTTTGCCTAATTTCCCATGTTCAAGTTTGACTTTTTAGAAAGTTTTCGTAGTTCATAGTCTTATTCATTTAAGAATATAATTCTCCTTTAAACAATCTGAGAAACATAAGCCTTATATGTGAGTAGGATATTCTTGTTTATAACAATCTTATTACAAAGAACATGATCTAGAAATATCATTTTGTTTCATCTTAGCTTCTATGCAGATGAAGTTTCACCGTTTTAATATTACTTAATTATTAAAACATTTTTATTAACGCTGCAGTGGTTTGTCGATACACATTCTGATTTCCAAATCAGTAAAACATTCTTAAGACGTTATACCTAACTTTTCATAAAGCTAGTATAACTCTTAAGTTTTCAAAACAAATCAAGTATTACCTCTTCTTTCAAAATGAATCAAAAACCTTTGAAATACTTCAAGTTCTTTATTAACACATAACAAGCCGCTTATAGTTCAAATCGCTTACCTTTAAAACCACAAGTATTTTCTTACCAATATAAAGTCGTTATAACCAACTTCCATAAAGCCGTTATAACACTTTATGTTTAAAACCAATCAAATATATTTAGCACATGACGCCTACCGCATTACATAGTTCACACATATCATGCTAGAAGAGATAGTAAGAGGTTCACATACCTCGCGACGAGTATCGACTAATAGCAAAACGCCCAAGTACTTCCAACCACTTGGCCACTCCTTTAAGCCAAGTAGATCGCCACACGTAGTACTTCAACCTATAAGGCCACAAGGCGCCATTAACATTTAGATCCCTTCGTAGAACATTCTACGTAAAAATCTAAGCAAGACTCTCCCCGCAACAACAGAAATCTCTTCCTCTATCTGGCCGACTACCAAGCCAACCAGGGGTTATACGCTTAATCCTGACGTGCACAATTCTACCTCACGTAAGTTACACAAGTCTACCTGAATACACCCTATGTAAATACTCAAGATTTTCTTCAAAAGGTTTCTTATTATTCAAAGCTTAAGTCAAAAGACATTGCCGATAACAACGCTCAAAGACTATATATAGTATACTTCAACTATATAATCTAACAACATGTAATTTCCAATTACAATAGGGACAAGATATTTACCTCGATAAGCCCATAATTATCCGAGTTTAAATGTCGATCCCGAGCAAGGTTTAGCCCTACTGCAAGCGCCCGACCGCTCCCAACAACCTTTAGAAGTTCTAACCAACTTCTACTTACTACTTCAACTACTGTGAAGATTTACTAGGTTTCGGTTTTGTAGACTCAAGGAAGTATAATAGTATTTCCGCTTTTTGTAGCGTATAACCTTAGAATACTACAAGGTATATGGCTAAGGTAATTTGGGCATTATAACAATACTTTGAGAGTATTTCTAACAAGAGTGGGTATTATACTAAAGCAACTAGGCTAGGGGTACCCACACACTACAGGAGGGGAGAGGGCTCTCGCCAAGGGGGCCTTTCAAAGGGGAGGGGGCTAGACGAGAAGGCTCACAAGGGGGAGGGAGGATTTCTAACACTTAGAACAATTTAGGAACGATGAAGAAGTCTTCCAGCTGGGTATTTATAGACAAGCCAAGGCCAACCAATGGCCAAGATCTAGCCAAGTGCTATGCAAGTGTAGGCCAAGATTCACCCATGTGTCCTTGTCCAACTAACACACAAAAATATCCTACCAACTCCCTCACCAACAAGGCCAATTCGCCCACCTCTCCCTTACCCACTCCCGCTTCACAATGAGAGGTGCCTGGCGCCTCTTGTTGGCCCAACACGCTTCGCCTCTAAAATCCGCAAAAATAAAATGACATAGCCGAAATTCCCTACGAAAGCCGTGAAAACGCTTTCGGCCAAAAACCGACTCTAATCGTGTTGTGAACAAAGTTAATTCGCCAAGCCTAATTCTCAAGTTCAAATTTTCACGCACGCCCCACGCATACTCCGAAATACGGTATAACATTCTCCTCCTTAGAAACATTCGCCCAATGTTCCTTCTAAGTCTCAAACAAACGCGCCAAGATAGTCTTCACTACTATACTTACGAATCAATCTCGCCACACCGGTCACGTAAATAACTTCGCGCAAATGCTTACATCCAAGTCCACGAGGAAACACTCTAACATCACCAAAATGATACCACTTTTGTCACTTTGCCTGAGGCATTAACCTTCTCAAGCGACCCAACAAATGGTACCGGCCGCACGCGATCATCAAGCCGCCGTGACATTCGAACTCTTACTACATTTCGAGCATCGCCAAAGATTCAAAACTCGGGTTATATCTTCAACTTGGTCATCATTAGTCCGGAACACTGACGGATCTCCAATTTCTTCTCGAACATAACACGAAGATCGACGCACCGCCTTCCTAAGTCGGACGGCAATGCTAACATATAGGCAATCTGACCTATTCTTCACATGAACTCAAAGGCCCAAAGTAACTCGGGCAAGTTCCTCTCATTCAAACTCGCCACACCCAACCCGGTGGTACTTTCAAGAAGACCGACCGTCACCTCAACTCTGGCCGCCGCCGATTATCCGCACGATTTCTCCGAGCCGCGTAACCTCTTCTAGACAAGCTTTACTCTATCCACATCACCGGAACAAGCTCAACTAACTATCTCAATCTCGCCAACATCGAACCAATCGACCGCGACTACACAACCGCCCCTACAAGGCTTCATAAGGCGACATCCGAACACCGAAATGGTAGCTTAAACACTCCTTCAACAGAGACAACAATTCTCGCAACTATCCTCGAAATTCAAACACCGCCGAGGCGAATGTGATTCTCGAGACTTACTTGAGTTCCTAACCTTGCCCGTAAAACCTCCAGAAAGAAATAACGCAACTGGCTCCACTGCTCGACTTAAGGTGAAGGTAGGCACCTCGTGCAGCCTTACAACCTTTCTAATATATCATCTCGCATAACCTCTCGCGAGTAAACGGCCTTGCTAAGACAAAACGGCCGACCTCGCCGCCGACTCATCGGTCGAACGCATCCACGGCACGCTGGTTAACTAAACTTGGGCCTAACACCCTCGCGGGTTCACTACCACAAGGCGACCACCACAAACTGACCCCACCACCATACATGCCGCTGGTCGACCCGCAACGCGGCCTCAACCCGACCAAGAACGCCGCGAAAACGCTCCTCAAGGAAAACTCTCACTAATCACGCTACGAAACCCAGCGGTCTTCTTAGCTCAACTACCCTCTCTCATTCCACACTACTCAGTGACTAATCCCACAAACATAACTCACGTGCACTATGCACTCCTATAAGCGGTCAAACATAAACAATACATCTTTCTCGAGACGGCCTTACCTCTAAGGTCTCTACGTATAAAACTCTAAGGCTCACACCTTCTCTATCCCCAAATCTTACTTGGTTAACTAACCAAGATTTCTAATCACCATTTACACAATGCTATCGTAATATAACACTTAAGGTATACTCACCTTATCACACATACTAAAACCCTGCAGGTTAAAGATCTATCTCAGATTCACCGCTTCACTCCCTTAGTCGTTTAATCAAACGCCGCCTGTAGGCGATAGCTAAGGAAGGTGACGAACTACCCACCGACCTCAAGGCTAAGTCCTCCTACAAGGACACTCTTCGACACTAGACCCCGACGCCGGTATAGTACAACAAGTACCAACCAAAAGACGACATTCTCGGGACGACGTCACCACACTGCGGAATCGGAAACCCCGAGTTCACCAACTCGCATACCCGAATGTCCCAACCTCGTGGAGGACCTTTTCGCACCGGGTGGATGTGCATAACTAACCGCCGCGAGGCGACTACCGCAAGTTACCAAAGCGACCTGCTACTCGCCCTTTCTCTCGCCCTCGTTAACCTGGCCGATCTCGATTCTACGCTTTACCAGGCATAAGCCCGCATACGTGCCATGCTCGCTTCAATCAAGAACTTACTTCGCACCACCTTCGCTGATAATCATCAAGACTCGCGTACATCGGTATACTCTCGCAGTCAAATCCATAGTTAGTAACAGGTCGCCTCCGCAATCCATATTCACTATTCTCGCCGTAACTAAAGCGTTCAAATATCATGGCCGCAGTAGGAACCGCGCCGCTGCAAACTCACTGGGCTAGCGACGCCGCGAAACTCCCGAATGAAGCACCACCGGCGTGATAATCAGCTCGTGCCCACGTAACCCTCAGACTTACTCGCAGCCTCCGCTTGCTTTGCCTCCGGCGTTTCACGCGAGGCATAATCGGCAGTGGAAAGAAATACGTTGTAGGTCCAACTTACAACACACTCTAAGGCACGATCTCGAGTGAGAAGAATAGAAACCAATCCTAAATATCCTATAGCCTCCTCGACATTGGCGCGTGCACAACACACCGATAATCAAGACTTCTCGGATACGGCTCAGACACTTTCCGAGGATTAATCGCTCGATACCACTTTTGTCACGAATTAACTGGCCCATGATCGTGCCTTACCCGCACCCTAGTGATACAACATCGAGTAATCACGAACATAAAACACATACATGAAACAAATGAAGTACAAAACAAGAATGAGGAAAACTTGCCTTCCGATATATATAAATAACAACTCCTACAAATGAACAGCTTTAATCCTTTTACAACCCCGCCACAACAAGATTACATACAACCTTTAAGAAATGATACGAGCAACAATGGCGGACAGGCTCCCGCCATACCTCGAATGTAAATACCTACAACGACAGGACTATACTAAGATAAGCCTCGAGAAACGAGCTTTCCAAACGAATCAGGACCAAGAGCGAGGATCAACGATCGTGTACCTTTACCGCGGTATGAACGCAGTCAACGGGCGAGGTCAAACAGTACCAAGTGTGAATCAAAATAAATATCAGAAATGAAATCATAGTAGTCTATGTAAAGCGTGAGACATGTATGATAACCAAACTACGCTCACAATAAATAAGCAAATATGTCAAGTCGTGGACTCACGCCTCAAAGTTATCACAATAAAACCGCACGGGCAAGTACGGGCATAGCCGACTACTAAGACCATGCAGCACTAAAAATACCACAAATCGTATCCGAGGTCTTTCTGCATCGCCACATGATCGACGGCCGCCACCGCCCGCAATATCAATGCGCGTCTATCCTCGAACTCGCACTCCGCATAGGTCACCCACGCACTGCATGAGGTATTCTCGATCACGGTCCTGCATCGCCCGAGGTATACCCGCATCGGGCAGCTAACCCTCGTATCCGCCTAGGCTCCGCACCGCATAGTCTCAAAAGACCGCATAGTCTCAACTGCATCGCATAGGAATCCGCATCAGGCTAAACACCTAATGATCAATCCTCGGCTACCGACTCCGCATAGTCACAAGGATCAGATAGCCGTAGAGACCCGCATCGCGGTGGCAAGCCCTCGTATAATAAGTCAAGGGGGTATGTGATACAATAATAAAGACAACGCTTAACGCTTGACAACGTAAGCACAACAAGAGGACCCTTACACAATAATCACAAGATACTAACACACGTAGCATCCTAACATGCTTACTTATCAAATCAACAAGAAGTATTACAAGGCTATCACAAACCAATACAATCAAGTTATTCACACAGGTACTTTCTACTAACAAGTTCGTACCTATCCCCAAAGTACTTCATACATTAAATCTTTAAAAGATACGTTACTTCACAAAAACCACACAATACCCGTAGTATATGAAAATAGAGTGATTATCTTTTAAAGTAAATCAATTACTTTTCTTTGTAAAATCAAGTAGCAACATTCTTTCCAATGTTCAAGTTTGCCTAATTTCCAATGTTCAAGTTTGCCTAATTTCCCATGTTCAAGTTTGACTTTTAGAAAGTTTTCAGAGTTCATAGTCTTATTCATTTAAGAATATAATTCTCCTTTAAACAACTGAGAAACATAAGCCTTATATGCGAGTAGATATTCTTGTTTATAACAATCTTATTACAATGGCATGATCTAGAAATATCATTTTGTTTCATCTTAGCTTCATGCAGATGGAAGTTTCTATGGTTTTAATATTACTTAATTATTAAAAACATTTCCTTTTATTAACGCCGCAGTTGGTTTGTCGATACACATTCGATTTCCAAATCAAGAAACATTCTTAAGACGCTATACCTAACTTTTCATAAAGCTAGTATAACTCTTAAGTTTTCAAAACAAATCAAGTATTACTTCTTCTTTCAAAATGAATCAAAACCTTTGAAATACTTCAAGTTCTTTATTAACACATAACAAGCCGCTTATAGTTCAAATCGCCATCTTTTAAAAACCACAAGTATTTTCTTACCAATATAAAGTCGTTATAACTAACTTCCCATAAAGCCGTTATAACACTTTATGTTTTAAACCAATCAAATATATTTAGCACATGACGCTCACCGCACTACATAGTTCACACATATCACGCTAGAAGAGATAGAAGAGGTTCACATACCGCGATTTGTATCGACTAATAGCAAAACGCCAAGTACTTCCAACCGTCGCTACTCCTTTGCCAAGTAGATCGCGCACACGAGTACTTCAACCTATAAGGCCACAAGGCGCCATTAACATTTAGATCCCTTCGCAGAACATTCTACGTAAAATTTAGCAAAGACCTCCCCGCAATGCAGAAATCTCTTCCTCTATCGGGCCGATCACTACAAGCCAACCGTGGGTTATACGCTTAATCCGACGCACAATTCTACCTCACGTAAAAGCTACACAAGTCTCATCATACACCCCATGTAAATACAAGCCAAGATTTTCTTTCAAAAGGTTTCTTATTATTCAGCTTAAGTCAAAAGACATCACGATAACAACGCTCAAGACTATATATAGTATACTTCAACTATATAATCTAACAACATGTAATTTCCAATTACAATAGGACAAGATATTTACCTCGATAAGCCCATAATTATCCGAGTTTAAACGTCGATCCCGAGCAAGGTTTAGCTCCTACTCGCGCCCGACCCGCTCCAAACAACCCTTAGAAGTTCTAACCAACTTCTACTTACTACTTCAACTACGTGAAGATTTACTTAGGGTTTCGGTTTTGTGATCAAGGGAAGTATAATAGTATTTCGCTTTTGTAGCGTATAACCTTAGAATACTACAAGGTATATGGCTAAGGTAATTTGGGCATTATAACAATACTTTGAGAGTATTTCAACAGAGGGGTATTATACTAAAGCAACTAGGCTGGGGTACCACGCCACACTACAAGGAGTGGAGAGGGCTCTCACTGGGGCCTTCAAAGGAGTGGCTAGGACGAGAAGGCTCACAAGGGGAGTGAGGATTTCTAACACTTAGAACAATTTAGGAATGGATGAAGAAGTCTTCCAAAGGGGGTATTTATAGCACAAGCCAAGGCCAACCAACGGCCAAGATCTAGCCATGCCACGCAAGTGTGGCCAAGATTCACCCATGTGTCCTTGTCCAACTAACACACAAAAATATCCTACCAACTCCCTCACCAACAAGGCCAATTCGCCCACCCTCCTTTACCGCCCACTCACGCCCGCCAATGAGAGGTGCCGTGGCGCCTCTTGTTGGCCCAACACGCTTCGCCTCTGAAAAATCCAGAAAAATAAAATGACATAGCCGAAATTCCTCACGAAGTCAGAAACGCTTCGCCGAAACCGACTTTAACCGTGTTGTGAACAAAGTTAATTCGCCAAGCCTAATTCTCGTTCAAATTTTCTACGCACGCCTCACGCATATACTGGAAATACGTATAACAACAACATTGGCCTTCCCGGTGGTACAGATATTGACATCATAATCCTTAAGTAACTTCTAACCACCGCCTCGCCGTAGTTCACTCCTCCGCCGAAGATATACTGAGGCTCGTGGTCTGTATAAATATCCACACGAACCCCATACAAATAGTGCCTGCATCTTCAAGGCGTGAATCACCACGCTAACTCCAAATCACGGGTAGTTTCTCATGCCTCTCGCTTCTGGACGCGACGCTATAACCTTACCTACCATCAACACACATCCGAGCCCGACGCCCGACGCATCACAATACACTACATAACCATCCGACTCTCCTAAGAGTAAGAACGGGGCCGCCGCCTCCTTCAAGAATCGAAACCCCGCCACAAGCATCACCATCAAACTTAGCGCTTTCTCGAGTCACCTAGTCAATAGCGTAGATAGAAGCAAACTTCTACGAACCGCCGATAGTAACTCGCAAGGCCCGTAAAATCGCACACCTCCGCCGGAGTAGAGGTCTAGGCCAACTCGATCGCTTCGATCTTGGCCGTGATTCACCCGAATACCATCGCCCACAATATGCCCAAGAAAAGCCACCGGCCAACCAAAACTCACATTTGGAAAACTTGGCGTATAATCACTGGTCTCGAGAACTCTCAAAGATACCTCAAATGCTCGCATGCTCGCCTTCCGAGCGAAAGTGAATAAACCAAGATGTCATCAATGAACACTATCACAAACGTGTCCAAAATGGCTTGAACACTGCTCATCAAATCCATGAAAACCGCCGAGCATTGGTCAACCCGAAAGACATAACTCAACTTCATAGTGCCCGCACGTCCGAATGCAGTCTAGGGCATCCGCCTCTAACACGCACTGATGATAGCTCGATCGCAGATCAATCTTCGAGAAACATCTCGCACTCGCAATTGGTCGAACAAATCATCAATCCCGGAAGCGGGGTATCTGTTTAATGGTCACCTTGTTCACCGCTCAGAATCAACACATGCGCAGCGCCCCGCCCTTCTTCTTCACGAACAATACCGGGCGCTCCTGCGAGAAACACTAGGTTCGATTAAGCCCTTCTCCAAAGAAATCTCTCCGTCCTGAACTCTCAACTCGCAGTGCCATTCTCAGATGGGGAATGGAAATAAGCCAGTGTCCGCAAAGACATCGACAGCAAAACTCTATCTCCTCTCGTGAGGGATACCCAGAGGTCGCCCTGAAACACATTTGGGAACTCTCGACCATCGAATCGATCAAAATCGCACCGTAGCCTCGTGATCAAATACCCGAATGAGACGGTAGATACACCCCTTCGCACTATCTTCCTAGCCTCGAGGTAGGAAATAAACCTACCTCTACATACTGGTCCTCTCACTCAACAACCGGCCTCAGAAACTGAACTGCATTACTTTCTCCTCGCAGCCTACATTGGCGTAGCAAGAAGCCAGCCAATCCATACCTACGATCACATCGAATCGATCATATCCAACTCTATCAAGTTGTGGTCCGACTACGCATACGGTCACCGGACAAGCCCTATATACCCGCCGAGCTACCATCGAATCACCATCAAGCGAGCTACCTCGAAAGAGTCTATGGACTCGTGATTTATCCTCATCCTACTAGCAACAAGTGGAGATATATAGATGCAGTAGAACCCGATCTATCAAGGCATACACGCCACAACATGAAACCGATAAAGTACTGTGGATTTACATCGTGAGGCCTCTCGGTCCCGCCGACAAGGCATAAATGCGCTCGAGGACCGCTGAATCGACCGCGCCACGACTCTGCGCGACCACTGGTCCATGAGTACCTCGCTCTCCGGGCGAGTAATCAGAGCGATGGGCAGACAATGCACTCGTAGCCGACTTCCTACCACCAGCCTGGCCTGACAGCCCTCGCATAACGACCCCCGCCAAGTGTAGCAAACTCCGGCGTAGTACTACAACTCGAATGGAATCTACCACATCGACACACCGAAGGACCTCGATCGGTTAGCACCTTTGCTACCCTCGAAGTCCAAGTCCGGGCCCCGACCGCCCGAATACTCGTTGTACCGAAACGATGTAGGAGTGCTCGAGCTAGTGGTGCAAATCCAGACGTCACGAGGCCGCCCACCCCGAGAGCTACCAAAAGATCCGCCGCTTCGCCTTCTTCATTGCCGATATCCGCTGACCGGCGTCCTACGCTCCTCACATCCAAGTGTATGAGCTCGCATACCGTAATGTCCATGCTCGTCAAGAGCTACACCCGCACAAGACTCGCCATATAATCATCTAGCCCTGACGTAGCGTGTACTCGCCCTCCATATCTTCTACCAACGCAGGATATATCGAGCCAAAGAATCGAACTCGACGTTGTACTCCCAGGCGCTTCTCTCTCGCCTCAAAGAATAAAACTTGTCGGCCGGCCCTTCATCTCGCGAGGCAAGAAGTGAGTGAGAAAAGCCTCGAGAACTCGCCCCAAGTAGTTGGGGACGCTGCTTTCACCGATAACTCCCACGAATCAAACCAATCGATCGCGGATCACGCAATTTATGCGAACCAAGATCACTGACTCGGCCTATGGCTCGATCACCCGCATGATCCTCTCAGAATCGCGTATGAACTCGCAGATCATCTCGTGCTCGACCAGAACTCCGGGCTACAACTCGTAAAATCTCGTAGCCTCAAATCGTCCGATCTGGGTGAACCATGACGCTGGAATCGAATGAATGCTGATTCAGCCTTATCCTCGTTCTGCCACGATCTCCGCCAGAATCGCCATCTTTCAGAATCTATCTCATCGCTTCCAGTGTGGATCGAGGTGCAGTATCGTGGTCTCATCGCCCATCGCCGCGCTATAAACCTCGCTGGGCCGGCGGCCGTGGAACTCGGGCCGCCTTGCATAGATCGGGCCTGAGCCTCGTGACTTCTGTCCTACTAGCAGCCTCCTCGCGCCTTGCCTTCGTGGCCCGGTTGCCTTACGGGAGGCATAATCATAAAGAAAGGAAATACGTTAGAGGGGTCCAACTTATAACACAACTCTAAGGCACGATCTCAGAGTGAGAAGAATGGAAACCAATCCTAAATATCCTATAGCCTCCTTATTATTGGTGTGGTGCACAACACACCGATAATCAAGACTCTACTAGATACGGTATGTAGACACTTTCCGAGGATTAACTGCTCTGATACCACTTTTGTCACGACCCGTTCCGGGGCCCATGACTGGTGCCTTACCCGGAATATAAAAACAAGACAGGAATCAATATGAAAAGAAAATAGTTTATCTGAGAAAACGTCGCCTTTCGGCATATATATATATATATCAAAGTTTGGCGCTATATCCCAATCGCATAATAGACTACGCACTTCTAAGGAAGTAGATAACTATGGCGACAGTGGTCCCGCCATACCCCGATTGTACATATATCTACAACACAGTGAGAACCATACCAAAAGTCGAGCCTCCGAGAAGATGGAGCTCCCGACACCAAAGTAGAGATCCTAAGGACGTGGATCTAGCACTGCTTTCCCTTACCTCGCAGACGAACGCAGCCTCGAAGGAGGTCAAGCAAGTACTAAGTATGTGAAATCGTAAAGTACCAAATGAAATCGTTGTCTAAAACCATTTGTAAATACACCGCTTAAATCGCATATAGTGCCAACATAAACAAGAGCAAAATAGATATATTGTAATCGGTCTTTTCTAGGCCGCTAATGATCGTTAGCGCTAATCGCCCATAGTATCATTACGCGCGCCTAATCCTCGACTTCCGCACTCGCATAGGTCACACATAGACCCGCATAAGTCGATAGACCGCGACGGTAGCTAGCCCCGCATTCTCCTCGACTCCCGCACCGCATAGTCACATAGACCGCATAGTCACACGCACTCATAAGCACTCCTCGACGGATAATACACCAAATGATCAATCTGGAACTCCCGCAGCTCCGCATAGTCACACAGACCGCATAGGCCGTATAGACCCGCATCAAGGGTGGCAAGCCCTCGGTATAACAAGTCAAGGGGGTATGTGATATAATAATAGGACAACGGTCTTAACGTTTAACAACGTAAGCACAACAAGAATAACCCCCTTACACAACAACACAAGACACTAACTCACGTAGCATCATAACATGGTTACTTATCAAAGCATCTTGCTATACTTTTCAGAAATCAATACAGGACTTTCATAAACAAATAAGTAAACCGTTCCTTTTATCATTCTTAAGTCGTTATACCTAACTCCCCATAAAGCTGGTATAACTCTTAAGCTTTTAAAACCAAGTATTACTCTTCTTTCAAAAACGATTCTTAATTCTTTTGAAATACTTCAAGGTTCTTATTATTAGACTCAAGTAAAACCATGTTCGCTAACACACGACGCTCACCGCACTATATATATACTTTAAAATATCATGCCAAGGGTATAAGAAGAATCACATACCTTCTCGCGAAATCCACCGCCAAGTCGAATATGTCGCGCAGAGTATCAACCTATAATAGTTAAACACGCCTATCAACGCCTAGACTACTCAGAGGATAATCTAAGCAGAGGGTTCTCTATTCTACTAAAATCGGGCAGCACTTCCTACCGTTGCTACTCAAGTTCATCAGAATACAAACTATGTAAGTACGCTTTAATCTTCTTTAATACTTGATATGATTACGCTCAATACTCTTCTTTAATATCCTTCTATGTATTTTATACTTATTTCTATACTTCTACAAAGATGCAATCTCTAATTACGATGTAAGGATAAGATTATTATTTACCTCGATAAGCCCAAAATTATCCAAGATATAAGTCGATCCTAAGCAAGGCTTAGCTCCTAATCAGACGCTCCAATCCGCCTCCAAGAAACCCTTAGAAGTTTCTACACAACTTCTACTTTCTACTTCAACCTACTATGAAGTTTCCCTAGGGTTTCGCTTAGTGACTAATGGATATAAGATAGTATTTCCTGACTCTACGATAGAGATAACTTTGGAGATACTATAAGGGATCACTAAGGTATTTTGGGGATAGTAACAATACTTGGAGAGTATTTCTACCAAGAGGGGGTAGTGTTTCGCCAGACTTCCAAGAGGGGAGGCTTGCCGAGACTACAAGGAATGGGGATGAGAGGGTGTTTCTGGCTTTAGCACTTCAAGAGGGGAGGAGTGAGGCTTGGACGAGAACTCTAAGGAGAAGGAGGCTTTGAGACTGGAAGATAATTTTGTGGATGAAGAATTCTTCAACAAAGTGGGGGTATTTACAGGCTTTCAAGGCCAAGACGAGGGCAAGTGGAGGCGTGGACGGCGAGGATTTGCACAAGTGCACCCTAACCCTACTCCACAAATCACTCACAAACATCGACCCTTGTTTTAGGCCCTAAAATCATCCCATCCGTGGCCTCTTTGTTGTCCATACGAGGGTGACAAGTGTCACCCTCTCGTTGGTCCAAAAATATTTCATCTCTGAAAAATCCGCAAAAATTATAAATGACATAGCCGTAATTTTCCCTACGCAAGTTTTGGAAAACGCTTCGCCTGAAACCATTCGCTTCGCGAGTCAGGCCCAAATTTCATCCTAAGCCTTAACTTTAGGGTTGAACTTTTGACGACGCCTCACGCATACTCCGGAAATACTGGTATAATAAAGACGAAGGAAGAATTGTTTTTCCGACGGAAAATCTTCCGAACGCCTGAAAGGAAAATGTTCGCCAAGAGAATTGGATTCTCAAACATTAATTGAGGATTATGGAATGTATTATCATTATGGAAATTTATTTGTACGGATTTGGTCATGTGGGGCCCACCCGAGGAATTTTATGTTTTCTGGGGCCCACGAGGGTTACAAAATTTTATGGACGAATGGGATGGCGATACGTGGCACCCCTCCCACATGGCTTGGTCGAATTAATGCAAGGGAAAAAGGGTCATTTGACCATTGTAAAGATGAGAAAGTCTTGCTAAGCTTGAGCTTGACATTGTTGACTAAGTCAAGAGCCACTTGGCTTGATCCCTTTCATCCAAATTTAGCATGTGTTGTAATCTAGACCCTCCAATGTATTATATAATCACTCTAGTAGCAATACCAAGTCTTGAACACTTAGAAAAATTTCACTACATTCTTGTCCCTCTTAGTTGCTCTCTGGTTTGCTCCTTTTAAGCAAGAAAATATTTTCGTTTGTGGTTCTTTAGCCATAAGAGTTTAACCCAAGGTCCCTAAGGGTATTGTAAGGATATCTCAATAGAAATATTTCGAAAACGCTTAACGTTAGTCGCAAGGCGAAAACCTAAGGCATTTTCATAGGTTTTGATTGGAAATGGAAGAGAAGTTGGTTGTGAGCTTCTAAAGGCTTCAAATAGCGGATTGGAGTGTAAAGTAAAGGAGCTAAGAATTGCTAAGGAGCGACATTGAATCTTGGAAATTATAAGGGCTTGTAAAGGTAAAATTCTTGTCGTTTTAGTAATTGAGATTACTTATTGTCAGAAGCATGGATATTAGCAAGTATGAGATATATATATTATGGTTGATAAGGTTATGGATATTGGAACCCTAATCCAAAACTAGTACGCTTAGCCTTGAGATTTCAATTCAATTGGATTATTAGTTTAATCGTCACATGTTATATAAGGAAGGAATTATAATTGTTAAGTTGTTTATGACAATATAACATGTTAGACCTAATAAGTTGGATTGAAAAAGAATTGGAAAAGGACTTGAAGGATGGAATAGCTATGAAGGTTGAATCACTTTGGAGCATTTTGTTATTTGTCGATAATCGTCGCGAGGTATGTGAACCTCTTCCTTCTCTTGACATGATTCTATGGTGGAATATACGTGGTATTATTTCATGATTCCTTCTACTCTTGGTTAAGAGGTATGTTGTTGATTTACTCTACGAAGGTTATGTTCCTTTATCCTAAGTTCTTACCAAGTCTTACGGGGATGTTGGTAAGAGTCGTTAGAGGTATAGCCAAGTTGACTTGGCTAAGTTATTACAAACGAGAATAAGAATCGAACACTGCAGCATCTAATAAAGGAAAATGTAATGACAATCAATTAAGTTAAAATGAGTAGAATTCTCCATCTAAATTGAAGCTAAGATAAGACAAAATTGTATTACATTTTCTAGATCATGGCTACTCGATTAAGATCGTTATAAATAAGTATAACTTATTCACAACGCACCAAAGTATATGTTACTTAATTTATAAGAATTTACGTATGAAGTTTTAAGACTATGAACCTCAATTTTTAAAAGGTTAAGGGACTTTATTTTTCCAGTTATGGGACTTGATTTTAAAGGAGAAATGAATTGATTTAAAAGTAAAAAATACTTGATTTGGAAAGTATTGATTTCTTGCCATTCTAAAGTTAAGAAACTTGTTTTCTTAAAAGTTAAGAGACTTGAAGTATTTTGATAGCTATGTTATTTGATTTGAAAGTATAAGTCTCTTGGTTATAAAAGGAATGAATTTGTCTAAGACATAAAGAGTTATAACGGCTTTATGGGAAGTTGGTTATAACAACTTTATGGAAGATTAAAAGAATGGTTTTCTTCAAGAATGTAAGCAAAGAAATGATTTGAAATAAAGAAGTGGCAAATTGTTTTAAAGGTACCAATTGCTTAAGGTTTTAAAGAAAGAAGTCACTTGATTTAGAAGCCTATAAATGTATTTCTAAAGTATCGTGACTTGTCTTGAAAGGTAGATATGACTTGATACTACTGTAGTTAGTATCTTGGAAGTTTTATTTGAAAGAGAATCATTTTAAAGGAGTAGAGGCACGTAGTACGCTGGGTTAAATTCCTGATTTTATATGATTTACCGCCCCAGATCGGGCCGCAAGATACCTTTACGGGCGCACTATATGACCTTACCGCGCCCCAGATTGGGCCGGCAGATACCTTTATTGGTAGACTATATGACCTTACCGCCCCAGATCGGGGCCGCAAGATACCTTTATGGGCGCACTATGACCTTTACCGCCCCGTGATTGGGCCGGACAAGATACCTTTACGGGCGTACTATATGACTTTACCGCGCCCCGTGATTGGGCCGGCAAGATACCTTTATGGGCAGACTACGTGACCTTACGCGCCCCGTGATCGGGCCGGCAAGATACCTTACGGGCACTATGTGACTTTATCGCGCCCATCGGGTAGGCGATATAGGCCCCTCCATAAAGGCGGATTATGTTATGTAAGGTAAGTAAGTTATATGGTAATGAACTTGACGGTGTTTCCTAAGCATGTACGTAAGAATGTGACTATAACTTTTATTGAAAAACGGGAAAAGATAATAAGGTACGATTAAGTTCACGAGATGGTAATGACACTAGATCCGCATGCACTTTTTATACTTGCCTCGCCATTCTTTTGTACGCTTATGATTTATTTATCAGACTTATTTTCCGCTCCATATTCGCACTTGTATCAATTTCTTCTCGGGCCGCGCTCATATCCGCAGTTTAGGTATTACGCTGTGGATCCGCGAGCTTAGGATCCTGTTCAAGATTTCGAGATGGCTCCAATGTTCCGAGTTGTCATGGCTATGTATATTCGTGGGCACGCGGCCTTGTCCGCCATAGTATTTGTTCAAATCTTAGAGGTCTGTATTCATCTGGCCGGATCGCTAGAGTTGTTTTTACATTGTTAAATAAAGTAGACCCTTTCGTAATTTTATGTTATGGCAGCCTTATCGGCTTGGCCTTGGTTTAAAAAAAAGTGTTATTTATCTTCCGCAGTTTATTATGTTGTATGATTAGAAGGGTGCCCAGGTAGGGCACCAGTCGCGGCCCGGGGTCGGGTCGTGACAGCATACACCCTTTTAATTTAAGTAACATATACTTTTATGAGTTGTGAATAGGTTATACTCGTTTATAACGATATTATTAAAGCAGCCATGATCTAGAAAATGTAATACAATTTTGTCTTATCTTAGTTTCTATGCAGATGGAGAATTCTACTCATTTTAATATAATTGATTGTCGATACATTTTCTTTTATTAACGCTGCAATGACTTGTTCGATACTTATTCTCATTCGTACAGTAAATTAGCAAATTCAACTCGACTCCAAATACTTCCTAACGACTCTTACCAACATCCCCCATAAGACTTGGTAAGAACTTAGGATAATTTAGACGTAACTTTTACATAGAGAAAACCAACATACATACCTCTTAACTTCTAAGAGTAGAAAGAATCATGAAATAACACCACATGTATATTCCATACATAGAATCATGCCAAAAGAAGGAAGAGTTTCACATACCTCATGACGATTATCGACAAGTAGCAAAATGCTCCAAAGTACTTCAACCTTGTTAGCTATTCCACCCTTCAAGTAGAATACGCTATACGTAGTACTTCAACCTATGATAACCATAACATGTCTATCAACTCCTAGCTTATCAACGTGGAATAATACTAAGTGCTAGGTCTCTTATTCTACAGAAATTTGGGCAGCACTTTCTTACTTTCTACGTACTTTTTCACTTTTTTCAAGGCCCGAAATAAATAGCCAACATGCCACATTTAAGGCTAAAAAATTCAGCTAACCAAAGGAGATTACACACCTTAACAGGACGTGTAAAATTCTGCCCCACAATTAATACGAAACTGTCCAAAAATTAAGGCAAATTCTCGGCTCAAAATGTGTAACAACATAAAGTTTATTCCAATTCCTCTTCAATCCAAATTGTTATTCTACCATGTTATTGTCACGACCGACTCTGGTCACGATCGTACTTACCGGTACCCTGTCAGGTATACATCAGAGAATAGCAGCGGAACATACATAACACATAACTTATAAAAAGGTAAACATCACTGGCCAGCCGATAAAGTTGCCTTCCATAAAAACATACTTAAACAAAAGTATGGCAGTACAACTGGTTCTTATAGCCCAAAACACATATGTGACCACAGGCCTCTAAAGATAATAATCATGGACAGGCCCGCCATACCCTCAATGTACAAAATACCTATAGCATCGTGGAATATCCGCTAAAAACAAGCTTCCGAGGAATGGAGCTTCGACACCGAGTAGTGATCCTAAGAACGAGGATCCACAATCACCTTACCGCGTATTTAACGCAGCCCGAGGAAGGGATCGCATACATATGTACCAAGTATGTAAAGCTGGAAAATACTGTAATAATGATATCATAAGTCTAAAAGTAAGCTGGAGTCATGCAAGACAAACAAAATACCTTTTACTGTGCCTTACTAACAATGAGAGTGACAAGTATAGATATAATACTGCATAAAATAGGGGCCTCATGATCAAAACAGGGTACCTCGCCCGTAGTATCAATAAGCACCCCTATTCCTAGGACTATTTCACCCGCATAGGTCCTGTGGACCCGCATGAGGTATTCCTCTCATAGGCTACACCTGCCCGCATGGGACTATTTCACCCGCATAAGCCCATAAGGACTCGCATGAGGTATTCCTCGCATCGTGGGTAGCAAATCCACGGAACAGGTGGTATAACGATCTTGGGGACTTACCCCTTAGATATACTCACCGGCGATGGTATAACGATCTTGGGACTTACCCTCGATATACTCTTACATCAAGCGCATGGTATAACGATCTTGGCTTGCCCGTGATATACTCTTACACTGAATGAAGGTGGTATGACGATCTTGGGGATTGCCCCTCAGACATACTCTTACCCTGGAGAAAGTGGTATAACGATCTTGGGGCTTGCCCCTCAGATATACTCTTACCCTAGCTCAAACTGTCATCATATCATACTCATAAATAAGTTAAGAGAACTTATAACTTCTTATTAGTCTTTTTCATATATCCTCTCATTTTAGTTTACTTAAGGAACTTAATCATATCTTTAATAAAAGAAAACCGGGAATTTAACCCAAGTACTACGTACTTCAACTCTTTTTTTAAAAGTGACTTTTTTTCATACATAAAACCTTTGGGCAATTGATGCCTTAAAATCAATTTGTCTTTCATAAATCAAATCATTTGTCCTTACTTGTCTTACTTAGAGTAAACCTCTTCTCATTAACCTTTTATAAAGCTAATAAACCAACTTCCCATAAAGTTGTTATATTAACCCTACACTTTAGTAAAATCATACTTTTCCCCTAACCAAGGGACTTATACATTCTTAAAATGAAACAAGTCTTTATATACTTAAAAAGAGTAAGAATACCAAATCTTGTACGTCTACCGTACTACATAGTTACATCTATTCATGCTCAAGAGATAGGAATACTCCACATACCTTTTTGGTCAATCCACTTGCTAAGCTCAACTACCGCAAGTAATATTTCAACCTATAATAATCATGATACGTTTATTAACCTCTAATTTCAATGTAGAATAATCCAAGTTCAAAGTCACTAAATTCTATGGAAAATCAAGCAGATTTCCTTTGTTTCTACATACTTGCCACCTTTATCAAGGCCGAATTTATCATCCAAACGCCACATTTAAGGCTCAACAATCCAACACTTCAAAGGGGATTACACACCTAAACTTGGGTGTGTAAAATTCTGCCCCATAAGGTACAACAATTCACTTAACAATTCTAAGGTAGTTTTTTAGGCTACAACATGCTCATAATATCTTCTTAACCAATTCTTTCATATCCAAACCACATTTTTTGCATGCAATGACTCTAAGAGCATTATTTACTACCACAAGTTCTTTCTTCTTAACATGCAACACTAAAAACTAATTCTAAAGGAAGAATCATTACCTTAGAGCTTTAGCCAAATTTTTCCAACAACTTGCTAGCTTCCTTTTCAAGAACACCACCACAACAACCTTCACAAGCTAGCCACAAGCTTCCTTCTTGTTCTTAACTTTTCAGATTTTTCCTAAGGCTAGAATATCTCTTGGGATTTTAGAGAGAAGGAGGAGCTTGAACTTTTAAGAGAGAAGGAGGAGCTTTTGTCTAAGAGAGAGATGAAATATGACCAAGTCTTCAAGACTTGGTCAATATAATGCATGCAAAATCAGATGGGGGGGGACACTTGTCACCCTCCCAAGGTCTTTTAAGAGAAAAATCTGATTTTTCCTAAGTTTTTTCGCCAGGAATCCCGCCTTGGCGCCGGCTCGACACAGGCCATGCACACTGAAACCTCATGACTTTGAACTTCCGCGCCCTCGCTGTATTAGCCATGGCCGCGATTTCAATGACCTCGATTTCCGCGCCTCGCATCCGCGCCGCCATGCCCTCGCTTTGTCTAAACATATTTCTATCCGTCCGAATAACCCGCCAAAGTTGACTAAAACCGCCCTAATAATCCACAACCTATCCTTTGAAAATTTTAAGTCTTACATGCTTTGACGCCTCATACGTAGGGTCGAACTACGGTATAACATTCTCTCTTAGAAACATTCGCCGAATGTTCCTTCTAGGCTTACTCAAATCACAATATTGACATAGACCTCTTAACTATTCTTTTGCAAATAAGAAGCTCCACGAGCCACAACATACTTAAGCGTAAATGCTAAATCAAAACTAATAAGGAAAGTGGGTTACCCGAGGTATAGGAAATAGGTGAGGTACTTCTTCATCATGTCATCCTCTCGCTTCCCACGCCATTTCCTCCTGCTCGCCCGCCATAAGACTGACAGGCCACGCCTTTCGTCCGGTCGCCAACTCGACGATCGAGTATCGCTATGGACTCTCTCATACGATAACTCCTCACACCGACATCATGAATCGGTGCACTCTAGATGGATCTCCAATACATTTCCGCAACACGGACACATGAAAATCGATGCACCGCCTCCAGACGGACGGAAGATCTAACTCATAGGCAACCTTGCCTACCCTACGACAATCGAGCAGGCCCAATGTACTGGGCTAAGTTTTTTCTACTAAACCTCATCACGCCTTCATGGGCGATACCTTTAGAAAACCCAATCATCTATCTCAAATTCCGTTGTCGACGCCGATGATCTGCATACGACTTTCGACTCAGCCGCTAACAACCGCCTCGATAAGCTTCACCTTATCCATCGCCGCTGAACTAAGTCCGCCCGACTAATCAACTTCTCCCACTCGAACCAGCCTATCGGTGACATGCACTTCTCCCGTATAAGGCCTCATGCGCGCCATCGAATACCGGAATGGTAGCTGTTATAAGAAAATCCACAAGAGGCAAATGATCCTCCCAGCCTACCTCGGAATCAACAACACAAGCCCGCAGCATATCCTCAAGTTCGATAGCGCGCTCGCCTGGCTTGGCTCGAGGATGAAACGTCAGATCGAGACTCACTTGTGTCCCTAATCCTTCCAAAAGACCTCCGGTTAGACGAAACGGGCTCTGCCTGAAATAATCGATGCACTCGCGCCTCACAATCTCCCGATATACGCTCGCGTAATCCTCGGCCAAAAGTCCCGATCGAAGAAAATGGGCTGATTTCACACCGCCGACGATAACCCAAATGGAATCATGCTTCCTCTGAGTGGAAGGTAATCCTGTAATAAAATCCATATTTACCACCTCCCACTTCCAAGTCGGAATATCAATATCCCGCAATGACCACCGCTTCGTGCTCAACCTTAACTCGCCGACAATTCGTGCATCGCGCTGAACTCCGCAACGTCCCTCTTTAGGCCATCCCACCAAAACACGCATCTGACTGAAGAGCTACTCTAGTACAACCCTCTCTTAGATATTCATCAAGGCCCGCGTTAAATCGGTATATCATAAACTCTCTGGTAGCCAATTCCCTAGCTAGTACGTGGTCGCCCCTTGCAAACTATACTTTCGCCATGTGTCGGCGAAGGTGTAAATGTCATGGCCGCAGTAGGGACTACTGCCGCCGTGCAAACTCTCGCTGGTGGCGATGTCGCAACTCCCGAACGAAGCACCACCCAGTGATGATTGGGCTGCGCCTCGTGAATCTTCTGCGGTTTACTCGCAGCCTCGCTTTGCCCTTCGGGCCGGTTGCCTTACGCGAGGCATAACGGTGAGGAAAGAAATACGTTAGAGGTCCAACTTATAACACGCCTCTAAGGCACGATCTCGAGTGAGAAGAATGGAAACCAATCCTAAATATCCTATAGCCTCCGACATCGCGCAGTGCACAACACACCGATAATCAAGACTTACTAGATACGGTCTCAGACACTTTCCGAGGATTAACTGCTCTGATACCACTTTTGTCATGACCCGAACCCGGGCCCGTGACTGGTGCCTTACCCCGGGCACCCTAGTGATACAACATCAGAGTAATCAGCGGAATATAAAACAATAACATGAATATAACATGAAGTATGAAACACTACTCTGAGAAAAATTGCTCATGCATATATATATATATATCAACTAGAAAAGCTTATATCCTTTTACAATTCTCGCCACACAAAGCATTTTCACATGCACTTCTAAGAGTTTTATCAACAATGACGACAGTTCTCGCCATACCCCGAATGTAAGAACCTACAACGACGTGGACTATACCACCGATAAGCCTCGAGAAACGGAGCTTCCCAAACGCTGAATCGGACCCTATGAGCGAGGATCAACGATCGTGTACTTACCGCAGATGAACGCAGCCTCTGGCCAGGAGGTCAAGACAACAGTACCAAGTATGTGAAATCAAAATATCGTAAATGAAATCATAGTAGTCTATATAAAGCAGAGACATGTATGATAACCAAACTACAACTCACAATAAATAAGCCATGTCAAGTCGTGACTCATGCCTCAAAGTCATCACTCAAATACAACTACGGGTCTCACGCCCACAACATCAATCATGCCCGTGGAATACCTTCCTCATCGCCATTTATGATATAAAAGCACTAAGGAATACACATGAACACCGTGTTCCACTGTGTCATAATAAAATCGACGGTAAGTACGAAGGCATAGCCGACTACTAAAACCTACGCAGACCACAAGGTCATAAATCAGACATGAAATCCGCCTGCATCGCCACATGATCAAAGCCGCCACTCGCCCGCAGATCTAATGTGCGCGTCTAGTCTCCGAACTTCCAGCCCGCATAGGCCACCCAATGGCCCGCATGCAGGTATTCTCGCATCGAGGGTAGCAACTCCCGCATCGCTTCGACTCGCACCGCATGGCCACATAGACCGCATGACCATAAAGGCCGCACACTAACTCGAACTCTCGTAGTTCGCATAGGTCCCTCGACCTCACGAGGTATTCTCGAATCACGATCCTGCATCACCGAGATATACCCCGCATCGGAGGGCAGCTTAACCCCCGGGATCATGTCAAGGTGAGTGGTACAATACCAACATAACGGCTGATCGTTAAACAACATAAGCGCGATCGAGGGAAACCCCTTTACAAACATCACAAGATACTAACACACGTAGCATCCTAACATGTTTACTTATCAAACCAACAAGAAAGTATTACAAGGTTATCACAAACCAACACAATCAGTTATTCACACAAGATACTTTCTACTTTATGTTAAACAAGTTCGGGTTTTTATCCCCAAGTACTTCATACAATAACTCTTTAAAAGATACGTTACTTTCACAAAAGTCACACAATACCCGTAGTATAAAAATAGAGTGACTATCTTTTTAAGTAAACCAAAACACTTCCTTTTTGTAAAATCAAGTAACAACATTAATTTCCAAACGTTCAAGTTTGCCTAATTTCAAATGCTCAAGTTTCTCATTTTCGAAAGGTTTCGTAGTTCGTAGTCTTAATCACTTAATGATATAATTCTCTTTTTAAAACCATTTGAGAAACATATGCCTTATGTGTGAGTAGGTTATTCTTGTTCATAACAATATTATTATCATAAATGCATGATCTAGAAATGTAATATCATTTTGTCTCATCTTAGCTTCTATGCAGATGGAGGTTTCTCGTTTTAATAATACTTAATTAGTCAAAACATTTCCCTTTATTAACGCAGAGTGGTTTGTTCGATACTTATTCTCGATTTCAAATCAAGAAACATTATTCTTTTACAAACCAAGTACTCATTACTCACGAATGAGGTTTCACACAAAAACTCATATTAATTTATTTAAGTCAAGTCTCTTATCTTTTAAGATCAAGTCTCTTAACTTCTAAAATTAATAAATCATTCTTTTATCTTCTTAAGTCGTTATACCTAACTTCTCATAAAGCTAGTATAACTCTTAAGCTTTTAAAACCAAGTATTACTCTTCTTTAAAAAGGTTTCTTAATTCTTTTGAAATACTTCAAGATTCTTATTATTCGTGCTTAAGTCAAAAGACATTGCCGCACAACTACGCTCGCTAACACACGCACGCCTACCGTTATATATATATTCTTTTAAAATATCATGCTCAAGAGGATAGGAAGAATCACATACCTCGCGACGATTGTCGACTATTAGCAAAAACGCCCACGCCATGACCCGCTTAGCCTTGTCCACCTTTCAAGTAGTACAAGCTACTTGCAGAACAATCAACCTATAAAGGTTATATAAGTCTATCAACTTCTACATTAATATTCTACTGATGCGATTTCAGTTCAAGTCTTATCTGTAATATCCTTCTATTACAGTTCAATTCTCTTCTATGAATCTTATATTCATTTCTATACAACTACAGTATGCAATTTCCAATTACACTAGAAGGATAGGATTATTTACCTAGTAAGCCCAAAATTATCCAAGTTTAATGTCGATCCCGAGCAACGCTTAGCTCCTACTCCGGTGCTCCAACCCGCCCAAACAACCCTTAGAAGTTCTACTTAAACTTCTTCTTAATACTTCAACCAATCGTGAAGATTTTCCTTAGGGTTTCGCTAGTGACTAAAGGAAGTATAATAGCATTTCCGGCTTTTCGATAAGTGTAACCTTGGAATACTACAAGGTATTTGGGCCAAGGTATTTTGGAATAGTAATAATACTGAGAGTATTTCTACCAAGAGTGGGTAGTATTTTACGAGACAACTAGGCAAATGGGGTACTCTACCAATGCCACTAGGAGGGGAGGTGTACCTCGGCCAGTGGCCTCACGAAAAGGGGAGGGGAGGCTAGGACGAACTCAACTCAAAGGGGGAAGAGGGCTTTCAAGACTTAGAACAATTTTTGGATGAAGAAGTTCATCAACTAAGTGGTATTTATAGGCCAACCAATGGCCAAGATCAAGCCAAGTGTTATGCAAGTGTAGGGTGAGGATTTATCCAAGTGTCATTATCCATCTACTACACAAAATATCCTACCTAACCAAGACCTCCAAATCGCCCACTTGTCCCCAATTGACGTCAATATGAGGTGACACATGTCACCCTCCCGCTGGTCCAAAATGTTTCATCTCTCGGAAAAATCCGCAAAAATATAAATGACATAGCCGGAATTTTCCTTCGCAGTTGTAAAACGCTTCGTCAAAAACGATTCCTTTCGTAGTTGTGAACAACATTTTGGCCCTGCCTACTTTAAGGCTCAAACTTTTCTACGCACGCCCTCACGCATATACTGGAAATACGGGGTATAACATTCTCCCCTCCTTAGAAACATTCATCCCGAATGTTCCTTCTCAAGACAGATAACGATAAGTTCCTCTTAACATAACAAGTTGCCATTGCCACAAAAATATCACACGCGCAATACACGTAATCCAAGTCCACGAGGAATCACCTTGACCTCAAAATCTCCCACCCAAGGGCTAAAATATACTCCCTTCGCACCTTCACTTACAAAAGAAATGATCACATCTATGTTCTTAACACATGCTCGCTTCTTCCCTTACTCGCCGCATCTTTCGCATCTTCAACTCTTTCTCATAACTTACCACATTTGCTATCGCTTGGTTCCAAATCTCTGGGTTATTACCTCCAACTTGGTCATCATTAACTGAGAATACTCTGGATGGATCTCCGATACTCTTCTGAACATAGCAACATGAAAGATCGGACGTACTGCCTCCTACGTCGGACGGCAATGCTAACTATAGGCAACTTGGCCTATTTTTTTCCAAAAGATCTGAAAAGGCCCAAAGTAACTCGGGCTAAGTTTCCTCTTTTTTCCGCATCTCGTCACACCCTTCCAGGGTGGTACCTTCAAGAAGACCCACCGCCAACTCAACCTGCCGCCGCCGATTATCCGCACAACTTCTGTTGACTCTGAGCTGCCAATAACCTCTTCTGGATAAGCTTCACCCTATCCACATCCTGCTGAACACGTATGAACCAACTATCTGAACCTTGCCAACATCGAACCAATCGAATGGCAACTTACACTTCCGCTCCTACAAGGCGTTATAAAGCGACATTCGAATACTGAAATGGTAGCTATAAAACACTCCCTCAACAGGAGACAACAATCCTCACAGCTACCCCTGAGATCCAAACACCGGCGAGGCGAACGCGACATCGAGACTCACCGAAGTTCCTAACCCGCTCGTAAAACTTCCGTAAAAGAAATGTAACACTGGCTCCACTGCATCATAAGGCGAAGGTAGGCACCTCGTGCAGCCTTACAACCTTCCTGGTATAATATCTCGCATAACCTCACGAGTAAAACGATCTGATTGAAAGACAAGAGGGTCGACCTCATCGCCCGACCATCGGGTCTAACGCATCCACGAACTCGCACGATGGTTAACTAAACTTGGGCCTAACACCCTTGTGACCCCACCACATGGCGGGACCACCTCGAACTGACCCCACCACATTACAGGCCACGGGTTGACCCGCAATCGGTCCGCAACCCGACCCGCCATCGCGCCAAACACTTGCTCCCCGATCCGGAACAATCCCACACTTAAGTCACGAAAACCTAGTGGTCTTCTTAGCTCAACTACCCTCTTTCATTCCACACTACTCAGGGACTTATTATACAAATATAACTCACGTGCACTATGCACTCCGATAAGGGTCAAACACATAAAAATACATCTTTTACTCGAGATGGCCTTACTTCTAAGGTCTCTACGTATAAAACTCTAAGGCTCACACTTTCTCTGCCCCCCAATCTTACCCGGTTAACTAACCATGATTTCTAATCACAATTAACACTTATGTTATCTGAACATAACACTTAAGATACGCTTATCTTATCACACCTACAATCTCTAGAGGGTTCAAGGATACACCTGTATCTACTGCTTCACTACCCTCTGCCGTTCCAATCAATCCTGCCCTGCTGGGCGCAAGCATAACAAGCTGTCGAAGAAGTATGTCACTCTCCACGATGACACTTACCACAACGGCCACATCGAGGTGGGGGTGGCCTCCTCTGGCTAGCACCCCTTCCTCTCCGAACCACTGAATCCGCAACTGATCTGGTAGGATGATTCCTCCTACTTGCATCCTTCCTACTAGGACATCCTTTCGACACATGGCCCTGACGGCCGCCGGTAAAACAAGTACCAACAAAAGATGACATTCCCCGGGATGACGTCTGCCACACTGTGAACACTGAGGAAAACTGAACCTACCAAGAACATACGATAGCGTGGATCAAGCCCGAGCTCGACTAATCCGCACACCTCGAACATCCTCAACCCCGCGAGGACCACTCATCGCGAGGTGCATATCTAATTCTTTCGAGGCGGTTCGCCCAAAGTTACCGGGCGACCTTGCGCTCGCCCTTCTCGCTGATCTGGTCAACCCGCTGATCCTTTACGCCTTCGCTCGCCGCGCATAAGCCCGCATACGTGCCATGCTCAAGCGATCAAGAGCTACTCTAGTACAACCTCTCTTAGATATTCATCAAGGCCCGCTAAATCAGATATCATAAACTCTCTCGTAGCCAAATCCTGCTAGTAATGTGGTCGCCCTTGCAAACTATACTTTCGTGTCGTGGAACCGAAGGTGTAAATGTCATGGCCGCAGCAGGGGATCGCCGCCGCGCTAAACTCATTGGGCCGGGCGATGTCGCAGAACTCCCGAACGAAGCACCACCTGTGATGATTGGGCTCGTGCCCTCGTAACCCTCGTGCTCTACTCGCAACTCCTCGCTGCCTTGCCCTTCGGGCCGGTTGCCTTACGCGAGGCATAACGGTGAGGAAAGAAATACGTTAGGGTCCAACTTATAACACAACTCTAAGGCACGATCTCGTGAGTGAGAAGAATGGAAACCAATCCTAAATATCCTATAGCCTCCGATTATTGGTGTGGTGCACAACACAATCGATAATCAAGACTTACTAGATACGGTCAGAGACACCTTCCGAGGATTAACTGCTCTGATACCACTTTTGTCATGACCCGAACCCGGGCCCGTGACTGGTGCCTTACCCCGGGCACCCTAGTGATACAACATCAGAGTAATCAGCGGAATATAAAACAATAACATGAATATAACATGAAGTATGAAACAATAATCTGAGAAAACTTGCCTTGCGGCATATATATATATATATCAACTAGAATAGTTACATCCCTTTTTACAATTCTGCCCACAACGATTACAGCACTTAAGAGTTTTATCAACAATGACGGACAGGCTCGCCATACCCTCGAATGTAAGAACCTACAACGATGTGGACTATACCATCGATAAGCCTCCGAGAAACGGAGCTTCCCAAACGCGAATCGTGACTCCTATGAGCGAGGATCAACGATCGCGTACTCACCGCAGATGAACGCACTTCCGGCGAGGTCGCATAATAGGTACCAAGTATGTGACCGAAAATCAGAAATGAAATCATAGTAGTCATATAAAGCAGAGACATGTATGATAACCAAACTACGAGGCACAATAAATAAGCAATATGTCAAGTCGTGACTCATGCCTCAAAGTCATCACTCAAATACAACTACGGGTCTCACGCCCACAACATCAATCATGCCCGTGGAATACCTTCCTCACCGCCAGCCTATGATATAAAAGCACCAAGGAATACATGAACACCGTGTTCCACCTGTCATAATAAAACCGCATTTGGTAAGTACGTAAGGCATAGCCACTACTAAAACCTACAGCACTACGCGTCATAAATCAGACATGAGATCTGCTGACCATCACATGATCAAAGCCGCCACTCGTCAGTGATATCTAATGCGCGCCTAGTCCGAACTTCCCGCACCGCATAGGCCACCCAATGGCCCGCATGAGGTATTCCGCATCGAGGTAGATACTCCCATCGCCCCGACTCGCATCGCATGGCCACATGCATCGCATGACCATAAAGGCCGCACTAACCTCGAACTCGTAGCCCGCATAGGTCCTCCGACCCGCATGAGGTATTCTCGAATCACGGTCCTGCATCACCGAGATATACCCGCATCGGAGGCGCCTTAACCCCGGATCATGTCAAGGTGAGTGGTACAATACCAACATAACGCTGATCGTTAAACAACATAAGCGCGATCGAGGAAACCCTTTACAAACATCACAAGATACTAACACACGTAGCATCCTAACTCGCTTACTTATCAAACCAACAAGAAAGTATTACAAGGTTATCACAAACCAACACAACTCGCTATTCACACAAGATACTTTCTACTTTATGTTAAACAAGTTCGGTTTTTATCCCCAAGTACTACATACAATAACTCTTTAAAAGATACGTTACTTTCACAAAATTCAAACACAACAAGTAGTATAAAAATAGAGTGACTATCTTTTAAGTAAACTAAAACACTTCCTTTTGTAAAATCAAGTAACAACATTAATTTCCAAACGCTCAAGTTTGCCTAATTTCAAATGCTCAAGTTTTCATTTTCAAAGGTTTCAGAGTTCGTAGTCTTAATCACTTAATGATATAATTCTCTTTTTAAAACCATTTGAGAAACATATGCCTTATGTGTGAGTAGGTTATTCTTGTTCATAACAATATTATTACTGCAGCCATGATCTAGGAAATGTAATATCATTTTGTCTCATCCTAGCTTCTATGCAGATGGAGGTTTCTACTGGTTTTAATAATACTTAATTAGTCAAAACATTTCCCTTTATTAACGCTGCAGTGGTTTGTTCGATACTTATTCTGATTTCCGAAATCAGTAAAACATTATTCCTTTTACAAACCAAGTACTCATTACTCACGAATGAGGTTTCACACAAAAACTCATATTAATTTATTTAAGTCAAGTCTCTTATCTTTTAAGATCAAGTCTCTTAACTTCTAAAATTAATAAACCATTCTTTTTATCTCTCTTAAGTCGTTATACCTAACTTCCCATAAAGCTAGTATAACTCTTAAGCTTTTAAAACCAAGTATTACTCTTCTTTCAAAAAGGTTTCTTAATTCTTTTGAAATACTTCAAGATTCTTATTATTCAGGCTTAAGTCAAAAGACATTGCCGTACAACCACGCTCATTAACACACGACGTCACCGCATTATATATATATTCTTTTAAAATATCATGCTCAAGAGGATAGGAAGAATCACATACCTCGCGACGATTGTCGACTATTAGCAAAAAACGCTCCACGGCTATGACCCGGCTAGCCTTGTCCACCTTTCAAGTAGTACAAGCTACTTGCAGAACATTCAACCTATAAAGGTTATATAAGTCTATCAACTTCTACATTAATATTCTACTGATGCGATTTCAGTTCAAGTCTTATCTGTAATATCCTTCTATTACAGTTCAATTCTCTTCTATGAATCTTATATTCATTTCTATACAACTACAGTATGCAATTTCCAATTACACTAGAAGGATAGGATTATTTACCTCGGTAAGCCCAAAATTATCCAAGTTTAATGTCGATCCTGAGCAACGTTTAGCTCCTACTCCGGGTGCTCCAACCCGCTCCAAACAACCCTTAGAAGTTCTACGAAACATCTTCTTAATACTTCAACCAACTGTGAAGATTTTCCTTAGGGTTTCGTTTAGTGACTGAAGGGAAGTATAATAGCATTTCTGGGCTTTTCGTATAAGTGTAACCTTGGAATACTACAAGGTATTTGGGCCAAGGTATTTTGGAATAGTAACAATACTTGGAGAGTATTTCTACCAAGAGGGGGGGTAGTATTTTACGAGACAACTAGGCAAAAGGGGGTACTTCGGCCAAGGCCACTAGGAGGAGGTGTAACCTCGGCCAAGGGCCTCAAGAAAAGGGGGGAGGGGGGGAGGCTAGGACGAGAACTCAACTCAAAGGGGGGAAGAGGGCTTTCAAGACTTAGAACAATTTTTGGATGAAGAAGTTCATCAACTAAGGGGGGTATTTATAGGCCAACCAATGGCCAAGATCAAGCCAAGTGTTATGCAAGTGTAGGGTGAGGATTTATCCAAGTGTCCTTATCCATCTACTACACAAAATATCCTACCTAACCAAGACCTCCAAATCGTCCACTTGCCGCCCCAATTGACGTCCAATATGAGGGTGACACATGTCACCCTCCCGTTGGTCCAAAATGTTTCATCTCTCAGAAAAATCCGCAAAAAATATAAATGACATAGCCGGAATTTTCCCTTCGCAAAGTTGTAAAACGTTTCGTCGAAAAACGATTCCTTTCGGTAGTTGTGAACAACATTTTCGGCCCTTGCCTACTTTAAGGCTCAAACTTTTTTACGTACGTCCTCACGTACATACTCTGGAAATACGGGGTATAACATCTACTTTGGCATAGCAAGACGCTAGCCAATCCATACCCATAATCACATCAAAGTCTGTCATATCCAACTCTATCAAGTCGGCTAGAGTCTGACGACTGTCTATAGTCACTGGGCAAGCCTTGTATACCCGCTCGGCTACCACCGAATCACCCACTGGCGTAGCCACCTCAAAAGGTCTTATGGACTCGGGCTCTATCCCTATTCTACTAGCAATATGAGGAGATATGTAGGACAAGGTAGAACCTGGATCTATCAAAGCATATACATCACAGCGAGAAACCGATAATGTACCTATGACGACATCCGTGACGCCTCCCGTCTGTCGGCCGACATAGCATAGATGCGGTTCGAGCACCGCTAGAATCGAACCCCTACCACGACTCTTCGCGGCTCGCCGCCCATAAGTACCGCCTCGGGCGTCTAACCATCGAAGATGAAGATCCAAAGAATCGACCGTCGGCTGAACTGCGACGCTCCGCCGCTAAGGCGGACAATCTTTCTTCGATGGCCTGCACAAGAGTAACACGCACTCAAACCCATACGGCACTCGCCGGATGAGACCTACCGCGTCGAACGCACTTGAGAGGTAGGTGGTCTCGACGTGACGGCCGCCTCGAAACCCCGAAGTCCTGAGCCACGACCGCTCCGAATAACCATCGATCGTACCTCCGGAAAATCGAGAAGGAGCACTCGTCTTGCCGGAATGTGGACCTAGTCTGCCGAGGCCGCCTCGAAAAATCGCCACGAGAACTGTTGTCCGCCTCTTGGGCTGGCCCAAATCTAGCCGATCCTGCCTCTCTCGCCTCAATCCTCGCGTGCGCTGCATCCGGCATATCCATCCGGTCAAGAGCCACCCAAGCATGCACGATAATTATACGACGGTCCAACCCCATCACATATCGATGAACCACTGCCGGCCATGTCCGCTACAATGGTATCTTATATCCGCCAAGGAGTCAAACTCAGTGTACTCCTGATAGTCCTCCCGTCCTGTCTCAAGGTCAAGAATCTATCTACGCGGGCCCTCCTCATCTCAGGAGGTAAGAAGTGGTCTAGGAACGCCTCTGTGAATTCCTCCCAAACAGCTGGAAGAGCATCATCACCCCTCCATAACACCCATGACTCAAACCAGTTCAACGCAATATCGCTGCAATCGTAAGAATCTAGTATAACGCACTGGTCTCGATGCCCTAACTGCACGTGGTCCGGCAGAATCTTAGCCGACAAACTCCTGCGGATCTCCTCAAATCTCAAACCATAGAACTCGGGTGGGTGACAACCAGAAATCCGAATCCGTAAGTCGGCCTAGGGTTGTCACTCTGTCGCTGCCACGCCTTACTATCTTTGGTCGATGCAGAATCTGTTCCGTAATCTCTATACTCGGACCATTTGGGGATCGAGGCTCGATCATGCGGTCGTGATTTCACGCCTCGAAATCTGCCGAGGCGGCGACATGGAACTTGCGCTTCAAGATCATCTCGTAGGGATCGGGCACGTGCCCTCGTGACTCTCCGCGTCCCACTAGCAGTACCCTCAGCTGCCTTGCCCTTCTGGGCCGCGGTTGCCTTGCGTGGAGGCATAACTGATACATAAAGGAAAACATCAGAGGAGGTTCAACCTATAACTCAGCTCTATTGCACGATCTTAGAGTGAAAGAATGGAAACCAATCCTAAATATCCTGCAACGATTATAGATGTGGTGCGCACACACCGATAATCAAGACTCTACTAGACACGGTGCCTGGACACTTTCCGAGGACTAATCGCTCGATACCACTTTTGTCACGACCACCCAGGCGCTGGTACTCCAGGGTACCACGTCGGTATACATCAGAGAATAGCAGCGGAACATACATAACACATAACTTATAAAAATGTAAACATCACTGGCCAGCCGATAAGGCTGCCTTCCATAAAAACATACTTAAACAAAAGTATGGCAGAACAACTGGTTCTTATAGCCCAAAACACATATGTGACCACAGACCTCTAAAGATAACAACTGTGGCGGGACAGGGCCCCGCCATACCCCTGAATGTACAAAATACCTATAGCATCAGGGAATATCCGTACCAAAAAACAAGCTTCCGGAGGAATGGAGCTTCTGACACCGGAGTAGTGATCCTAAGAACGAGGATCCACAATGCTACCTTACTGCGGGATGAACGCACTTTAGGAGGAAGTCATTACACAATATGTACCAAGTATGTAAAAGTCGAAAATACTGTAATAATGATATCATAAGTCTAAAAAGTGGAGTCATGGAAGACAAACAAAATATCTTTTCGTGCCTTACTAACAATGAGAGTGACAAGTATAGATATAATCTGTATAAAATAGGGGCCTCATGATCAAAGCAGGTACCTGCTCGCGTAGATCAATAAGCACCCCTACTCCTGGGACTATTTCACCCGCATAGGTCCTGTGGACCCGCATGAGGTATTCCTCGCATAGGATACACCTGCCCGCATGGGACTATTTCACCCGCATAAGCCCATAAGGACTCGCATGAGGTATTCCTCGCATCGTGGGTAGCAAATCCACGGAACAGGTGGTATAACGATCTTGGGGACTTACCCCTCAAATATACTCTTACCCTGAAGCAGAAGGTATAACGATCTTGGGGACTTACCCCTCAGATATACTCTTACACTGAAGTAGATGGTATAACGATCTTGGGGCTTGCCCCTCAGATATACTCTTACACTGAATGAAGGTGGTATGATGATCTTGGGGCTTGCCCCTCAGACATACTCTTACCCTGGAGAAGGTGGTATAACGATCTTGGGGCTTGCCCCTCAGATATTGTTACACCCCGTAAGTCCAGGACTTGTATAAGAGAATGTACGTAAGGAATCAAGACTTGGAAATTACTACGAAAGGAAGAATTGTTTTTCCGATTTTAAAATCTTAGGATGTCGGAAAGGAAAAATGTTCGTTGTTGAGAATTGGATTCTCAAAATACATTATTTGAAGAGTATGGAACTTATTAAAATTATGGAAATTTATTTTTCTGATTGGTCACGTGGGGCCCAGAGGAATTTTACGTTTGTGGGGCCACGAGGGTTCTGATTTTATGGATGAATGACAGGGCGACACGTGGCACCCCTCCCACATGGTCTTGGTCGAAATTTAGTAAGGGTAAAATGGTCATTTGACCATTGTGTAGATGACAAAGTCTTGCTAATTAAGAGCTTGACATTGTTGACCAAGTCAAGAGCCATTTGGCTTGATCTCTTCCCTCCAATTTTAACAAGTGTTATTATCTAAGCCAACCAATGTGTTATATATTCACTACACTAGTGCAAGACTAGTCTTGAACACTTAGAAAAATTAGAGGTCTTGTGCTTGAGTTGTTGCTCTCGGCTTTAGTGAGTTCCCAACAAGAAAATATTGTAATTTTGTTCCTTTGTCCACAATACTTTAACCCAATGTCCCTTAGGGTATTGTAAGGTTATCTCAATAGAAAGATTTCGGAAAAGCGGCGTTTTCGTATTAGTCGCAAGGCGGAAACTTAAGAAGTTCTTCAACTTTGAAGTTGGAACTTGAAGATGGGTTCTTCATAGGCCTCTAAGGAGTGCTTGGAGCGGATTGGAACCTAAGGAAAGGAGCTAAGAATTGCTAAGGAGCGACTTTGAATCTTGGAAATTTTAAGGGCTTGGAAAGGTATAAATTTTGTCGTTTTAGCATTTAAGATTTACTTATTGTTGTAGCTATGGATATTAGCAAGCATGAGATGTTTAGTATGAAGTTTGATAATTATATTGGCTATTGGAACCCTAATCCGAAAACTAGCATGTTAGCCTTAAGACTACAATTCAAGTTGATTATTCGTTTAAGTCGTCGCATGTTGTGTAAGAAGGAAATTGTAGTTGTTGAAGTGGTTTATAACTATATAACATGTTAGACCTTAGAACTTGGAATTGGAAAAGAATTGGAAAAGACTTTGAATTGTTTAGTTATGTAGTTGGCCGAGAATGGCTAGTGAGTATTAATCTACTTGGTATAAATTGTGGGGCGGAATTTTACACGTATTGTTAGGCGTGTAATCCCCTTTGTTTGGTTGTTGTTTGGAGCCTTAAATGTGGCGTGTTGGTTATTGTATTCGGCCTTGAAAAAGGTGGCAAAGTGAGTAGAAACAAAGGAAGTGCTGCCCGATTTTCCGTAGAATTAGAGACCATATACTTAGTATTATTCTACGTTAGAGACTAGAAGTTGATAGTCTTGTTGTGACCATTATAGGTTGACAAATTCTACGTACGGCGTATTCGGCTTAGCTTGTGGATTTTAGCCGAAAAGGTATGTGAACTATCTCCTCTTCTAGCATGATTCCTTAAGATCAAGAAAGTACGTCCTACTCCTTAAATGATCCATTCCTTGGTTGTATTTGGATTGCCTAAAAGTAGAAATTGTTCTATGTACTTCCTTTGATTGTACTTTGATGTTTAAATTGCAAGTTGTATAATCCATTGCCTTAGTGAAGTTGGATTCTTAAAAGTGAAGGTATTTTACTTAAAGTGCATAGAGTCTTGAAAAGGAAGTGGTTTCCAAATCTTTTGGCTAGTGCCCTAGTTCCAAAACCTAAAGGTCATTATAATGACTTTAGGGGAGTCAAAGGAGTGATTTACTTAATTGTTTTAAAAAAGGAGAAACGACATGAGTTAAGAGAAGTAACTTGTTTTAAAGGTGTGAGTTACTTGATGTTTAAAAGTAGAAGAAACTTGTTTTCTAAATATTAAGGGACTTGAAGTATTTTGAAAGTTAAGAGACTTGATTTGAAAGTTTGTGATACTTGGTTTTAAGTATAAGTCTCTTGGTTATAAAAAGAATGGAATTGTCTAAAAACCATAAAGGGTTATAACGGCTTTATGGGAAGTTGGTTATAACGGCTTTATGGAAGGTTTAGAAAGTTGTCTATTTTGATTAATGGGCATAAGTTGCCTAGATTGTGAAAATTTGAAGTTACTTGGTTTCAAGCTTTGAAATGAGTTTCTAAAAGTATAGTAACTTACTTTGAAAAATAGACACACCGTGATACTACGTGTTAGTATCTTGGGGTTTTACACAAAAAAGAGTCTCTTGAAAAGAATGTACGTACATAGTACTTTGGCTTGATAAATTGAGAATTTGTCTAAGTGTGCCTTGATTAGTACTTTGGCTTGATTAATTGAGAATTAGTCTAAGTGTGCCTTGATAGTACTTTGGCTTGATAAATTGAGAATTTGTCTAAGTGTGCCTTGATTAGTACTTTGGCTTGATTAATTGAGAATTAGTCTAAGTGTGCCTTGATAGTACTTTGGCTTGATAAATTGAGAATTTGTCTAAGTGTGCCTAGATTAGTACTTTGTCTTGATTAATTGAGAATTAGTCTAAGTGTGCCTCGATAGTCGTTGGCTTAATAAATTGAGAATTATTTTATTTGTGCCTTGATAAGTACTTTGGCTTGTTAATTGAGAATTATTCTATTTGTGCCTTGATAAGTACTTTGGCTTGTTAAATGAGAATTTATTCTATTTGTGCCTTGATAAGTACTTTGGCTTGTTAAATGAGAATTTATTCTATTTGTGCCTCGATAAGTACTTTGGCTTGTTAAATGAGAATTATTCTATTTGTGCCTTGATAAGTACTTTGGCTTGTTAAATGAGAATTTATTCTATGTGTGCCTTGATAAGTACTTTGGCTTGATTAATTGAGAATTGCCTATGTCTTGTGGCGATAGCCTTTAGTGCAAGGATTATGTTTTATTGTTGTCGCGACTCTCGGTTGGAGGCATTGTCTTGTTGTATGTTACTTGGAGCGTCGCAAGCGGTGATGTGGGATTCACGTATGCTTCCGCTATTTGTAGTACTTGGGTTAAATTCTGATTTTTATAAGAAGACATGGTAGTGCTTATGTTTTGTTTGACGGCCGGTTGAGATAGGGTAAGAGTATAAGTGAGGGGTAAACCCCCAAGATGCTATACCACCTTCTCCAGGGTAAGAGTATAAGTGAGGGGTATACCCCCAAGACATTATACCCCCTGCTTAATTTGTCTGATGGTCGGTTGAGATAGGGGAAGAGGATAAGTGAGGGGTAAACCCCCAAGACATTATACCCCCTGCCTATTTTGTTTGATGGTCGGTTGAGATAAGGTACGAGTATAAGTGGGGTAAACCCCAGATGCTTTACCACCTTCTCGTGGTAAGAGTATAAGTGAGGGTAAACCCCAAGACATTATACCCCTTTTACCACACCGCTTCGTTTTCTGCCGCTCGCATGCTTTTAGGACACAGGTGGGACTTGGTGTTCATGTATGCCTATTGGTGTTATACTATATCATGGATCGCAGGTGAGGAAGGATTCCACGGGCATGATTGATATTATGGGCGTGAGACCCATGGTTATATTTTAGAAATAACTTGAGGGCATGCGTCCCTGACTTGTTATGACTGCTTATGTGTTGTGTAATGTAGGTTGGCTATCATACATGTCTCCTGTTTTGCTTAGCCATTATGATTTCATTACTGATTTCATCGTTTCACATACTTGGTACATTCTTATCTTGACCTCCTTCGGCCGCGTTCATGCCGCATGTTTAGGTACGTTGTTTGGTGATCGGTGTAGGACCGCTCGTAGTTTTGGATAGCTCCTTACATTCGAGTTTATCTTTTGGTATAAGTTCTTTCGATGTGCTTTTATGCGATTATGGTGCAATGGGGCCTTGTCCGTCATAGTTGATATAACTCTTGAGGTGCAGTATTCATATGTGGGATTGGACTCATGTACGGTGTAGTGTCTTTTGTTATGTATATTATATGGCAGCCTAGTCGGCTTTGCCCTTGCACGTACGATGGGTTTTAAAAAAAAATAGGTGTTATTTAATTTCCGCAGTTTACTTAGTTGTTAAGGTAGAAGGTGCCTGTAGGGCACGATCCAGCCGGTTCGGTCGTGAAAGAGTGGTATCGAGCAATCGGTCCTCTAATGTCTGACCGTGTCTAGTAGAGTCTTGATTATCGGTGTGTTGCGCGCCACGCCCATAAAGGAGGCTACGGGACATTTAGGAGTTGGTTTCTATTCTTCTCACTCTAAGATCGTGCCATGAGGCGTGTTAGTAAGATAATTCCTCTCGACGTATTACATTTCTGATTATGCCTCCAGGAGGGCAACAACCGCCCGAGAAGGGCAAAGGAGTAGCGAGCTACTAGTCGACTCGAGAGAGTTGATAGGGCTTATGCCGTGGTATACTGGATGTTGTTCGCGATCGGCGAGTTCTTACTGCGCGAGTTTTGAGGCCGGCACGAGCCTCAGTTCCTCGATTAGGGAAGACTTTAGGGTCGTGAAGGAAGCCATTATGTTATTGACCAAGATAGCGATGCTACATTTTCTTCAAGGAGGTTACTCGGCGATGAGCAGTGTAGAGGGTAGAGGCGGCGCGGAGATCTCCGTAAGAGGCTAGACCGGTTGGTTATTCGGTGAGTTTTGGACGAGTGCGCCTGCGGCAAGTGAGATATTCGTCCCGGCCTACCGGTACATACCCCCGGCTCACGGTGGGAGTTTGGACCCATGGTATTTAGAGCGGTCCGAGCTCCAGGTCGAGGTTCTCGGAGGCGAGATGATTTTCTCGGTCGAGGCCACCTATTCCTCAATGTATCGAGATGTGGTAAGCGTCGTTCGGAAATGCCGTTATGGCGCAGTGTTTGTTATTATTGTGGCGTCCCGCCATATTAGGTATGTCCTATTAGAAAAACGCAGGTGAGTGGCTCGGCCTATGGCGATGGTTGATTACCTTTCCTCGCGGTATGCGTCCCGAGCGAGGTGTTGGATGTCGGCCAATAGTGGTAGAGGTCGGGTTGGAGTTTATAGTTCGCGATCCTTGAACCGCAGAGATGGCGTGACTACGGGGCGGGATCGAGGCGACGCCGCGGGGTTCTGGTATATGTCGATTCTTTGGAATCATACGATGCATTGTTAGATTCAGATTTTTGCCTAGAGGATATGTTTTCCTTTATTGCTAGCGATTGTAGTGATAGTACCCAGAGGTAGGGATACTTTGATTAGTAAAGTGAAAAGTTAAGAATGTTGACAAGAATGATAAGTGGCGAGACTAGAGTTGTGTAGAGTTCACACGTAGAAATTACCCCAAATGTGATGAAAGACCGATAGGGAAGGATGTATAGTAGAAATACTTTGGCTTATGTGACGAACCTCTAGTGAATAGGGGATAGGGTAAGAAGTACCTTGAGATAAGAGAAAGATTTATTGCAGACTAAGAATGAGAAGTTAAGTGTGACGATGAGTCGGGTAATGGACTCATTTCGGGTCAGCCGATAGTATGGAATGGGGTGATGTCGATTAGAAATGGTCATTATGTGATAGGGTCACGAGGGTGCTAGGCCCAAGTTTAGTTAATCGTTGTACGAGTTCGTGGATGCGTTCCACCGGAACTAGGTCGTAAGGACCGAGAAGAGCCTTAACGAGAATGTAAGTAACAATATGGCCAAGTTTGGATAGTAACTCCAAGGATTGGAGAAGAGAAACAAAATTTGAGATTTTGTACGTGTACTTGATGAGTTTGAAAGTACGAGAAAGTATGACAAGTAAGGAAAGAAAAGAACCTCTAAGGATCCCGTGTTTTAGAAGACTGTAACCTTCGAGTTTTGTGAGAAGGGGTCGCGGACGGAAGGTCCATTGATATGTTTACGTATGTTGTGGTGGCCATGTGTGGCATCGTTGGTCTTGTGCAGTTTTGATTGATAGGCATAGTATAGAGATTGTGCCGGAGTTTGTATAGCTTGACAACCGACTAAGAACATTCGGGGACGAATGTTTCTAAGGGGGGAAGAATGTTACACCCCGTAAGTCCAGGACTTTTATAAGAGAATGCGTAATGGGAATCAAGACTTGGAAATTAGTACGAAAGGAAGAATTGTTTTTCCGACGGAAAATCTTCCGGACGTCGGAAAGGAAAAATGTTCGTTGTTGAGAATTGGATTCTCAAAATACATTATTAGAAGAGTATGGAACTTATTAAAATTATGGAAATTTATTTTTACGGATTTGGTCACGTGGGGTCCACCCGAGGAATTTTACGTTTTGTGGGGCCCACGAGGGTTACGGAATTTTATGGATGAATGAGAGGGCGACACGTGGCACCCCTCCCACATGGTCTTGGTCAAAATTTAGTAAGGGTAAAATGGTCATTTGACCATTGTGTAGATGACAAAGTCTTGCTAATTAAGAGCTTGACATTGTTGACCAGTCGAGAGCCGTTTGGCTTGATCTCTTCCTCGATTTTAACAAGTGTTATTATCTAAGCCACCTGATGTGTTATATATTCACTACACTAGTGCAAGACTAGTATTGAACACTTAGAAAAATTAGAGAGGTCTTGTGCTTGAGTTGTTGCTCTCGGCTTTAGTGAGTTCCCAACAAGAAAATTTTGTAATTTTGTTCCTTTGTCCTGAAGACTTTAACCCAATGTCCCTTAGGGTATTGTAAGGTTATCTCAATAGAAAGATTTGGAAAGCGGCGTTTTCGTATTAGTCATGGCGGAAACTTAAGTTCTTGACTTTGAAGTTGGAACTTGAAGATGGGTTCTTCATAGGCCTCAGGAGTGCTTGGGCGGATTGGAACCTAAGGAAAGGAGCTAAGAATTGCTAAGGAAGCGACTTTAAATCTTGGAAATTTTAAGGGCTTGGAAGGTATAAATTTTGTCGTTTTAGCATTTAAGATTTACTTATTGTTGTAACTATGGATATTAGCAAGCATGAGATATTTAGTATGAAGTTTGATAATTATATTGGCTATTGGAACCTAATCAGAAAACTAGCATGTTAGCCTTAAGACTACAATTCAAGTTGATTATTCGTTTAAGTCGTCGCCTGTTGTGTAAGAAGGAAATTGTAGTTGTTGAAGTGGTTTATAACTATATAACATGTTAGACCTTAGAACTTGGAATTGGAAAAGAATTGGAAAAGACTTTGAATTGTTTAGTTATGTAGTTGGCGAGAATGGCTGGTGAGTATTAATCTACTTGGTATAAATTGTGGGCGAATTTTGCGTATTGTTAGGCGTGTAATCCCCTTTGTTTGGTTGTTGTTTGGAGCCTTAAATGCGGCGTGTTGGTTATTGTATTCGGCCTTGAAAAGGTGGCAAAGTGAGTAGAAACAAAGGAAGTGCTTCGATTTTCCGTAGAATTAGAGACTATATACTTAGTATTATTCTCGTTAGAGACTAGAAGTTGATAGTCTTGTTGTGACCATTATAGGTTGACAAATTCTCGTGCGGCGTATTCGGCAGCTTGTGGATTTTAGTAGAAAGGTATGTGAACTATCTCCTCTTCTAGCATGATTCCTTAAGATCAAGAAAGTGCGTCCTACTCCTTAAATGATCCGTTCCTTGGTTGTATTTGGATTGCCTAAAAGTAGAAATTGTTCTATGTACTTCCTTTGATTGTACTTTGATGTTTAAATTGCAAGTTGTATAATCCATTGCCTTAGTGAAGTTGGATTCTTAAAAGTGATGGTATTTTACTTAAAGTGCATAGAGTCTTGAAAAGGAAGTGGTTTCCAAATCTTTTGGCTAGTGCCCTAGTTCCAAAACCTAAAGGTCATTATAATGACTTTAGAAGTCAAAGGAGTGATTTACTTAATTGTTTTAAAAAGGAGAAACGACATGAGTTAAGAGAAGTAACTTGTTTTAAAGGTGTGAGTTACTTGATGTTTAAAAGTAGAAGAAACTTGTTTTCTAAATATTAAGGGACTTGAAGTATTTTGAAAGTTAAGAGACTTGATTTGAAAGTTTGTGATACTTGGTTTTAAGTATAAGTCTCTTGGTTATAAAAAGAATGGAATAGTCTAAAAACCATAAAGGGTTATAACGGCTTTATGGAAGGTTTAGAAAGTTGTCTATTTTGATTAATGGGCATAAGTTGCCTAGATTGTGAAAATTTGAAGTTACTTGGTTTCAAGCTTTGAAATGAGTTTCTAAAAGTATAGTAACTTACTTTGAAAAATAGACACACCGTGATACTACGGGTGTTAGTATCTTGGGGTTTTACACAAAAAGGAGTCTCTTGAAAAGAATGTACGTACATAGTACTTTGTCTTGATAAATTGAGAATTTGTCTAAGTGTGCCTTGATTAGTACTTTGGCTTGATTAATTGAGAATTAGTCTAAGTGTGCCTTGATAGTACTTTGGCTTGATAAATTGAGAATTTGTCTAAGTGTGCCTTGATTAGTACTTTGGCTTGATTAATTGAGAATTAGTCTAAGTGTGCCTTGATAGTACTTTGGCTTGATAAATTGAGAATTTGTCTAAGTGTGCCTTGATTAGTACTTTGGCTTGATTAATTGAGAATTAGTCTAAGTGTGCCTTGATAGTACGTTGGCTTAATAAATTGAGAATTATTCTATTTGTGCCTTGATAAGTACTTTGGCTTGTTAATTTATAATTTTTATATTTGTTCCTTTATTAGTACTTTGGCTTGTTAAATTAGAATTTATTCTATTTGTGCCTTGATAAGTACTTTGGCTTGTTAAATGAGAATTTATTCTATTTGTGCCTCGATAAGTACTTTGGCTTGTTAAATGAGAATTATTATATTTGTGCCTTGATAAGTACTTTGGCTTGTTAAATGAGAATTTATTCTATGTGTGCCTTGATAAGTACTTTGGCTTGATTAATTGAGAATTGCCTATGTCTTTGGCGATAGCCTTTGAGTGCAAGGATTATGTTTTATTAAGTTCTTGCGACTCGGTTGGAGAAGGCATCTTGTGTGTATGTTACTTGGGCGTCAAGCGGTGATGTGGGATTCCACGGGTATGCTTCCGTTATTTGTAGTACTTGGGTTAAATTCCCGGATTTTTATAAGAAGACATGGTAGTGCTTATGTTTTGTTTGACGGCCGGTTGAGATAGGGTAAGAGTATAAGTGAGGTAAACCCCAGATGCTATACCACCTTCTCCAGGGTAAGAGTATAAGTGAGGGGTAAACCCCCAAGACATTATACCCCCTGCTTGTTTTGATTGACGGTCGGTCGAGATAGGGTAAGAGTATAAGTGAGGGGTAAACCCCCAAGACAATATACCACCTGCTTGTTGTGTTTTATGGTCGGTTGAGATATGGTAAGAGTATAAGTGAGGGTAAACCCAAGATGTTTACCACCTTCTCGAGTAAGAGTATAAGTGAGGTAAACCCCAAGACATTATACCCTACTTTACCACCGCCGTTTTCTGCTGGCTCGCAGTTTTAGGACACGGTGGGACTTGGTGTTCATGTATGCCTATTGGTGTTATACTATATCATGGATCACGGTGAGGAAGGATTCCACGGGCATGATTGATATTATGGCGTGAGACCCGTGGTTATATTTTAGAAATAACTTGAGGCATGCGTCACGACTTGTTATATTTGCTTATGTGTTGTGTATCTTGTAGGTTGGCTATCATACATGTCTCTGCTTTGCTTAAATTTATGATTTCATTCTGATGCATCTTATTTCACATACTTGGTACATTCTTCCGTCTTGACCTCGCCTTCGGGACTGCGTTCATCTGCATGAGTTTAGGTCTGTTGTTTGGTGATCGGCAGTGTAGGACCGCCGAGTTTTGGATAGCTCTACATTCGGAGTTTATCTTTTTGGTATAAGTTCTTTCATGCGTGCTTTTATGCGATTATGGATGCAGCGGGGCCTTGTCCGTCATAGTTCGATATAACTCTTGAGGTGCGTATTCATATGTGGGATTGGACTCATGTATGCGGTGTAGTGTCTTTTGTTATGTATATTATATGGCGCACCGTCGGCTTTGCCCTTGCACGTCTGATGGGTTTAAAAAAATAGGTGTTATTTAATTTCGCATTTACTTAGTTGTTAAGGTAGAAGGTGCAGTAGGGCACCGATCCGCAGCGGGGTTCGGTCGTGACAGTGGTATCGAGCGATCGATCCTCGAAATGTCTGAGGCCGTGTCTAGTAGAGTCTTGATTATCGGTGTGTTGCGCGCCACACCCATAAACAGAGGCTACGGGACATTTAGGAGTTGGTTTCTATTCTTCTCACTCTAAGATCGTGCCATAGAGGTGTGTTAGTAAGATAATTCCTCTCTGGCGTATTACATTTCTGATTATGCCTCGAGGAGAACACCGCCCGAGAAGGGCAAAGGAGTAGCAGGAGCTACTAGTCGGACTCGAAGAGTTGATAGGGCTTATGCCTGTGGTATACCGGATGTTGTTCGCGATCGGCGAGTTCTTACTGCGCGGTTTTGAGGCCGGCACGAGCCTCCATTCGCCGATTAGGGAAGACTTTAGGGTCATGAAGGAAGCCATTATGTTATTGACCAAGATAGCGATTACTACATTTTCTTTGAGGAGGTTACTCGGCGATGCAGAGGCAGTGTACGGGGTAGAGGGCGGCGGAGATCTGCGTAAGAGGCTAGCCGGTTGGTTATTAGGTGAGTTTTGGGCGAGTGCCTCGCCGAGAAGTGAGATATTCGTCGCCTACCCGGTACATACCCCGCAGCTCACGGTGGGAGTTGGACCCCAAGGTATTTAAGAGCCGGTCCGAGCTCCAGAGGTCGAGGTTCTCAGAGGAGCAGAGGATTTTCTCGGTCGAGGCCACCTATTCCTCAATGTATCAGATGTGGTAAGCGTCATTCGGGGAAATTCCGTTATGGCGCATGTGTTTGTTATTATTGTGGCCGTCCGGGCCATATTCTGAGGGTATGTCCTATTAGAAAGAGCGGTGAGGTGGCTCGGCTATGAGCGATGGTTGATTACCTTTCCTCCATGTTCGCGTCCCCGAGCGGTGTTGAGATGTTAGCGGTAGTGGTAGAGGTCGGGTTGGAGTTTATAGTTCGCGGTCCTTGAACGCGAGAGATGGCGTGACTACGGGGCGGGATCGAGCGACATCGCGGGGTTACAGTATATGTCGATTCTTTGGAATCATACGTGCATTGTTAGATTCAGATTTTTGCCTAGAGGATATGTTTTCCTTTATTGCTAGCGGTTGTAAGTGATAGTACCCAGGTAGGGATACTTTGATTAGTAAAGTGAAAAGTTAAGAATGTTGACAAGAATGATAAGTGGTGAGACTAGAGTTGTGTAGAGTTCACACGTGAAATTACCAATGTGATGAAAGGCCAGATAGGGAAGGATGTATAGTAGAAATACTTTGGCTTATGTGAACCTCTAGTGAATGGGGATAGGGTAAGAAGTACCTTGAGATAAGAGAAAGATTTATTGCAGACTAAGAATGAGAAGTTAAGTGTGACGATGAGTCGGGTTATGGACTCATTTCGGGTCAGCCGATAGTATGGAATGGGGTGATGTCAGTTAGAAATGGTCCCGCTATGTGATAGGGTCACGAGGGTGTTAGGCCCAAGTTTAGTTAATCGTTGTACGAGTTCGTGGATGCGTTCCACCGGAACTAGGTCGTAAGGACCGAGAAGAGCCTTAACGAGAATGTAAGTAACAATATGGCCAAGTTTGGATAGTAACTCGAGGATTGGAGAAGAGAAACAAAATTTGAGATTTTGTACGTGTATGATGAGTTTGAAAATGCGAGAAAGTATGACAAGTAAGGAAAGAAAAGAACCTCTAAGGATCCGTGTTTTAGAAAACGTAACCGAGTTTTGTGAGAAGAATTCGCGGACGGAAGGTCCATTGATATGTTCGTATGTTGTGGTGGCCATATGTGGCATCGTTGGTCTTGTGCAGTTTTGATTGATAGGCATAGTATAGAGATTGTGCCGGAGTTTGTATAGCTTGACAACCGACTAAGAACATTCGGGGACGAATATTTCTAAGGGGGGAAGAATGTTACACCCCGTAAGTCCAGGACTTGTATAAGATAATGTACGTAAGGAATCAAGACTTGGAAATTAGTACGAAAGGAAGAATTGTTTTTCCGACGGAAAATCTTCCGGACGTCGGAAAGGAAAAATGTTCGTTGTTGAGAATTGGATTCTCAAAATACATTATTTGAAGAGTATGGAACTTATTAAAATTATGGATATTTATTTTTACGGATTTGGTCACGTGGGGCCCACAGAAATTTTCGTTTTGTGGGGCCCACGAGGGTTCTGAATTTTATGGATGAATGAGAGGCGACACGTGGCACCCTCCCACATGGTCTTGGTCGAAATTTAGTAAGGGTAAAATGGTCATTTGACCATTGTGTAGATGACAAAGTCTTGCTAATTAAGAGCTTGACATTGTTGACCAGTCGAGAGCCGTTGGCTTGATCTCTTCCCTCAATTTTAACAAGTGTTATTATCTAAGCCACCCAATGTGTTATATATTCACTACACTAGTGCAAGACTAGTCTTGAACACTTAGAAAAATTAGAGAGGTCTTGTGCTTGAGTTGTTGCTCTCGGCTTTAGTGAGTTCCCGAAGAAAATTTTGTAATTTTGTTCCTTTGTCCTGATACTTTAACCCAATGTCCCTTAGGGTATTGTAAGGTTATCTCAATAGAAAGATTTGGGCTTGGCGTTTTCGTATTAGTCAAGGCGGAAACTTAAGTTCTTCAACTTTGAAGTTGGAACTTGAAGATGGGTTCTTCATAGGCCTCTAAGGAGTGCTTGGAGCGGATTGGAACCTAAGGAAAGGAGCTAAGAATTACTAAGGAGCGACGTTGAATCTTGGAAATTTTAAGGGCTTGGAAAGGTATAAATTTTGTCGTTTTAGCATTTAAGATTTACTTATTGTTGTAGCTATGGATATTAGCAAGCATGAGATATTTAGTATGAAGTTTGATAATTATATTGGCTATTGGAACCCTAATCCGAAAACTAGCATGTTAGCCTTAAGACTACAATTCAAGTTGATTATTCGTTTAAGTCGTCGCATGTTGTGTAAGAAGGAAATTGTAGTTGTTGAAGTGGTTTATAACTATATAACATGTTAGACCTTAGAACTTGGAATTAGAAAAGAATTGGAAAAGACTTTGAATTGTTTAGTTATGTAGTTGGCCGAGAATGGCTAGTGAGTATTAATCTACTTGGTATAAATTGTGGGGCGGAATTTTACACGTATTGTTAGGCGTGTAATCCCCTTTGTTTGGTTGTTGTTTGGAGCCTTAAATGTGGCGTGTTGGTTATTGTATTCGGCCTTGAAAAAGGTGGCAAAGTGAGTAGAAACAAAGGAAATGCTTCCCGATTTTCCATAGAATTAGAGACCATATACTTAGTATTATTCTACGTTAGAGACTAGAAGTTGATAGTCTTGTTGTGACCATTATAGGTTGACAAATTCTACGTACGGCGTATTAGACAGCTTGTGGATTTTAGCCGAAAAGGTATGTGAACTATCTCCTCTTCTAGCATGATTCCTTAAGATCAAGAAAGTACGTCCTACTCCTTAAATGATCCATTCCTTGGTTGTATTTGGATTGCCTAAAAGTAGAAATTGTTCTATGTACTTCCTTTGATTGTACTTTGATGTTTAAATTGCAAGTTGTATAATCCATTGCCTTAGTGAAGTTGGATTCTTAAAAGTGAAGGTATTTTACTTAAAGTGCATAGAGTCTTGAAAAGGAAGTGGTTTCCAAATCTTTTGGCTAGTGCCCTAGTTCCAAAACCTAAAGGTCATTATAATGACTTTAGGGGAGTCAAAGGAGTGATTTACTTAATTGTTTTAAAAAAGGAGAAACGACATGAGTTAAGAGAAGTAACTTGTTTTAAAGGTGTGAGTTACTTGATGTTTAAAAGTAGAAGAAACTTGTTTTCTAAATATTAAGGGACTTGAAGTATTTTGAAAGTTAAGAGACTTGATTTGAAAGTTTGTGATACTTGGTTTTAAGTATAAGTCTCTTGGTTATAAAAAGAATGGAATTGTCTAAAAACCATAAAGGGTTATAACGGCTTTATGGAAGGTTTAGAAAGTTGTCTATTTTGATTAATGGGCATAAGTTGCCTAGATTGTGAAAATTTGAAGTTACTTGGTTTCAAGCTTTGAAATGAGTTTCTAAAAGTATAGTAACTTACTTTGAAAAATAGACACCGTGATACTACGTGTTAGTATCTTGGGGTTTTACACAAAAGGAGTCTCTTGAAAGAATGTCGTACATAGTACTTTGTCTTGATAAATTGAGAATTTGTCTAAGTGTGCCTTGATTAGTACTTTGGCTTGATTAATTGAGAATTAGTCTAAGTGTGCCTTGATAGTACTTTGGCTTGATAAATTGAGAATTTGTCTAAGTGTGCCTTGATTAGTACTTTGGCTTGATTAATTGAGAATTAGTCTAAGTGTGCCTTGATAGTACTTTGGCTTGATAAATTGAGAATTTGTCTAAGTGTGCCTTGATTAGTACTTTGGCTTGATTAATTGAGAATTAGTCTAAGTGTGCCTTGATAGTCGTTGGCTTAATAAATTGAGAATTATTTTATTTGTGCCTTGATAAGTACTTTGGCTTGTTAATTGAGAATTATTCTATTTGTGCCTTGATAAGTACTTTGGCTTGTTAAATGAGAATTTATTCTATTTGTGCCTTGATAAGTACTTTGGCTTGTTAAATGAGAATTTATTCTATTTGTGCCTCGATAAGTACTTTGGCTTGTTAAATGAGAATTATTATATTTGTGCCTTGATAAGTACTTTGGCTTGTTAAATGAGAATTTATTCTATGTGTGCCTTGATAAGTACTTTGGCTTGATTAATTGAGAATTGCCTATGTGCGCTGGCGATAGCCTTTGAGTGCAAGGATTATGTTTTATTAAGTTGTCGCGACTCTCGGTTGGAGGGCCGGCTGTCTTGTTGTATGTTACTTGGACGTACCGACAGTGATGTGGGATTCCACGGGTATGCTTCCGTTATTTGTAGTACTTGGGTTAAATTCCCGGATTTTTATAAGAAGACATGGTAGTGCTTATGTTTTGTTTGACGGCCGGTTGAGATAGGGTAAGAGTATAAGTGAGGGGTAAACCCCCAAGATGCTATACCACCTTCTCCAGGGTAAGAGTATAAGTGAGGGGTAAACCCCCAAGACATTATACCCCCTGCTTGTTTTGTTTGATGGTCGGTTGAGATAGGGTAAGAGTATAAGTGAGGGGTAAACCCCCAAGACATTATACCCCCTGCTTGTTTTGTTTGATGGTCGGTTGAGATATGGTAAGAGTATAAGTGAGGGGTAAACCCCCAAGATGTTTTACCACCTTCTCCAGGGTAAGAGTATAAGTGAGGGGTAAACCCCCAAGACATTATACCCCCTGCTTTACCACCTGCTCGTTTTCCTGCTTGGCCCGTACAGTTTTTAGGACACAGGTGGGACTTGGTGTTCATGTATGCCTATTGGTGTTATACTATATCATGGACTGCCGGCAGTGAGGAAGGATTCCACGGGCATGATTGATATTATGGGCGTGAGACCCATGGTTATATTTTAGAAATAACTTGAGGCGTCGTCACGACTTGTTATATTTGCTTATGTGTTGTGTCTTGTAGGTTGGCTATCATACATGTCTCTGTTTTGCTTATTCATTATGATTTCATTCACATACTAACTTTTCACATACTTGTTAAATTCTTCGTACTGACCTCCTTGAAGCTGCGTTCATCTGCATGAGTTTAGGTACGCTGTTTGGTGATCGGCAGTGTAGGACCGCTCGAGTTTTGGATAGCTCCTTACATTGGGAGTTTATCTTTTTGGTATAAGTTCTTTCGATGCAGGCTTTTGTCTGATTATGGATGCAGCGGGGCCTTGTCCGTCATAGTTCGATATAACTCTTAAGTGCTGTATTCATATGTGAGATTGGACTGCGTATGCGGTGTAGTGTCTTTTGTTATGTATATTATATGGCGGCACTTTGGCTTTGCCGCACCGCGTCTGATGGGTTTAAAAAAATAGGTGTTATTTAATTTCCGATTTACTTAGTTGTTAAGGTAGAAGGGTGCCCGGTAGGCACGATCCACAGCTTGGGGTTGGTCGTGACAGTGGTATCGAAGCGATCGGTCCTCAAATGTCTGAGGCCGTGTCTAGTAGAGTCTTGATTATCGGTGTGTTGCGCGCCACACCCATAAGCAGGAGGCTACGGGACATTTAGGAGTTGGTTTATATTCTTCTCACTCTAAGATCGTGCCATAGAAATGTTAGTAAGATAATTCCTCTCGGCGTGTACGTTTCTGATTATGCCTCGAGAGAGCAACGGCCGCCTGAAGGGCAAAGGAGTAGCGAGAGCTACTAGTCGGACTCGAGAGTTGATAGGGCTTATGCCGGGGTATACGGATGTTGTTCGCGATCGCGAGTTCTTCGCGCGAGTTTTGAGGCCCGGCACTGAGCCTCGGTTCCTCGATTAGGAAGACTTTAGGGTCATGAAGGAAGCCATTATGTTATTGACCAAGATAGCGGTTGCACATTTTCTTGGCGAGGAGGTTACTCGGCGATGCAGAGCAGTGTCACGGGGTAGGGCGGTAGCGGAGATCTGCGTAAGAGGCTAGACCGGTTGGTTATTCCGGTGAGTTTTGGGCGAGTGCCTCGGCAAGTGAGATATTCGTCGGCCTACCCGGTACATACCGCGCTCACGGTGGGAGTTTGGACCCAAGGTATTTAAGAGCGGTCCAGAGCTCCAGTCGAGGTTCTCGAGGAGCGAGAGGATTTTCTCGGTCGAGCCACCTATTCCTCAATGTATCGGATGTGGTAGCGTCGTTCGGAAATGCCGTTATGGCGCGGTGTTTGTTATTATTGTGTCGTCGGGCCATAATGCGAGGTATGTCCTATTAGAAAGAGCAGGTGAGTGGCTCAACCTATAAGGCCGATGGTTGATTACCTTTCCTCCGCGGTGTCGTCCCCGAGCGGTGTTGGATGTTAGCGATGGTGGTAGAGGTCGGGTTGGAGTTTATAGTTCGCGGTCCTTGAACGCGAGAGATGGCGTGACTACGGGGCGGGATCGGAAGCGACATCGCCGCGGGGTTACGGTATATGTCGATTCTTTGGAATCATACGTGCATTGTTGGATTCAGATTTTTGCCCTAGAGGATATGTTTTTCCTTTATTGCTAGCAGTTGTAAGTGATAGTACCCCAGAGGTAGGGATACTTTGATTAGTAAAGTGAAAAGTTAAGAATGTTGACAAGAATGATAAGTGAACTGAGACTAGAGTTGTGTAGAGTTCACACGTAGAAATTACCAAATGTGATGAAAGGCAGTAGGGAAGGATGTATAGTAGAAATACTTTGGCTTATGTGACGAACCTCTAGTGAATAGGGGATAGGGTAAGAAGTACCTTGAGATAAGAGAAAGATTTATTGCATACTAAGAATGAGAAGTTAAGTGTGACGATGAGTCGGGTTATGGACTCATTTCGGGTCAGCCGATAGTATGGAATGGGGTGATGTCAGTTAGAAATGGTCCCGCTATGTGATAGGGTCACGAGGGTGTTAGGCCCAAGTTTAGTTAATCGTTGTACGAGTTCGTGGATGCGTTCCACCGGAACTAGGTCGTAAGGACCGAGAAGAGCCTTAACGAGAATGTAAGTAACAATATGGCCAAGTTTGGATAGTAACTCCAAGGATTGGAGAAGAGAAACAAAATTTGAGATTTTGTACGTGTACTTGATGAGTTTGAAAATGCGAGAAAGTATGACAAGTAAGGAAAGAAAAGAACCTCTAAGGATCCGTGTTTTAGAAAATGTAACCTTGAGTTTTGTGAGAAGAAATTCGCGGACGGAAGGTCCATTGATATGTTTACGTATGTTGTGGTGGCCATATGTGGCATCGTTGGTCTTGTGCGCTTTGATTGATAGGCATAGTATAGAGATTGTCACGGAGTTTGTATAGCTTGACAATCGACTAAGAACATTCGGGGACGAATGTTTCTAAGGGGAAGAATGTTACACCCGTAAGTCCGGGACTTGTATAAGAGAATGCGTAAGGAATCAAGACTTGGAAATTAGTACGAAAGGAAGAATTGTTTTTCAAGCGGAAAATCTTAGGACGTCGGAAAGGAAAAATGTTAGTTGTTGAGAATTGGATTCTCAAAATACATTATTTGAAGAGTATGGAACTTATTAAAATTATGGAAATTTATTTTTCACGGATTTGGTCACGTGGGGCCCACAGAAATTTTACGTTTGTGGGGCCGCGAGGTTCTGAATTTTATGGATGAATGAGAGGGCGACACGTGGCACCCCTCCCACATGGTCTTGGTCGAAATTTAGTAAGGGTAAAATGGTCATTTGACCATTGTGTAGATGACAAAGTCTTGCTAATTAAGAGCTTGACATTGTTGACAGTCGAGAGCCGTTTGGCTTGATCTCTTCCTCCGATTTTAACAAGTGTTATTATCTAAGCCACCCAATGTGTTATATATTCACTACACTAGTGCAAGACTAGTCTTGAACACTTAGAAAAATTAGAGAGGTCTTGTGCTTGAGTTGTTGCTCTCGGCTTTAGTGAGTTCCCAAGAAGAAAATTTTGTAATTTTGTTCCTTTGTCCACAATACTTTAACCCAATGTCCCTTAGGGTATTGTAAGGTTATCTCAATAGAAAGATTTGGGCGGCGTTTTAGTATTAGTAAGGCGGAAACTTAGAAGTTCTTCAACTTTGAAGTTGGAACTTGAAGATGGGTTCTTCATAGGCCTCTAGGAGTGCTTGGGCGGATTGGAACCTAAGGAAAGGAGCTAAGAATTACTAAGGAAGCGACGTTGAATCTTGGAAATTTTAAGGGCTTGGAAAGGTATAAATTTTGTCGTTTTAGCATTTAAGATTTACTTATTGTTGTAGCTATGGATATTAGCAAGCATGAGATATTTAGTATGAAGTTTGATAATTATATTGGCTATTGGAACCCTAATCCGAAAACTAGCATGTTAGCCTTAAGACTACAATTCAAGTTGATTATTCGTTTAAGTCGTCGCATGTTGTGTAAGAAGGAAATTGTAGTTGTTGAAGTGGTTTATAACTATATAACATGTTAGACCTTAGAACTTGGAATTAGAAAAGAATTGGAAAAGACTTTGAATTGTTTAGTTATGTAGTTGGCCGAGAATGGCTAGTGAGTATTAATCTACTTGGTATAAATTGTGGGGAATTTTACACGTATTGTTAGGCGTGTAATCCCCTTTGTTTGGTTGTTGTTTGGAGCCTTAAATGTGGCGTGTTGGTTATTGTATTCGGCCTTGAAAAAGGTGGCAAAGTGAGTAGAAACAAAGGAAATGCTTCCCGATTTTCCGTAGAATTAGAGACCATATACTTAGTATTATTCTACGTTAGAGACTAGAAGTTGATAGTTTTGTTGTGACCATTATAGGTTGACAAATTCTCGTGCGGCGTATTCGGCAGCTTGTGGATTTTAGCAGAAAGGTATGTGAACTATCTCCTCTTCTAGCATGATTCCGTAAGATCAAGAAAGTACGTCCTACTCATTTCCTTGGTTGTATTTGGATTGCCTAAAAGTAGAAATTGTTCTATGTACTTCCTTTGATTGTACTTTGATGTTTAAATTGCAAGTTGTATAATCCATTGCCTTAGTGAAGTTGGATTCTTAAAAGTGAAGGTATTTTACTTAAAGTGCATAGAGTCTTGAAAAGGAAGTGGTTTCCAAATCTTTTGGCTAGTGCCTAGTTCCAAAACCTAAAGGTCATTATAATGACTTTAGAAGTCAAAGGTGATTTACTTAATTGTTTTAAAAGGAGAAAGCGACATGAGTTAAGAGAAGTAACTTGTTTTAAAGGTGTGAGGTACTTGATGTTTAAAAGTAGAAGAAACTTGTTTTCTAAATATTAAGTGTAACGACCGTTCGGGGCATTCGGTGCCTTATCCGGGCACCCTAGTGATACAATCATCGAGAGAAAACAGCGGAAAATAAAACTTAAACAAGAAGCAGATATATGAACATAAAGCAGGCCAACCCAGCGGTTACCTTCCAATAACATAATAAATACAACTCTTTCAAAACGAGCAGTTTAATCCCTTTTACAAACCACACTTGCAACAAAATTACAGACCTCTAAGATTTACAACTAAGACGGACAGGCCGCCATACCCCGAATGTACAAGAACCTACAACTCGAGAACACATACAAAAGATAAGCCTCGGAGAAACGGAGCTTCCCAAAAACGCCCGAGATCCTAGGCGAGGATCCACGGCCGATGTACCTCTACCTGCGGCATGACGCAGCCCGAAGGAGTCGATCTGGCAGTACCAAGTATGTGAAAGCGTAAAAATCGTAATGAAATCATACTAGTCTATATAAAGCGAGACATGTATGATAACCAAACTACTGATTCCAACATAAGCGATCATGTCGATCGAGGACTCGCCTCAAGTCATCACTCAAATATAACTATGGGTCTTACGCCCACAACATCAATCATGTTCGCATCATGGCGCATGCCCCGAATGCGCCGGTGTAGACATGTCCATGATGCAACAATAATACCAATGCCCGGCCACATGCCGGAATTCTACCTCGGTGTGACACGCCCACGTGACATCAACAATAATATCTTGGTGATCAACCTGCCGCGTAGCCACATGCCCCGAATTCTACCTCGGTGTAGACATGTCCATGTGACATCAACAACAAGACAAGAATCAAAATGGAAACATACCCGTGGAATTCTCCATCACCGCCAAAGACGTCCAAGTAAGTTCTCACAAAGTCGGCCTCTATCGAGACGCGGTAATACGTAAATACCACACTTGCACAACAAAGGCTATCATCACAAGCATAGGCAAGTTTCACAACAACAAGCATAGGCATGTTTCACAACAACAAGCATAGGCAAGTTTCACACAACTCAAAGTACTTTCATTTTATGCCAAAGTCCGGGTTTTAACCCCAAAGTACTACATACGTTAAGTTCTTTTAAAAAGATCCATTACTTTTATAAAAGTCACCTATACCCATAGTATTAGAATGACCAACCCATTCCTTTTCAAAATCAAGTAACAACATTCTTTTCCTAAGTTCGGTTTGCTAGTTTCAATTACTCAAACTTCTCATTTTCAAATGCTCAAGTCACTTATTTTAGAAAGGTTTCATAACTCATAGTCTAAATCTCTTTTAAAACAATTGAGTAACATATGTCATATATGTGAGTAGTTTATTCTTTGTTTATAACGATCTTATTACAAAGACCATGATCTAGAAAATGTAATATCATTTTGTCTCATCTTAGCTTCTATGCGGATGGAGGTTTCTCTGGTTTTAATACAACACATCATTATTCAATACATTTTCCTTTATTAACGCAGCAATGGTGCAATCGATACACATTACGATTCCGAAATCGGTAAAACATTATCCACTTTAAAAACCAAGTACTCATTACTCACGAATGAGGTTTCACACAAACATCCACATTAAAACAAATAAGTTAAGTCTCTTATCTTATAAGATCAAGTCTCTTAACTTCTAACATCGATAAACCATTTTCACTACATAAGGTCGTTATAACTAACTTCCCATAAAGCTATTATAACACCCTATGTTTTAAACCAACCAAATCACTTAGCACGTACGCGTCACCGCACTACATAGTTCACAACAATCATGCTAGAAAAGATAGGAAGAGGTTCACATACCTCGCGACGATTTATCGACAATAAGCAAAACGCTCCAAGTACTTCCAACGTCGGCTACTCGCCAGCCAGTAGATCACGCCACACGTAGTACTCCACTCCTAAAATGGTCATAGTACTCTATCAAACCTTTCTTATCATTGAAGACTTATACCAATAAAAGCCCTCAAAATCTACGGAAATTTCTACAAAGACTTCCCGCTTATACTCACTTTTCCATCTTTTACCAAGGCGAATAACCGTAATATATATACCGTATATATATATAAGGCGTAATAATTAAACAACATAAAGAAGGGATTACACGCCCAAACGGTAGCGGTTTACTATCACGCCCATAACAACAATAAGTAAAGAAGATGATTACGCGGCCGTGCTTGGTTTACTATCACGCCATGATATAATAATTAAAAAGGATCACACCCAAACGAACGCGATTGAAAAATCTTCCGCCAGAAATGTAAATACAAATCCAATGTAAATACGATCCAAAGTAAATACGGTCCAAAGTAAATCTGATCCTTAAGTTGGGGTCCTTGGCCAACTTTGTCCATTTTACTTATCCAATTTACTCATTTGTCATCCAACTTATATTTTCATTCTTAATATAAGTTATAGTTACTTTGTTATTAGCTTCTTAGCAAGTAAGATAGGTTTTACCATTTTAATGGCAAACGGCCAATCCTTTCTTTTAACAAGTTAACAAGATCCAACTCTTTCCAAACTTACTCCATATATTATATAATCCATAATATACTTATAATATATGTATAACTACCAATTCACAAAGAGGTTTAAGTTCAACTACCTCAAATAGCAGAAAAATTTCCAAGTTCTTAAAGTCGCTACAAGCAAGTCTTAGCTCCAAATCTTTACTTTCCAATCCGCTACAAGCAACGCATAGAAGCTCTAACCAACTTCTCTTCAAGATTCAACTCAAAGTGAAGAACACTTAGGGTTTCAAGATGACAACTTTCGACCAGGCATCCCTTCAAGGCTAGGGTGTGAAATCTTTTCCAACTCTTGGTACACAATCTTCCTAACACCTTGGGAAGAACACTTGAGAGTTTAAGAATTGTTGGACAAATTTTTCTCAAGAAATGGGGGCAAAGCAGAGAGCTCTATGTCAAGGGAGAAGGGAGGGTTTTCAAGTCTTCAAATGTCTAAGTGTGGAAGATTTCATCAACTAAGGGTGCATATATAGGACAACCAAGGGATAGGATGAAGGCAAGTGTGTGGTTGAGATTGGGGACAAGTGTGGGTGGGACCCAAGCCAACTTGTCCACACAAAATATCTAGCAAGACTTGGCCACTGTCTTGCCACTTGTCTAGCTAATTTCGGCCAAGGGCCACCTGAGGGTACACGTGTCGCCTCCTACTCGTCAAAATATTTCATCTCCGAAAATATCCATAATGGCCAAAATCTCAAAAACTAAGCGGGCCCCACAAACCAGAATTTCACCGTGGGCCCACGTGACCATTTCCTAAATAAAATTCCATAATTCTCAAATATTCTAAGAAGTCCGAATACCAAATCAGAATCCAATTCCCATTAACGAACCTTTTCTTCACAAAAACCGGAAACTTTTCCGCGAAAAATCACATCTTTCTTTCTTTCCAAAATTTACATGTAATCTCGCACGTACATCCTCACCTATATACCTCGGAACTACGGTATAACATTCTTCCTCTTAGAAACATTCGTCCGAATGTTCATTCTAAGTCTCCAAACGTACTTGTGTCGGTATAGTCTTCACTACTAAACTTACAAAACCGAACAAGCCACCAATGGCCAGAATATAACATGTGCGCAAAAAACAAATCCAATACAACGAGGAATAATTACTAATCAAACAACAGCTAACACTAGCTTCAATTTACTCTAAGTCCATTCGGCCTTCACGATCCGATTCGGTTGAACGCGTCCACGAACTCGTGCGATGGTTACCTAAACTTGGGCTAGCACCCTCGTGACCCTACCACTGGCGGGACCACCTCGAAGACCCACCTCAATATGGGCTGCGGGTTGACCCGCAAATGGCCTCAACCCGACCCTAAACGCCAACTCTTGTTCCGATCCTAACAATCTTACTAATTCACGTCATGAAAGCTACCACTTCCATCTCACACTACCCATGTAATTATCCCACAATATTTCCCGCATACCAAGTACATCGGCAAAGACCAACCGTAAAATCACCCACTCAAGACGGCCTCGCCTCTAAGGTCTCACGTATAAAACTCTAAGGTTCACACTTTCCATGCCCCCACTTATCCTTCCAACTAACCATGTTTTCTAACTTACAAACAACACAACGCTATTCGTACATAGCACACAATAATAAGATCATCATATCGCGCAAACCAAACTCTAGAGGTTAAGGATATACGAAGCTACCGCTCCACTCTAATCATAGGCACGCCTGCAGGCTTATGCTATGAAGGCGATGAACCAGCCATCCGGTAAATTTGAGTCGTAACATCCGTGCTACCATTCGTCGGACAGTTCCTCGCAAAATGGCCTGGCGCCAAAAATAACAAGCTCCCTGGCACCACGACACTCCCGAAATGCGGTCTACCATCGACCACCGAGGTAGGGGTGACGCATCCGCCAACACCGCTTCCTCGAAACTCAACCTCGAGCCCCGACCGCTCCGAATACTCTGAAGGTTGTGGAGGACCACTCTGCACTGGCGGAGGTACAAAACTAGTATGCTGCTGAGGCGGTCCGCCTCGAAAGTCACCAAAGGACCCTGTTGTTCTGGCCCTCTTCTGCTGATCTTGGTCATTTCGTCGACCTCTCCGTGCCTCACATCCCAGTGCATGAGCCTGCATGCGGGCAATGTCCATGCCCGGCTGAAGAGCTACTCCTGAACATGCCTCTGACATGTAATCATCGAGCCCTGTAACATATCGGTGCACTCGATCCTCCATACTAGCTACAAACGCTGGGACGTACCGGGCCAATGAGTCGAACTCCACATTGTACTCGACCGCACGCGCGCTGTCTAATCATCAAAAATCAGTTGGCCCGTGCCCTCCTCATCTCGCGGAGGCAAGAAGTGCGTGAGCGCCCCGAAAACTCATCCCATCTGCTGGAGGTGCATGTTCTCCCGAAAGCTCATGAATCAAACCAATCGATCGCGGTATCACGCGCGGCGATGCGAACCAAAGGTCACAGACTCGGTCTCTGAAGCCTTGATCACCGCGTGATCGGCAGAATCGCGGATGAACTCCTGCGGATCATCCTCGTGCCTCGACCCATAAAACTCGCGGGCTACAACTCGTAAAGTCCGTAGCCTCAAACTATCTGCTTTCGGGGTGAACGGCTGGTGCTCTGGAATCGGCTGCTGCGTCGATTTATCTTCATATCGGCCACGACCACGGCGGCAAGAATCGGGCCATCTCCTTATAACCCATCTCCTGCCTCGATGTGGGGTGGAGGCTCAGTGCTGCGGTCTCGGCAGCCATTCTTTGCGGCTCTAACCTCTCTTTGGGCGGCGTCACAAAACCCGCCGTCAAGCCTGACCTCGTGCATGCGGGCTGCGCCCTCGTACTCCTCAGATCTCACTAGCGGTTCCCTCGGTGTCTTGCCCTTCAGGGCTCTGGTTGCCTGGCGGAGGCATAATCGTAAAAACGAGATACGCCGTAGGGTCCAACTTACAACACGGCTCTAAGGCACGATCTCTAATGAGAAAAATGAAACCAATCCTAAATGTCCTGCAACCTCACGATTATAGATGTGGTGCACAACACATCGATAATCAAGACTCTACTAGACACGTGCGTAGACACTTTCCGAGGATTAATCGCTCGATACCACTTTTGTAACGACCCATTCCGGGCGTTCATCGTGCCTTATCCCGCACCTAGTGATACAATCATCGTGAGAAAACCGGAAAATAAAACTTAAACAAGAAACAGATATATGAACATAAAGCAAAGCAACCTAAAGCGGTTACCTTCCAATAACATAATAAATACAACTCTTTCAAAACGAGCAGTTTAATCCCTTTTACAAACCACACGCAGCGGTACTACGCACTTGCAAGATTTACAACAACTATGACGGGACAGGCCGCCATACCTCGAATGTACAAGAACCTACAACTCGAGAACACATACCAAAAGATAAGCCTCGGAAGCGGAGCTTCCCAAAACGCAATCGAGATCTAAGAGCGAGGATCCACGGCCGATGTACCTCTACTGCGCGTGAACGCAGCCGAAGGAGGTCGATCTAACAGTACAGTATGTGAAATCAGTAAAAATCAGTAATGAAATCATACTAGTCTATATAAAGCGGGAGACATGTATGATAACCAAACTACAATTCACAACATAAAAGCAATCATGTCGATCGTGACTCACGCCTCAAGTCATCACTCAATATAACTATGGGTCTTACGCCCACAACATCAATCATGTTCGCATCACGGCGCATGCTCCCGAATTACGCATCGGTGTAGACATGTCCATGATGCAACAATAATACCAATGCCCATGGCCACATGCCGGAATTCTACCTCGGTGTGAACGCCCACGTGACATCAACAATAATATCTTGGGTGATCAACCCGCGCGTGGCACATGCCCCTAATTCTACCTCGGTGTAGACATGTCCATGTGACATCAACAACAAGAAAGAATCAAAATGGAAACATACGTGGAATTCTCCATCACCGCCAAAGACGTCCAAGTAAGTTCTCAACAAGTCGACCGCCTCTATCGAGACGCCAGAATACGTAAATACCACACTTGCACAACAAAGGCTATCATCACAAGCATAGGCAAGTTTCACAACAACAAGCATAGGCAAGTTTCACAACAACAAGCATAGGCAAGTTTCACACAACTCAAAGTACTTTCATTTTATGCCAAAGTCCGGTTTTAACCCCAAAGTACTACATACGTTAAGTTCTTTTTAAAAGAGATCCATTACTTTTATAAAAGTCACCCTATACCCATAGTATTAGAATGACCAACCCACATTCCTTTTCAAAATCAAGTAACAACATTCTTTTCCTAAGTTCCAGTTTGCCTAGTTTCAATTACTCAAACTTCTCATTTTCAAATGCTCAAGTCACTTATTTTAGAAAGGTTTCATAACTCATAGTCTAAATCTCTTTTAAAACAATTGAGTAACATATGTCATATATGTGAGTAGTTTATTCTTTGTTTATAACGATCTTATTACAATGACCATGATCTAGAAAATGTAATATCATTTTGTCTCATCTTAGCTTCTATGCGGATGGAGGTTTCTCTTGGTTTTAATACAACACATCATTATTCAATACATTTTCCTTTATTAACGCTCGCAATGGTGCTGTCGATACACATTCGATTCGAAATCAAGAAACATTATCCCTTTAAAACCAAGTACTCATTACTCACGAATGAGGTTTCACACAAACATCCACATTAAAACAAATAAGTTAAGTCTCTTATCTTATAAGATCAAGTCTCTTAACTTCTAACATCAAGAAACCATTTTCACTACATAAGGTCGTTATAACTAACTTCCCATAAAGCTATTATAACACCTATGTTTTAAACCAACCAAATCACTTAGCACGTACGCGTCACCGTACTACATAGTTCACAACAATCATGCTAGAAAAGATAGGAAGAGGTTCACATACCTCGCGACGATTTATCGACAATAAGCAAAAGCGCTCAGTACTTCAACCCGTCATTACTCCTTAAGCCAAGTAGATCACGCCACACGTAGTACTCACTCCTAAAATGGTCATAGTACTCCTATCAAACCTTTCTTATCATTCAAGACTTATACCAATAAAAGCCCTCAAAATCTACGGAAATTTCTACAAAGACTTCCCGCTTATACTCACTTTTCCATCTTTTACCAAGGCGAATAACGTAATATATATACCATATATATATATAAGGCGTAATAATTAAACAACATAAATAAGGGGATTACACCCCCAAACGGAAACGCTGTTTACTATCACGCCCATAACAACAATAAGTAAAAGAAGGGGATTACGCGCCAACCGTGCGCGGTTTACTATCACGCCTTCATAACAATATAATAATTAAAAGGGGATCACGCCCAAACTAACGCGATTGAAAAATCTTCCTTAATGTAAATGTAAATACACCAATGTAAATACAGTGCTAAGTAAATACGGTCCAAAGTAATTACTGTCCTTAAGTTGGTTTGCTTGGACAAATTTGTCCTTTTTAATTATCCAATTTTCTCATTAGTGATCAAACTTATATTTCCATTCTTAATATAAGTTATAGTTACTTTGTTATTAGCTTCTTAGCAAGTAAGATACGTTTTACCATTTTAATGGCAAACGGCCAATCCTTTCTTTTAACAAGTTAACAAGATCCAACTCTTCCAAACTTACTCCATATATTATATAATCCATAATATACTTATAATATATGTATAACAACCAATTCACAAAGAGGTTTAAGTTCCACTACCTCAAATAGCCCAAAATATCCAAGTTCTTAAAGTCGCTCCAAGCAAGTCTTAGCTCCAAATCTTTACGTTCCAATCCGCTACAAGCAACCCATGAAAGCTCCTAACCAACTTCTCTTCAAGATTCAACTCAAAAGTGAAGAACACTTAGGGTTTCAAGATGACAACTTTCGGCCAGGCATCCCTTCAAGGCTAGGGTGTGAAATCTTTTCCAACTCTTGGTACACAATCTTCCTAACACCTTAGGGAAGAACACTTGAGAGTTTAAGAATTGTTGGACAAATTTTTCTCAAGAAATGGGGCAAACCGAGAGCTCTGGTCAGGAGAAGGGAGGGTTTTCAAGTCTTCAAATGTCTAAGTGTGGAAGATTTCATCAACTAAGGGTGCATATATAGGACAACCAAGGGATAGGATGAAGGCAAGTGTGTGGTTGAGATTGGGGACAAGTGTGGGTGGGACCCACAAGCCACTTGTCCACACAAAATATCTAGCAAGACTTGGCCACTTGTCTTGCCACTTGTCTAGCTAATTTCGGCCAAGGGCCACCTGGGGGTGACACGTGTCGCCTCCTACTGGCCCAAAATATTTCATCTCCGAAAATATCCATAATGGCCAAAATCTCAAAAACTAAGCGGGCCCCACAAAACCGTAAATTTCACCCGTGGGCCCCACGTGACCATTTCCGGAAATAAAATTCCATAATTCTCAAATATTCTAAGAAGTCCGAATACCAAATCTGGGAATCCAATTCCCATTAACGAACCTTTTTCTTCACAAAAAACCGGAAACTTTTCCGTCGAAAAAATCACATCTTTCTTTCTTTCCAAAATTTCTGTCGTAATCTCGCACGTACATCCTCACCTATATACCCTGGAACTACGGGGTATAACATTAAGGGACTTGAAGTATTTTGAAAGTTAAGAGACTTGATTTGAAAGTTTGTGATACTTGGTTTTAAGTATAAGTCTCTTGGTTATAAAAAGAATGGAATTGTCTAAAAACCATAAAGGGTTATAACGGCTTTATGGAAGGTTTAGAAAGTTGTCTATTTTGATTAATGGGCATAAGTTGCCTAGATTGTGAAAATTTGAAGTTACTTGGTTTCAAGCTTTGAAATGAGTTTCTAAAAGTATAGTAACTTACTTTGAAAAATAGACACACCGTGATACTACGGGTGTTAGTATCTTGGGGTTTTACACAAAAAGGAGTCTCTTGAAAAGAATGTACGTACATAGTACTTTGTCTTGATAAATTGAGAATTTGTCTAAGTGTGCCTTGATTAGTACTTTGGCTTGATTAATTGAGAATTAGTCTAAGTGTGCCTTGATAGTACTTTGGCTTGATAAATTGAGAATTTGTCTAAGTGTGCCTTGATTAGTACTTTGGCTTGATTAATTGAGAATTAGTCTAAGTGTGCCTTGATAGTACTTTGGCTTGATAAATTGAGAATTTGTCTAAGTGTGCCTTGATTAGTACTTTGGCTTGATTAATTGAGAATTAGTCTAAGTGTGCCTTGATAGTACGTTGGCTTAATAAATTGAGAATTATTTTATTTGTGCCTTGATAAGTACTTTGGCTTGTTAATTGAGAATTATTCTATTTGTGCCTTGATAAGTACTTTGGCTTGTTAAATGAGAATTTATTCTATTTGTGCCTTGATAAGTACTTTGGCTTGTTAAATGAGAATTTATTCTATTTGTGCCTCGATAAGTACTTTGGCTTGTTAAATGAGAATTATTATATTTGTGCCTTGATAAGTACTTTGGCTTGTTAAATGAGAATTTATTCTATGTGTGCCTTGATAAGTACTTTGGCTTGATTAATTGAGAATTGCCTATGTGCGCTGGCGATAGCCTTTGAGTGCAAGGATTATGTTTTATTGTTGCGCGACTCTCGGTTGGAGGGCCTACTGTCTTGTTGTATGTTACTTGGACGTACCGACAGTGATGTGGGATTCCACGGGTATGCTTCCGTTATTTGTAGTACTTGGGTTAAATTCCCGGATTTTTATAAGAAGACATGGTAGTGCTTATGTTTTGTTTGACGGCCGGTTGAGATAGGGTAAGAGTATAAGTGAGGGGTAAACCCCCAAGATGCTATACCACCTTCTCCAGGGTAAGAGTATAAGTGAGGGGTAAACCCCCAAAACATTATACCCCCTGCTTGTTTTGTTTGATGGTCGGTTGAGATAGGGTAAGAGTATAAGTGAGGGGTAAACCCCCAAGACATTATACCCCCTGCTTGTTTTGTTTGATGGTCGGTTGAGATATGGTAAGAGTATAAGTGAGGGGTAAACCCCCAAGATGTTTTACCACCTTCTCCAGGGTAAGAGTATAAGTGAGGGGTAAACCCCCAAGACATTATACCCCCTACTTTACCACCGCCGTTTTCCCTGCTGCATGCAGTTTTAGGACACAGGGACTTGGTGTTCATGTATGCCTATTGGTGTTATACTATATCATGGATCACCGCGGTGAGGAAGGATTCCACTGGGCATGATTGATATTATGGGCGTGAGACCCATGGTTATATTTTAGAAATAACTTGAGGCACGCGTCACGACTTGTTATGCTTATATGTTGTGTCGTAGGTTGGCTATCATACATGTCTCTGCTTTGCTTAGATCGTTATGATTTCATTACGCATTTCATCGTTCACATACTTGGTACATTCTTCGTCGACCTCGCCCGGGCCGCGTTCATGCCGCAGTTTAGGTACGCTGTTTGGTGATCGGCAGTGTAGGACCGCCGTAGTTTTGGATAGCTCCTTCGTTGGGAGTTTATCTTTTTGGTATAAGTTCTTTCGATGTGCTTTTGTACGATTATGGTACGGGGCCTTGTCCTGGCCATAGTTCAAAGATAACTCTTAGGTCCGTATTCATATGTGGGATTGGACTCGTATGCGGTGTAGTGTCTTTTGTTATGTATATTATATGGCGGCACCGTCGGCTTTGCCCTTACGCGTCGCATGGGTTTAAAAAAATAGGTGTTATTTAATTTCCGCATTTACTTAGTTGTTAAGGTGAAGGGTGCCCGGTAGGGCACCACGATCCGCCCGGTTCGGCCGTGACAGTGGTATCGAGCGATCGGTCCTCGAAATGTCTACAGACCGTGTCTAGTAGAGTCTTGATTATCGGTGTGTTGCGCGCCACACCCATAAACAGGAGGCTACAGGACATTTAGGAGTTGGTTTATATTCTTCTCACTCTAAGATCGTGCCATAGAGTGTTAGTAAGATAATTCCTCTCGACGTATTCATTTCGCTTATGCCTCGAGGAGGGCAACGGCCGCCTGAAGGGCAAAGGAGTAGCGAGCTACTAGTCGGACTCGAGAGTTGATAGGGCTTATGCCCGTGGTATCTGGATGTTGTTCGCGATGCGAGTTCTTCTGCGCCAGTTTTGAGGCCCGACACGAGCCTCCAGCCTCGCCAGGGAAGACTTTAGGGTCATGAAGGAAGCCATTATGTTATTGACCAAGATAGCAGTGCTACATTTTCTTTAGCAGGAGGTTACTCGGCCAGTACAGACAGGTGTACAGGGGGTAGAGGGCCAGCGCGGAGATCTGCGTAAGAGGGCTAGACCGGTTGGTTATTCCGGTGAGTTTTTAGACGAGCTTCCTCAGCAGCAAGTGAGATATTCGTCCCAGCCTACCCAGTACATACCCCCGCAGCTCACAGGTGGGAGTTTGGACCCCACAAGGTATTTAAGAGCCGGTCCGAGCTCCAGAGGTCGAGGTTCTCAGAGGAGCAGAGGATTTTCTCGGTCGAGGCCACCTATTCCTCAATGTATCAGATGTGGTAAGCGTCATTCGGGGAAATGCCATTATGGCGCAGGTGTTTGTTATTATTGTGGCCGTCCGGGCCATATTCTGAGGGTATGTCTTATTAGAAAGAGCACCGGTGAGGTGGCTCAGCCTATGAGGCCGATGGTTGATTACCTTTCCTCCACAGCTGTGCGTCCCCCAGGGCAGGGTGTTCATATGTTAGCCTGTAGTGGTAGAGGTCAGGTTGGAGTTTATAGTTCTGGCGGTCCTTCGAACCGCAGAGATGACGTGACTACGGGACGGGATCAGGAAGCGACATCGCACGGGGTTACAGGTATATGTCGATTCTTTGGAATCATACGTGCATTGTTAGATTTAGATTTTTGCCCTAGAGGATATGTTTTTCCTTTATTGCTAGCAGTTGTAAGTGATAGTACCCCAGAGGTAGGGATACTTTGATTAGTAAAGTGAAAAGTTAAGAATGTTGACAAGAATGATAAGTGAACTGAGACTAGAGTTGTGTAGAGTTCACACGTAGAAATTACCCTGCAATGATGAAAGACCGATAGGAAGGATGTATAGTAGAAATACTTTGGCTTATGTGACGAACCTCTAGTGAATAGGGGATAGGGTAAGAAGTACCTTGAGATAAGAGAAAGATTTATTGCAGACTAAGAATGAGAAGTTAAGTGTGACGATGAGTCGGGTTATGGACTCATTTCGGGTCAGCCGATAGTATGGAATGGGGTAATGTCAGTTAGAAATGGTCCCGCTATGTGATAGGGTCACGAGGGTGCTAGGCCCAAGTTTAGTTAATCGTTGTACGAGTTCGTGGATGCGTTCCACCGGAACTAGGTCGTAAGGACCGAGAAGAGCCTTAACGAGAATGTAAGTAACAATATGGCCAAGTTTGGATAGTAACTCCAAGGATTGGAGAAGAGAAACAAAATTTGAGATTTTGTACGTGTACTTGATGAGTTTGAAAGTACGAGAAAGTATGACAAGTAAGGAAAGAAAAGAACCTCTAAGGATCCCGTGTTTTAGAAGACTGTAACCTTCGAGTTTTGTGAGAAGGGGTCGCGGACGGAAGGTCCATTGATATGTTTACGTATGTTGTGGTGGCCATATGTGGCATCGTTGGTCTTGTGCGATTTTGATTGATAGGCATAGTATAGAGATTGTCTTGAGTTTGTATAGCTTGACAACCGACTAAGAACATTCGGGGACGAATGTTTCTAAGGGGGGAAGAATGTTACACCCCGTAAGTCCAGGACTTGTATAAGAGAATGTACGTAAGGAATCAAGACTTGGAAATTAGTACGAAAGGAAGAATTGTTTTTCCGACGGAAAATCTTCCGGACGTCGGAAAGGAAAAATGTTCGTTGTTGAGAATTGGATTCTCAAAATACATTATTTGAAGAGTATGGAACTTATTAAAATTATGGAAATTTATTTTTACGGATTTGGTCACGTGGGGCCCACCCGAGGAATTTTACGTTTTGTGGGGCCCACGAGGGTTACGGAATTTTATGGATGAATGAGAGGGCGACACGTGGCACCCCTCCCACATGGTCTTGGTCGAAATTTAGTAAGGGTAAAATGGTCATTTGACCATTGTGTAGATGACAAAGTCTTGCTAATTAAGAGCTTGACATTGTTGACCAAGTCAAGAGCCATTTGGCTTGATCTCTTCCCTCCAATTTTAACAAGTGTTATTATCTAAGCCACCCAATGTGTTATATATTCACTACACTAGTGCAAGACTAGTCTTGAACACTTAGAAAAATTAGAGAGGTCTTGTGCTTGAGTTGTTGCTCTCGGCTTTAGTGAGTTCCCAACAAGAAAATTTTATAATTTTGTTCCTTTGTCCACAATACTTTAACCCAATGTCCCTTAGGGTATTGTAAGGTTATCTCAATAGAAAGTTTTCGGAAAAGCGGCGTTTTCGTATTAGTCGCAAGGCGGAAACTTAAGAAGTTCTTCAACTTTGAAGTTGGAACTTGAAGATGGGTTCTTCATAGGCCTCTAAGGAGTGCTTGGAGCGGATTGGAACCTAAGGAAAGGAGCTAAGAATTGCTAAGGAGCGACGTTGAATCTTGGAAATTTTAAGGGCTTGGAAAGGTATAAATTTTGTCGTTTTAGCATTTAAGATTTACTTATTGTTGTAGCTATGGATATTAGCAAGCATGAGATATTTAGTATGAAGTTTGATAATTATATTGGCTATTGGAACCCTAATCCGAAAACTAGCATGTTAGCCTTAAGACTACAATTCAAGTTGATTATTCGTTTAAGTCGTCGCATGTTGTGTAAGAAGAAAATTGTAGTTGTTGAAGTGGTTTATAACTATATAACATGTTAGACCTTAGAACTTGGAATTGGAAAAGAATTGGAAAAGACTTTGAATTGTTTAGTTATGTAGTTGGCCGAGAATGGCTAGTGAGTATTAATCTACTTGGTATAAATTGTGGGGCGGAATTTTACACGTATTGTTAGGCGTGTAATCCCCTTTGTTTGGTTGTTGTTTGGAGCCTTAAATGTGGCGTGTTGGTTATTGTATTCGGCCTTGAAAAAGGTGGCAAAGTGAGTAGAAACAAAGGAAGTGCTTCCCGATTTTCCGTAGAATTAGAGACCATATACTTAGTATTATTCTACGTTAGAGACTAGAAGTTGATAGTCTTGTTGTGACCATTATAGGTTGACAAATTCTACGTACGGCGTATTCGGCTTAGCTTGTGGATTTTAGCCGAAAAGGTATGTGAACTATCTCCTCTTCTAGCATGATTCCTTAAGATCAAGAAAGTACGTCCTACTCCTTAAATGATCCATTCCTTGGTTGTATTTGGATTGCCTAAAAGTAGAAATTGTTCTATGTACTTCCTTTGATTGTACTTTGATGTTTAAATTGCAAGTTGTATAATCCATTGCCTTAGTGAAGTTGGATTCTTAAAAGTGAAGGTATTTTACTTAAAGTGCATAGAGTCTTGAAAAGGAAGTGGTTTCCAAATCTTTGGCTAGTGCCTAGTTCCAAAACCTAAAGGTCATTATAATGACTTTAGGGGAGTCAAAGGAGTGATTTACTTAATTGTTTTAAAAAAGGAGAAACGACATGAGTTAAGAGAAGTAACTTGTTTTAAAGGTGTGAGTTACTTGATGTTTAAAAGTAGAAGAAACTTGTTTTCTAAATATTAAGGGACTTGAAGTATTTTGAAAGTTAAGAGACTTGATTTGAAAGTTTGTGATACTTGGTTTTAAGTATAAGTCTCTTGGTTATAAAAAGAATGGAATTGTCTAAAAACCATAAAGGGTTATAACGGCTTTATGGAAGGTTTAGAAAGTTGTCTATTTTGATTAATGGGCATAAGTTGCCTAGATTGTGAAAATTTGAAGTTACTTGGTTTCAAGCTTTGAAATGAGTTTCTAAAAGTATAGTAACTTACTTTGAAAAATAGACACACCGTGATACTACGGGTGTTAGTATCTTGGGGTTTTACACAAAAAGGAGTCTCTTGAAAAGAATGTACGTACATAGTACTTTGTCTTGATAAATTGAGAATTTGTCTAAGTGTGCCTTCATTAGTACTTTGGCTTGATTAATTGAGAATTAGTCTAAGTGTGCCTTGATAGTACTTTGGCTTGATAAATTGAGAATTTGTCTAAGTGTGCCTTGATTAGTACTTTGGCTTGATTAATTGAGAATTAGTCTAAGTGTGCCTTGATAGTACTTTGGCTTGATAAATTGAGAATTTGTCTAAGTGTTCCTTGATTAGTACTTTGGCTTGATTAATTGAGAATTAGTCTAAGTGTGCCTTGATAGTACGTTGGCTTAATAAATTGAGAATTATTTTATTTGTGCCTTGATAAGTACTTTGGCTTGTTAATTGAGAATTATTCTATTTGTGCCTTGATAAGTACTTTGGCTTGTTAAATGAGAATTTATTCTATTTGTGCCTTGATAAGTACTTTGGCTTGTTAAATGAGAATTTATTCTATTTGTGCCTCGATAAGTACTTTGGCTTGTTAAATGAGAATTATTCTATTTGTGCCTTGATAAGTACTTTGGCTTGTTAAATGAGAATTTATTCTATGTGTGCCTTGATAAGTACTTTGGCTTGATTAATTGAGAATTGCCTATGTGCGCTGGCGATAGCCTTTGAGTGCAAGGATTATGTTTTATTAAGTTGCCGCGACTCTCGGTTGGAGGGCCGGCTGTCTTGTTGTATGTTACTTGGACGTACCGACAGTGATGTGGGATTCCACGGGTATGCTTCCGTTATTTGTAGTACTTGGGTTAAATTCCCGGATTTTTATAAGAAGACATGGTAGTGCTTATGTTTTGTTTGACGGCCGGTTGAGATAGGGTAAGAGTATAAGTGAGGGGTAAACCCCCAAGATGCTATACCACCTTCTCCAGGGTAAGAGTATAAGTGAGGGGTAAACCCCCAAGACATTATACCCCCTGCTTGTTTTGTTTGATGGTCGGTTGAGATAGGGTAAGAGTATAAGTGAGGGGTAAACCCCCAAGACATTATACCCCCTGCTTGTTTTGTTTGATGGTCGGTTGAGATAGGGTAAGAGTATAAGTGAGGGGTAAACCCCCAAGATGCTTTACCACCTTCTCCAGGGTAAGAGTATAAGTGAGGGGTAAACCCCCAAGACATTATACCCCCTGCTTTACCACCTGCTCGTTTTCCTGCTTGGCCCGTACAGTTTTTAGGACACAGGTGGGACTTGGTGTTCATGTATGCCTATTGGTGTTATACTATATCATGGATCAGCAGTGAGGAAGGATTCCACGGGCATGATTGATATTATGGGCGTGAGACCCATGGTTATATTTTAGAAATAACTTGAGGGCATGCGTCCCTGACTTGTTATGACTGCTTATGTGTTGTGTACTGTAGGTTGGCTATCATACATGTCTCCTGTTTTGCTTAGACTGTTATGATTTCATTACAGTACTTACTGTTTCACATACTTGGTACATTCTTCGTACTGACCTCCTTCGGGGGGCTGCGTTCATGCCGCAGGTTTAGGTACGCTGTTTGGTGATCGGCAGGTGTAGGACCCTGCTCAGAGTTTTTGGATAGCTCCTTCTGTTCGGGAGTTTATCTTTTTGGTATAAGTTCTTTCAGTACAGGCTTTTGTACAGTTATGGGTACGGCGGGGCCTTGTCCCGTCATAGTTCAGTATAACTCTTAGAGGTCTGTATTCATATGTGGGATTGGACTCATGTACGGTGTAGTGTCTTTTGTTATGTATATTATATGGCAGCCTGGTCGGCTTTGCCCTTGCACGTACGATGGGTTTAAAAAAAAAATAGGTGTTATTTAATTTCCGCAGTTTACTTAGTTGTTAAGGTAGAAGGGTGCAGTAGGCACCGTCACACGCTTGGGTTCGTGGTCGTGATATACTCTTACCCTAGCTCAAACTGTCATCATATCATACTCATAAATAAGTTAAAAGAACTTATAACTTCTTATTAGTCTTGTTCATATATCCTCTCATTTTAGTTTACTTAAGGCACTTAATCATATTTTTAATAAAAGAAAATCGAGAATTTAACCCAAGTACTACATACTTCAACTCTTTTTTTAAAAGTGACTCTTTTTCATACATAAAACCTTTGGGCAATTGATGCCTTAAAATCAATTTGTCTTTCATAAATCAAATCATTTGTCCTTACTTGTCTTACTTAGAGTAAACCTCTTCTCATTAACCTTTTATAAAGCTAATAAACCAACTTCCCATAAAGTTGTTATATTAACCCTACACTTTAGTAAAATCATAATTTTCCCCTAACCAAGGGACTTATACATTCTTAAAACGAAACAAGTCTTTATATACTTAAAACGAGTAAGAATACCAAATCTTGTACGTCTACCGTACTACATAGTTACATCTATTCATGCTCAAGAGATAGGAAAGCTCCACATACCTCTTTGGTCAATCCACTTGCTAAGCTCAACTACATGAGTAATATTTCAACCTATAATAATCATGATACGTTTATTAACCTCTAATTTCAATGTAGAATAATCCAAGTTCAAAGTCACTAAATTCTATGGAAAATTGGGCAGCATTTCCTTTGTTTCTACATACTTGCCACCTTTCTCAAGGCCGAATTTATCATCCAAACGCCACATTTAAGGCTCAACAATCCAACACTTCAAAGGGGATTACACACCTAAACTTGGGTGTGTAAAATTTTGCCCCATAAGGTACAACAATTCACTTAACAATTCTAAGGTAGTTTTTTAGGCTACAACATGCTCATAATATCTTCTTAACCAATTCTTTCATATCCAAACCACATTTCTTGCATGCAATGACTCTAAGAGCATTATTTACTACCACAAGTTCTTTCTTCTTAACATGCAACACTAAAAACTAATTCTAAAGGAAGAATCATTACCTTAGAGCTTTAGCCAAATTTTTCCAACAACTTGCTAGCTTCCTTTTCAAGAACACCACCACAACAACCTTCACAAGCTAGCCACAAGCTTCCTTCTTGCCTTTACTTTTTCAGATTTTTCCTAAGGCTAGAATATCTCTTGGGATTTTAGAGAGAAGGAAGAGCTTGAACTTTTAAGAGAGAAGGAGGAGCTTTTGTCTAAGAGAGAGATGAAATATGACCAAGTCTTCAAGACTTAGTCAATATAATGCATGCAAAATCAGATGGGGGGGACACTTGTCACCCTCCCAAGGTCTTTTAAAAGAAAAATATGATTTTTCCTAAGTTTTTCCGCCAGGAATCCCGCCGCGCTGCCCAGCGCGGCGCGGCGCTGAAACCTCTGCGGACTCTCGGAACTTCCGGCGCGGCCCTGCTGTCCTGGCGCCGCGGCGCTGCGACTTCAGCGACCCTCGCATTTCCGCCGCTGCGCATCCGCGGCCGCCGCGCTTTGTCCGAAACATATTTCTATCTGTCTGCGCACTGAACTTGTAACTCTCATAACTTTCTACTCCGACGTCCTATCGACGAACGGTTGGTTGCGTTGGAATCTATACTCAACGAACTACGCCCTAGGCCCTTTAAACACTTAGGAACTCTCAATGTACCGGGTCATAACCCGCCTCAAAGTTGACTAAAACCCGTCCGGAATAATCCGTTAACCTATCCTTTGAAAATTTTAAGTCTTACATGCTTTCGTACGCTCTCATACGTAGGGTCAGAACTACGGGGTATAACAGTTATATAGCCTCAAACGAGTATAACAACTATAATCCCTTCTTTCTATAACATGCGACGATCGTAACTAACAATTAAATTGAATTACAATATTAATGGCTAACTTGTCCATTTTCGGTTTTTAACATGTCGACATGATCCAAATCTTTTCAAACATCATTCTATATACCACATGCTCATTTCTTAACTACTATAACATGTAATCTTCAATTACATTAAGAAGATGAAGATTTTACCTCAATAAGCCCTAATAATGTCCAAGCGTAAAAGTCGATCCTTAGCAACTTTTAGCTCCTCTTCTTATGTTCCAATCCGCTCCAAGAACTCCTTAGAAGCTCATAATCACACGACCGAACGGGCCTGGATCGTGCCTTACCCTGCACCCTAGTGATACAACATCAGAGTAATCAGCGGAACATAACACAGCAACATAAAATAACAAGAAGTGTACAACAATTATCTTTAGAAAACTTGCCTTTCGGCATATATATAAATAACAACTCTTTCAAAATGAACAGTTTAATCCTTTTTTTACAAACCACGCCTTACGGTACTACAGACCTCTACGAATGATATGACAACAACGACGGGACAGAGCCCCGTCATACCCCTGAATGTAAGCACTTACAACAACAGGGGACTATACCAAGATAAGCCTCCGGAGAAACGGAGCTTTCCCAAACGTCGAATGTGACCACAGGCGAGGATCAACGGCGGTGTACCTTTACTCGCAGCATGAACGCAGCCCGGGCGAGGTCAAGATAACAGTACTAAGTATGTGAAATCGAAAATAAATCGTAAATGAAATCATAGTAGTCTATATAAAGCAGAGACATATATGATAACCAAACTACAATTCCAATAAATAAGCGATCATGTCAAGTCGGGACTCACGCCTCAAGTCATCACTCAAATATAACTATGGGTCTCACGCCCACAACATCAATCATGCCCGTGGAATACCTTCCTCACCGCCAGCCTATGATATAAAAGCATCCAGAATACACATGAACACCAGTCCCACTGTCCTAATAAAACCGTCTGCGGTAAGTCTGAAGGCATAGCCGACTACTAAAACCCACGCATCAACAAGGTCATAAATTGTATCATGAGATCTGTCTAGGCGTCACATGATCAAAGTTGGCCACTCGCCTTGATATCTATGCGCGTCTAGCCCAGAACTCTCGCGACTCGCATAGGCCAAACTTCATAGGCCCGCGTGAGGTATAACCGCATCGAGGGTAGCTACTCCGGCGTCCGCTCGACTCGCGATCGCGTGGCCACATAGACCGCATGACCATAAAGGCCGCACACTAACTGGAACTCTCGTAGCTCGCGTAGGCCCGGGACCCGCGTGAGGTATTCTCGAATCATAGGTCACAGACTACCTGAAGTCTACCCGCGTCGGAGGCGACTTAACCTCGGAAGCGATCGAGGTGAGTGGTACAATACCAACATATCGGTGATAGTGCAATAATTTAAAGCGTATGGAAACCCCTTTACACAAACATCACAAGATACTAACACATGTAGCATCCTAGCATGTTTACTTAACAAATCAACAAGAAAGTATTACAAGGCTATCACAAACCAACACAATCAAGTTATACACACAAGGTACTTTATACGTTAACTCTTTAAGAGATCTGTTTCTTTCACAAAAGTCACACAATACCCGTAGTATAAAATAGAGTGACTGTCTTTTTAAGTAAATCAAAACACTTACCTTTGTAAAATCAAGTAACAACATTATTTTTCCAAACGTCCAAGTTTGCCTAATTTCAAATGTTCACGTTTCTTATTTTAGAAAGGTTTCGTAGTTCATAGTCTTATTCATTTAAGAATATAATTCTCTTTTAAACAATCTGAGAAACATAAGCCTTATATGTGAGTAGGATATTCTTGTTTATAACAATCTTATTACAGCAGCCATGATCTAGGAAATATCATTTTGTCTCATCTTAGCTTCTATGCAGATGGAAGTTTCTACTGGTTTTAATAATACTTAATTATTCATTACATTTTCCTTTATTAACGCTGCAGTGGTTTGTCGATACACATTCTGATTTCCGAAATCAGTAAAACATTATTCCTTTTAAAACCAAGTACTCATTACTCACGAATGAGGTTTCACACGAAATTCATATCAATTCATTTAAGTCAAGTCTCTTATCTTTTAAGATCAAGTCTCTTAACTTCTATAATCAATAAATCATTCATTTTATCTTTCTTAAGACGTTATACCTAACTTCCCATAAAGCTAGTATAACTCTTATGTTTTCAAAACCAAGTGTTACTCTTCTTTCAAAAACAGTTTTTAATACTTTTTGAAATACTTCAAAGTTCTTATCATTCAGGCTTAAGTCAAAAGACATTGTCGTATAACTACGTTCAGTTAACACGCGTACGTCTACCGTACTATATATACTTCTTTAAAATATCATGCTCAAGCGTATAGGGAGAATCACATACCTCGCGACGATTATCGACTATAAGCAAATCGCTCCACGGCTATAACCCGGCTAGCCTGGTCCACCTTCTCAAGTAGCACATGCTACTCGCAGAACATTCAACCTATACAGGTTATACAAGTCTATCAAAGTCTAGACTACTCGGTAGAATAAATCTAGATACAAGATCCTACGGAAATCGGGCAGCACTTCCCTATCCGTCAAACTACACAAGTCTCTTTATCTGATCCTACGTAATTCTGATTCGATTCTCTTCTTTAGATTCAGGCTTAAGTCCAAAGACATTGCCGCAAAACTATGTTCAGTTCTATATATAGTATACTTCAACTATATATTCCTACGACATGTAATTTCCAATTACAATAGGGGGACAAGATATTTACCTCGATAAGCCCAAAATTATCCAAGTAAAAATGTCGGTCCTTAGCAACGTTTAGCTCCTACTCCGGGTGCTCCAACCCGCTCCAAACAACCCTTAGAAGTTCCACGCAACTTCTTCTTAATACTCCAACCAACTATGGAGATTTTCCCTAGGGTTTCGGTTTGAGACAAAAAGGACAAACGGTAGTATTTCCGGGCTCTACGTATAGAGGTATCTTTGGAATACTACAAGGTATACGGCTAAGGTATTTTGGGTATAAGAATCATCCTATGCAGAGTATTCCTACCACGAGGGGGCGGTATTTATCCGAGACCACACCACAAGGGGGTGTATACCTCGGCCTACCCCACTGGGAGGGGTACTCTCGGCGAGGGGAGGGTTCTCGCCGAGGGCCTCACCAGGGAGGGGCGAGAACACTACAAGAGAGGGGAGGATTTTAGACTTAGGAAAGTTTTTGGATGAAGAAGTCTTCAAAGGGGAGGGGTATTTATAGGAAATCAAGGGCCATGATCTAGCCAAGTGGGAGCAAGTGGAGGGCAGATGTGCCCAAGTGCCCCTAGTCCTACTCCTTAAAACCTACAAATATCTACCAAAAATATCTACCCACTTGACTTGCAAATCGTGCAGTCCGCCCACTTTTCGCCAATGAGAGGGTGCCAAGTGGCGCCTCTCGTTTGTCAACACGTTCGCCTCTCGGAAAAATCCGCAAAAATAAGAAAATACATAGCGGAATTTTCCTCGCAAGTTATGTAAAGCGTTTAGTCAACGACTCTAGCAAGGTGTTGTGCCAGAAGATAATTCGGCCAAGACACCTAGGGTGGTGACACGTGTCGCCCTCCTATTTGTCCAAAATAATTCATCTTCCGAAAAAATCCATAATGGCCAAAATCTCAAAATCAAAGCGGGCCCCACAAAACCGTAAATTTCTCCCGTGGGCCCCACGTGACCATTTCCGAAAATAAAATTTCAAAATTCTAATATAATTTAAGAAGCCCATATTCCAAATCTGGGAATCCAATTCCCATCAACGAACATTTTTCTTTACAAAAACCGGAAACTCTTTCCGTGGAAAAATCACCTCTTTCTTCCTTTCCAATTTTTCTGTCGTGCTCTCGTACGTACGTCCTCGCATACATACCCTGGAACTACGGGGTATAACAATAACCAACTTCTCTTCAATTTCCAACTTCAAAGTTGAAGAACACCTTAGGTTTTCATCTTGCGACTAACGTAAAAACGTCGTTTTTCCGGGATCTTTCTATTGAGATAACCTTACAATACCTCTAGGAACATTAGGTTTGAATATTGGGAACTATGGAGCAAAATTGGAAAAAATTTCTTCCTTTTTCCTCCTTTGGCCGAGAGCTCCCATACACTAGACAATGTTCTTGATTTTTTTCTAAGTATGGAATGATCTAGTCTTGCACTAGTAGTAATGAATATATAACACAACCAAGGGACTAGATTAAACCAAATGGAAGGTTAGGATGTGGTCAATAATGTCAAGCTCCACTTGACTAATTGACTTGGTCCATTATTTCTTCATCCAACAAGCCCCTGTGGAGGGTGACACATGTCGGCCTCCCATTGGTCTAAAATATTTCGTTTCCCGAAATTTCCATAATTGGTCAAAATATCGGAAACCTCGTGGGCCCCACAAAAACGTAAAATTTCTCAGGTGGGCCCCACGTTATCCAAATCTGAAAATAAAATTCCATACTTCTGATAAACTCTTAAAAGTCTTAAATATCAAATTCGGGAACTCAATTCTCATTAACGAACAATTTTTCCTTCCCGAGGTTCGGAAGATTTTTCCCTGGGAAAACAATTCTTTCTTTCGTTCAAATTTTTAAGTCTTGTTTCCTTACGTACATTCTTATATACTCGTCCTGGAATTATTGGGGTGTAACAATAAGGGACCCTTTTGTTACACCCCGTAATCCCAGGACATGTATATAAGAACGTACGTAAGAACTCAAAAACGTTAAGATTTGAGACTAGTAAAAATTTATCGGAATTATGGAAATGTCGGTAAAGGAAATATTGCGATGAATGGGAGGGTGACACGTGTCACCCCCCTTGGTTGGTCTTGGTCGAATTAGACCATGGGTACAATGGTCATTTGACCAAAGCAAAGATGAGCAAGTCTTGCAACTAGAGCTTGAGTTTATTGACTAAGTCAAAGAGCGACTTGGCGATATTTAAATCTTATTCATCCAAGACACACATTTGTTCTAATCTAGACCCTCATGTTTTTATATATCACACTACTAGCAAGAAAAGCTTCCAGCTTAGTAAAATTATCAAGAAAAACTTGTTCATGCTTAGAGTGCTCTCGGGTTAAGTCTTTTGCAAGACAAAATTGTCACGACCAGACCGGGCCATGTTGGTGCCACTACCTAGGCACCTTTACAGTATAAATCGAGAGAATAGTAGCGGAACATACATACATCTCAAAAGAATAAATAACAGGCTAGCGGATAAGGCCACATTCAAACATACACACGTAATCCAAAAGCGATTACCTCTTTTTTATACTCAACCCAATCACAAGATATGACTACATACCTCTAAGAATTACGATATAACAAGTGGCGGGACAGCGCCCGCCATACCCTGAATGTACATAAATCTACAATCTCGAGGCCGTACCAAAGACAAAGGCTCAGAAATAAAGCTTTCCACGACCTGAACAGTGGTCCTAAGATTGTGGATCAACAAGCTATGTACCTCAATATGTGGCATGAAGCGCCCACTGGGAGGTCGATGCGAAATATGTACCAAGTATGTGGCGAAAATCGTAATGAAATCATAACGATCTATATAAAATGGAGACATGTATGATAACCAAAATAACGATAATCGCCTTGCCAAAATGAAAGTAATGAAAGTCGGTTTACCTTTTAAAGACTATTTCAACACGTGAACAATAGTCACGCGGAGCTACGGATGCAAGCCCTCGAATAGCATAAGCGTGCAGTGGAATCCCAATCATCACGAAGCCGTAAGTGTAAAATATAACCATGTGACGCGTCTGTGGCATCCCACCTCACTGTCGGCGTACACATATACAATGCATATATATATATATATATATATATATATATATATATATATATATATCTCACCATGGAATCCCACATCATTTGAATGACCTTAAGTGTAACATATAACCGTATGGCCTTAGTGGCATCCCACCTCACCATTTGTACACACATACAATACATATATATATATATATATATATATATATATATCTCGTGCGTGGAATCCTCGTCTCGTACATGACTTCATGGAGAGCTAATCCGTGGGGTAATAAGCGTATATAACATGCGTGGAATCCCTCATCTCGTACATGTCTTCATGGAGAGCTAATCCGTGGAGTAATAGTACATAACATGGTCGCGTGCCGGAATCCTAAATCGTATAAGCATGGCCATAGGGTAATAATCATATATAACATGCGTGGAATCCTCGTCTCGTACATGTCTTCATGGAGAGCTAATCCATGGAGTAATAGTACATAACATGGTCGCGTGCCCAGAATCCCTCATCGTATAAGCGTGGCCATGGGGTAATAATCATATATAACATGCGTGAAATCCCTCATCTCGGTGCATGTCTTCATGGAGAGCTAATCCATGGAGTAATAGTACATAACATGGTCGCAGCCGGAATCCGTCATCGTATAAGCGTGTCCATGGGGTAATAATCATATATAACATTCTCGTGAAATCCTCGTCTCGAATTACATGTCTTCATGGAGAGCTAATCCGTGGAGTAATAGTACATAACATGGTCGCGTGCCGGAATCCTAAATCGTATAAGCATGGCCATGGGGTAATAATCATATATAACATGCGTGAAATCCTGCGTATGGTACATGTCTTTGTCACGACCGAACACTGGGCGTGATGGTGCCTTACCAGGGCACCACTAGTGATACAACATCAGTGTCAGGAACATCTGCGATCTGAGACATATTATGAAATATGAAACAATAATCTAGAAAAACTTGCCTTTCGTATATATAAATAACAACTTTTTCAAAATGAGCAGTTTAATCCTTTTTACAAACCACCTTACATGATTACTCTGGACCTCTAAGAATGATCACGACAACGATGGCGGGACGGGGCCCGCCAAACCACGAATGTAAACACTTACTACGACGAGGACCGTACCAGTGATAAGCCTCGGAGAAAGCGGAGCTTCCCAAATGAAATTGTGACCACGAGAGCTAGGATCAACGGCGGTGTACCTCGACTGCGGCGTGAGCGGCCAGAAGAGTCGATCAGAGTGCAAGTATGTGAAACTAAAAATCACGTAAATGAAATCATAATAGTCTATAAAGCGGGAGACATGTATGATAAGCAAACTACGATTCACAACAAATAGCGATCGTATCAAGTCGGGACTCGCGCCTCAAAGTTATCACAATAAAACCGTGCGGGGCAAGTGCGAAGGCATGGCCGACTCTAAGACCCACGGTACCAAAAATACCACAAAGCGTATCCGAGGTCTTTCTGGGCCGCACCACATGTCGGCTGGCCACTCGCCCGCGATATCGATGTCGCGTCTATCCACTGGAACTCTCGCACTCGCATGGGTCAGCGGACCCGCGTGAGGTATTCCTCGAATCATGGTCCCAGACGCTTTGAGGTATACCACGCGTCGGCGGCTAACCTCGGTATCCGCTGGGCTCCGCGGACCAGCGTAGTCTCAAAAGACCGCGTAGTCTCAGCCAGACCGCATAGGGAATCCCGCGTCGGGCTAAACACCGGAATGATCAATCCAGCTCTGCGCGCTCCGCGTAGTCACGAGGACCGCATAGGCGTAAGACCGCGCATCAAGGGTGGCAAGCCCTCGGTATAATAAGTCAAAGGGGTATGTGATACAATAATAGTACAACGGGCTTAACGTTTAACAACGTAAGCCGCAACAAGAATGACCCCTACATCACGATCACACAAGATACTAACACACGTAGCATCCTAACATTTTCACTTATCACATCAACAAGAAAGTATTTACAAGGCTATCTCGAACCAACACAATCGAGTTATTCACACAAGGTACTTTAAGCTAACAAGTTGTATCTACCCCTAAAGTACTTCATACATTAAATCTTTTAAAAGATCCGTTGCTTTCACATAAGTCACCTGATACGTAGTATAAAATAGAGTGGTATCTTTTTAAATAAACACTTACCTTTGTAAAATCAAGTAACAACATTATTTTCCAAGCGTCGAGTTTGCCTAATTTCAAATGTTCACGTTTCTTATTTTAGAGAGGTTTCAGTAGCTCATAGTCTTGTTCATTTAAGAATATAATTCTCTTTTAAACTATCCGAGAAACATAAGTCTTATATGTGAGTAGGATATTCTTGTTTATAACAATCTTATTACAATGACCATGATCTAGGAAATATCATTTTGTCTAAATCTTAGCTTCTATGCAGATGGAAGTTTCTCTTGGTTTTAATAATACTTAATCACAAAACATTTCCTTTTATTAACGCTGCGATGGTTTGTCGATACACATTCGATTTCGAAATCGGTAAAACATTCTTAAGCCGTTATACCTAACTTCCCATAAAGCTAGCATAACTCTTAAGTTTTTCAAAACCAAGTATTACTTCTTTCAAAATGATTCAAAATCTTTTGAAATATTTCAAGTTCTTTATTAACACATAACAAGCGATTATAGTTCAAATCGATTTACCTTTTAAAGACCACAAGTATTTTCTTACCAACATAAAGGCATTATAACTGACTTCCCATAAAGCCGTTATAACACTTTATGTTTTAAATCAATCAAATCGTTTAGCACGTATGCGTCTACCGTACTACATAGTTCACACATATCATGCTAGAAGAGATAGGAAGAGGTTCACATACCTCGCGGCCAGTATCGACTAATAGCAAAGCGCTCAAGTACTTCCAATCGGCTACTCCTTAAGCCAAGTAGATCGCGCCACACGTAGTACTTGACCTATAAGGCCACAGCGCTTATTAACATTTAGATCTCATCGTAGAACATTCTACGAAAATTCGCGACCTCCCCACACATGGCGTAAATCTCCTCCTCAGAAGCCGGCTACGAAGCCAACCGGGGTTATCGTCTAACCCTAACGGGTGCAATTCTACTCCCCGGTACTACTACACAAGTCTCTGTGTCACACTATGTAATTCTGATTCGGTTCTTTAAATTGGGCTTAAGTCAAAAGACATTGCCGATACAACGTTCGATTACATATATAGTATACTTCAACTATATAGTCTAACAATCATGTAATCTCCGATTACAATAGAGGACAAGATAATTACCTCGATAAGCCCATAATTATCCTAGTTTAAATGTCGATCTGAGCAAGGTTTAGCTCTACTCAGCGCTCAGCCCGCTCCAACAACCCTTAGAAGTTCTAACCAACTTCTACTTATGACTTCAACTACGGGTGAAGATTTTCCTTAGGGTTTCGGTTTGTGATTGTGAGTATAATAGTATTTTACGGGCTTTTCAGATAGTATAACCTTAGAATACAACAAGGTATCGGGCTAAGGTAATTTGGGCATTACAACACAACTTTTGAGAGTATTTCGAACACGAGGGGGGGCAGTATACGAAACAACGAGGCTAGGGGTACCCCAGCTAGCACCACTAGGAGGAGTGTACTCGCCAAGGCCTCAGGAGAGGAGGCCTCTTGCCGAACTCAACACTGAGGAGGGAGAAGGAGAGCTTTTAAGACTTAGGCAAATTTGTGGATGAATTTGTCTTCCAAAGTGGGTATTTATAGGTCAAGTGAAGGCGACCAATGGCCAAGATCATGCCAAGTGCAAGGCAAGTGTAGGCCAAGATTTAGACAAGTGTGTGTGGGTCCCACTTATCAATCAACACACAAAATATCCTACCAACTAATGCACACCTTTCGCCAAGCTACCGCCATCACTCCACCAACTTGAGGGTGACAAGTGTCGCCTCGTTGATCCAAAATGTTTCGTCTCTCGGAAAAATCCGCAAAAATAAGAAATGACATAGCCGAATTTTCCCTACGAAAGTCGTGGAAACGTTTAGAAAAACGACTCTAATCGGGTGTTGTGAACAAAAGAATTCGCCAAGCCTAAATCACAAGTTCAAATTTTCTCGTCGTCTGACGTACCTACTCTGGAAATACGGTATAACATTCTCCTCGCCAGAAACATTCGTCGAATGTTCCTTCTAAATCTCAAACAAGCGCACGGTATAGTCTTCACCGCTATACTTACGAAAACAATCCTGCCACACCGCCACGAAACACCAGCGCACATACTTCTATCTAAGTCCACGAGGAAAACACTCTAATCATCACCACAAAACACTTCTCACCGGGTCTAAAATATACTTCCTTCGCCTTCTCTTTACAAAAGAAATGATCACATCTATGCTGCGCCATACATGCTCGCTTCTCTCTTTGCACTCGTAGATACCACTTTGTCACTTTGCACGAGGCATTAACCTTCTCGGCGACCCAACAAATGGTACCACTTTTGTCACTTTGTCGCGAGCCTTGCTCGACGATCCGACAAATGATGTACTGCTGCGATCCGGAGGATGTCGACACTCGAACTCTTACCACGTTACGTCGGCCGGTTCCAAAACTCGGCTACTATTTCTAACGTGGTCATCATTAAAGGGAACACTGGATGGATCTCCGATACTTTCCGATCATAACAATACGAAAGGCGGACGTCTTTGCCTCCTAAGTCGGACGCAAAGCTAACATATAGGCAACCTACCTATTCTTCACAAGAACTCTAAAGGGCCCAAAGTAACTGGGCTAAGTTCCTGTTTTCCAAAACTCGTCGCACCAAACCGGGTGGTACCTTGAAGACCGGCCGTCGGCTGAACTCTAAAGCGTCGTGCCGATTATCCGCACGATTTCTCGAGCTGCGAACTTCTTCTAGACAAGCTTCACTATCCACGATCTGCTGGAACAAGCTGAACCAACCGTATGCGAACCTTGCCAACATCGAACCAATCGGCCGACAACTTACACTTCCGCCGCACAAGGCTTCGTAAGGCGATATCCAACACGAAATGGTAGCTTAAACCTTTCAACAGTGAGACAACAATTCTCGCAACTATCCTCAAATCCAAACATGGACCAGGGCGAATGTGATTACGAGACTCGCTGAGTTCCTATCCTTGCTGGTAAAACTTTTAGAAAACGAAAATAGCCACAACACGGGCTTCATGCGACATAAGGTGAAGGTAGGCACCGTCTGACCTTTCAACCTTTCGGATAACTCAACACGGTACCGAGTAAATGGTCACGGCCAGAACACGATGGGCTGCCCCCGTCGGCCCGACCAGCGGTCGAACGCATCCACGAACTCATCTGTTGGTTAACTAAACTTGGGCCTAACACCTCACAACCCTAACACGCGGGACCACCACAAACCGACCCGCGCCAAAACGGGCGGGTTGACCCGCAACATGGCCTCAACCCTACCCAGATCGCGCGAAACACTAGTTCCTCGATCGGAACAATTTCACAAATCACGTTACGAAAACCTGGCGGTCTTCCTAGCTCGACTACCCTCTTTCAAATCACGCTACTCGGGGACTTATCCCACAACATATCTCACGTGCACTATGCACTCAGATAAGGATCAAACATAACACTACACCTATACTGAGATGGCGCACCTCTAAGGTCTCTGCGTATAAAACTCTAAGGCTCCCACCTTCTCTATCCCCAAAATCTTACTCGGTTAACCCACCATGATTTCTAATCACAACTAACATCTGCTATCGAACATAGCACTTAAGGTATACTTACCTTATCACACATCTGATCTCAGAGGTTAAGGATAATCTATATCTGCTGCTTCACTCCCTTAGTCGTTCTAATCAACCCCATGCCAGTAGGCGCTAGCTAAGGAAGGTGACGAACTACCCACCGATCAAGGCAAAGTCCTCCTGCTAGGTCACCCGTTCGACCATGGCCCTGGCGGCGCGGTCTAACAAGTACCCGACTAAAAGGCGACATTCCGGATGACGTCACACCGCGGAGCCGGAAGCCACAGGTTCGACCAACTCCTGCGTACCGAGCATCTTAACCCCGTGGAGGACCTCTGCAGCGGTGGGCGTGCATAATCTAATCGGTGAGGTGGCTCGCCTGAAAGTTACCAAAGGACCTTGCTGCTCGGCCTCTTCTGCGCCCTCCGTTAACGTCGATCTCTACGTCTTCTCGGCTCTTGCGCATAAGCCCGCATACGAGGCCATGCTCAAGCCTAGCGAAGAATTACTCTTGCACAACCTCTCTTAGATAGTCGTCAAGACATGGTACATCGGTATACTCTCGGTAGCCAAATCCATAGCTAGTAATGTGGTCGTCTTCTTGCGATCTAAATTCAGCATTCGGTCGTGGAAGCGTTCACATATCATGGCGCATGAGGCATCGCTGCCGTACTAAACTCTCTGGGCTAGTGGCGTCGCAGAACTCCCGAATGAAGCACTACCCTAGGTAATGATTGGGCCTGTGCCTCGCCACCTCTGAACTCTACTCGCGGCTCCGCCGGCCGCGCCTCACGGGCGGGTTGCCTGCGGAGGCATAGCGGTAGGGAAAGAAATACGTCGGAGGTCCGACTTACAACACAACTCTGAGGCGCGATCTCGAGTGAGAAGAATAGAAACCAATCTAAATACCCTATAGCCTCACGATTATTGGTGGTGCGCAACCACCGATAATCAGACTCATGGATACGGCAGAGACACTTTCCGAGGATTAAGCGCTCGATACCACTTTTGTCACGACCGAACACGGCGTGGTGGTGCCTTACCGGGCACCCTGGTGATACAACATCGAGTAATCGGCGAACATCTGACGATCAAGACATATTATGAAATATGAAACAATAATCTTAGAAAAAATTGCCTATAGTCAGATATATAAATAACAACCTTTTCAAAATGAACAGTTTAATCCTTTTTACAAACCACGCCACAACAAGATTACTGGACCTCTAAGAATGATCGACAATAATGGCGGGGCGGGCCCCGCCAAAGCCACGAATGTAAACACTTACTACGACGGGGACCGTACCAGTGATAAGCCTCGGAGAAACGGAGCTTCCCAAACGCTGGCGTGACCACGAGAGCTAGGATCAACGGCGGTGTACCTCGACTGCGGCATGAGCGCACTTCAAGGAGGTCGATCAGTGCAGAGTATGTGAAACTAAAAATCACGTAAATGAAATCATAATAGTCTATAAAGCGGAGACATGTATGATAAGCAAACTACGATTCACAACAAATAGCGATCGTGTCAAGTCGGGACTCGCGCCTCAAAGTTATCACATAAACCGAAATGCGGGCAAGTAATGCGAAGGCATAGCCGATTACTAAGACCCACTGACCAAAAATACCACAAGCGTATCCGAGGTCTTTCTAGACCGCACCACATGTCGAAGCGGCCACTCGCCCGCAATATCGATGTCGCGTCTATCCACGGAACTCTCGCGACTCGCGTAGGTCACGGACCAGCGTGAGGTATTCCTCGAATCGTGGTCCCGGACCGCTGAGGTATACCCCGCGTCGGCGGTAACCCTGTATCCGCCTAGGCTCCCGCAACCGCGTAGTCTCAAAAGACCGCATAGTCTCAACGCGCATGGGAATCCGCGTCGGGCTAAACACCCGGAATGATCAATCCACGAGCTCTGGCGCTCGCGTAGTCACGAGGACCGCGTAGCCGTAAAGACCCGCGTCAAGGGTGGCAAGCCCTCGGTATAATAAGTCAAAGGGGTATGTGATACAATAATAGTACAACGGGCTTAACGCTTAACAGCGTAAGTGTAACGACGGCCCGGGCCATCGTGCCTTACCGGGCACCCTAGTGATCTGACATCGAGAAAATCAGTGGAAATAAAACATGAACATGAAATAAGAGATAAGATAATAGAACAGTCAACCAAGCGGTTACCTTCCAATGATATATATATAAACAACTTTTTCAAAACGAGCAGTTTAATCCTTTTACAAAACCTTGCCGCCTACTCTGAGGCTCTAAGATTTACAATAACTATGGCGGGACGGGGCCCCGCCATACCACGAATGTACAGAACCTACAACTCGGGAACACATGCAAAAGATAAGCCTCCGAGAAGCGGAGCTTCCCAACACACCGAATGTGATCCTATAAGCGGGGATCGGCGGTCGATGTACCTTTACTGCGGCGTGAACGCACGGCCGAGGTCGATCTGACGGTACCAAGTATGTGAAATCAGTAAAATCAGAATGGCGAAATCATAATAGTCTATATAAAGCGGAGACATGTATGATAACCAAACTACGATTCACAACATAAAGCGATCATGCCAAGTCGAGTGGAATACATTCCGGAATGAGCCGGTAGTCAAGTGAAATACATTCCGGATGTGCGGTCGTCAAGTGAAATACATTCGGGTGAGCCGGTAATCAAGTGAGATACATTCGGATAAACGGTCGTCAAGTGAAATACATTCGGGTGAGCCGTAATCAAGTGAGATCATTCCGGATGAACCGGTGCGTCAGTGAAATACATTCGGGTGAGCCGTAATCAAGTGAGATACATTCGGATGAACGGTCGTCGAGTGAAATACATTCGGGTGAGCGGTGATCAAGTGAACACGATTTGCACCACAAGGCTATCACACGTAACATGGTCAAGTTTCACAACAACAAGCGTAGGCAAGTTTCACAACAACAAGCATAGGCAAGTTTCACAACAACAAGCATAGGCAAGTTTCACACAACTCAAAGTACTTTCATTTTATGCCAAAGTCCGGTTTTTAACCCCAAAGTACTACATCGTTAAGTCCTTTTAAAAGAGATACATTCGTTTTATAAATGTCACCCGATACGTGGTATGAAACTAGAGTGATTCACGTTATTAAGTAAACGAACACTTCTTTTTAAACTCAGTACCAGCGTTCTTTTCCTAAAGTTCGGTTTGCCTAATTACAAAGGCTCAAGTTCCTCATTTTAGAAAAGGTTTCGTAGTTCATAGTTTTAATCCTTTAAAACATAATTCTCCTTTAAGCGTTTTGAGAAACATATGTCCTATATGTGAGTAGGTTATTCTTATTTATAATCGATATTATTAAGCGACCATGATCTAGGAAATGTAATATCATTTTGTCTCGTCTTAGCTTCATGCAGATGGAGGTTTCTACTGGTTTTTAATACGATACATCATTATTCAATACATTTTCCTTTATTAGCTGCGGTGGTTTGTCGATACGTTCGATTTCCAAATCAAGAAACATTATCCCTTTAAATAAAACCAAGTACTCATTACTCACGAATGAGGTTTCACGTAAACATCCACATTAAAACAAATAAGTTAAGTCTCTATCTTATAAGATCAAGTCTCTTAACTTCTAACATCGATAAACCATTTTCTTTACCTCTCTTAAGACATTATACCTAACTCCCATAAAGCTAGTATAACTCTTTTTAAAACCTTTAAAACCAAGTGTTACTCTTTCTTTCAAAGCGATTCACAAATCTTTGAAATACTTCAACTCTTCATTAACACATAACAAGCGGTTATAACCAAATCGATTACCTTTGAAAACCACGACCCGTTTTCTAACCTACGTAAAGTGTTATAACCAACTTCCCATAAAGCGGTTATAACACTTTATGTTTTAAAACAATCAAACACGGTTAACACGTATGCGTCTACCGTACTACATAGTTCACACATATCATGCTAGAAGAGATAGGAAGAGGTTCGCATACCTCGCGGCGAGTATCGACTATTAGCAAAATGCTCCAAGTACTTCAAACCGTCGGCTACTCCTTAAGCCACGTGGTCGCGCCACGCATAGTATTTCCACCTATAAGGCCACGGCGCTTATTAACAATTAGGTCTCTTCGTAGAACATTCTACGAAAATTCGGCGACCTCCCCGCATGCGTTAATCTCTCCTCTATCGAGGCCTGTCGAAGCCAACCAGGGGTTATACATCTAACCCTAACGGTACAATTCTACTCCGCGGTACTACTACACAAGTCTCTTAATACACCCCATGTAATTACAGTGATTACTTCTTAAATTGAGCTTAAGTCGCAAGACATTGCAGTAAGTATTATTCGGGCTTAAGTCAAAAGACATGCGATAACTACGTTCGATTCTATATATAGTATACTACAACTATATATTCAACACTTATGTAATTTCCAATTACAATAGGGACAAGATATTTACCTCGATAAGCCCAAAATTATCCGAGTTTAATGTCGCTCACGAGCAAGGTTTAGCTCCTCCTCCGAGTGCTCGATCAGCTCAACCAACCCTTAGAAGTTCTAACCAGCTTCTTAAGTACTTCAAACAACAATGAAGATTTCCTTAGGGTTTCGTTTAGTGGCTAAAGGAAAGTATAATGGTATTTTAGGGCTTTTATAAGTGTAACCTTGGGAATACTACAAGGTATTTGGGCGAGGTATTTGGACATAATAACAATACTAGGAGAGTATTTCTACACCACAAAGGGGTATTATCTAAAGCAACTAGGCTGGGGTACCCTGGCTTAGGAGCACCTGAAGGGGAGGGGTTTCGCCAAGGCCTTCTCGAAGGGGAGGGCTTTGGGCGATTTCAAGACAAGAGGAGGGAGTATTTGAGACTTAGATAGATTGCTCAATTTTTGGATGAAGAAAGTTCATCAACTAGAGGGTATTTATAGGTCAAGGGATGGCCAACCAAAGGCCAAGATCAATCCGTGTGTTAGGCAAGTGTAGGGCTAGGATTTACTACACACAAATATCCTACCAACTCGACTTTAGCCAAGGCACCAAAAGCGTGCTTCACTTGTCCATTTCGTCCATTTGGGCGATTTCAAACCACCATTGGAGGGTGCCAAGTGTCGCCTCCCGTTGGTCCAAAATGTTTCGTCTCTCGGAAAAATCCATAAAAAATATAAATGGCATAGCGGAAATTCCCCTACGAAAGTTGTGGAAGCGTTTAGAAAACGACTCTAAGCGGGTGTTGTGAACAAATAATTTTCGCCCTTCACTTTAAAGCACAAACTTTTCTACGCACGTCCTTGCGTACATACTGGAAATACGGGTATAACATTCTCCTCCTTAGAAACATTCGTCCGAATGTTCCTTCTAAATAGATAACGAAGAAGTTCCTTCAACAAGTTGTCAAAGCCACGCCGGCACGTAATAACACACGTTCTCTCCTCCTTACTCGTCGTGCCGCTTCGAACATTTGAACTCTTCTAGTATCGCACCACACTTCGTCATCGCCGGTTCCCGACCTCGAGTTACCACCTCCGAACTTGGTCATCTTACTACCCTCGATTTCCTCTAGGCCATTCTCGCCTTCACGAACTGATTCTGGTCGAACATATCTATGAACTCATACGATGGTCATCTGAACTTGGGCCTAGCACCTCGTGACCGCCACTGGCGGGACCACCCAATCGACCCCGCCTTATCTCACGGGTTGATCCGTATCACGTCCTCAACCCGACCCACAATCGCGTCAAGCCCTTGTTCCCGACACGGAACAATCACGCTAAATCATATCATGAAAGCTACCACTTCCATTTCACACTACCGAGGACTTATCACACAATACATTCTAGGCATAAAATGCACTCGACAAGGATCACTCGCAAAATCTTGTACCCAGGCGGCCTTACATCTACGGTCTCAATTGTAATATTCTAAGGCTCATCATTCCTCGCCCCGAGCTTACCTTTTCCCCGACCAAGTTCTTAAATCACATTTTAGCACAAAGCTATCGAGCGTAACACCTAACACATTAACATAACATCAAAACATACAAGCCTCTGAGGGTTAAGGATATACACAGCTACCGCTCCACTCTAATCGTAGTCGCCTGCGGCGCATAAGCGTATGGCGGATTAACCCGCCTGATCCGTGGCTGCGCCAAGCTCGGTACCTCCTATAAGCCGCCTCTCGTCACATGCCTCGACGCGCGGTGAAGCAAGCACCCGAAAAGACGACATTCCGGGATGATGTTTGCCACATCGCGCACACCGTTGAGGGACGTGAATCACGTTGGCTAGAACCCATGTATATCTGTGAACGAAGCCACGGAGCTCGACCGGCTCCGAATACCACGAGCGTCCCGGCGGCGCGGGGACCACTGCATGGTGGAGGTACATAACTAGGCTAACTTTGAGGCGGTCGCCTCGAAGTTACCAAGGACCACTGCCGTCGCCCCTCTTCTGGCGATCTCGGTCATTCCGTCGATCTCTCCGTGCCTCGCATCTGGTGCATGAGCTGCGTGCGGGCAATGTCCATGCCCGGCGAAGAGCTACGAACAAGCCTCGCCAAGTACTCATCCAGGTGACGTGGCGGTGTACTCTGTCCCCATGCTCGGCACTACGGCGGGAACATACAGAGCTAATGAGTCGAACTCACATTGTACTCTCTAACCGCCCGCCTGCCTCAGCGTCAAAAACACACAGCCCGAGCCGCTTCTCATACTGGGGCAAGAAATGTGCAAGAAAAGCCTTGAGAACTTCGTCCCATACGGGAGGTGCATGCTCTTCCGGACGGCTCCGAATCAAACCATCCAAGCTGCAGATCACGCGGTGATGTGAACCAATACCAGCGACTGCGCCTGCGAGGCTCGATCACTCGCGATCCGGAGTCGGATAAACTCACGAGGTCGTCCTCGGCTCGATCCATAGAACACCGAGGGCTCTGACTCGTAAAGTCACGTAGCCTCAAACCGCTGCTCGGGGTGAAATCAACGGTGCTCTTGGGCTGGAATGCGTCGGCCGATCCTCATATTCGCCACGACCGGCGATGTGGGCCATCTCCTTGTACCCATCTCATCTGCTCGGTGTGGACCGGAGGCTCGAGTATTGTAGTCTCGGCAGCCAGCTGCTGCGCTCTAAGCTCACTGGTCTTTGGCGGCGTTCTGAAACCCGCCGAGGCACTGCCTCGTCTTGTGAGCTGCGCTCGTATTTCTCTGTATCCCACTAGCGACTCCGCTTTGCCTTGCCTGTCTGAGTGCAGGTTGCCTTACGGAGGCATAAGCGGTAAAAATGAAATCGTCGGAGGGTCCGACTTATCACACTTTCTAAGGTACGATCTCGGAATGAGAAGAATGGAAACCAATCCTAAATGTCCTATAGCCTCACGATTATAGATGTGCCTGACACATCGATAATCAAGACTCTACTAGACACGATGCGTAGACACTTTCAGAGGATTAAGCGCTCACGATACCACTTTTGTAACGACCGTTCGGCCCGCCATCGTGCCTTACCGGGCACCCTGGTGATACAACATCGAGAAAATCGCGGAAATAAAACATGAACATGAAATAAGAGATAAGATAATAGAGCAGGTCAACCAAGCGGTTACCTTCCAATGATATATATAAACAACTTTTTCAAAGCGAGCAGTTTAATCCTTTACAAAACCCCGCCCACACACGGCTGCCTCTAAGATTTACAACAACTATGGCGGCCAGTGGCCCCGCCATACCACGAATGTACAGAACCTACAACTCGGGAACACATACCAAAAGATAAGCCTCGAGAAAGCGGAGCTTCCCACCACGCCGAATGTGATCCTATAGCGGGGATCGGCGATCGATGTACCTTTACTGCGGCATGAGCGCACGGCGAGGTCGATAACAGTACCAAGTATGTGAAAGCTTAAAAATCATGCTTGAAATCATAATAGTCTATATAAAGCGGGAGACATGTATGATAACCAAACTACGATTCACAACATAAGCGATCATGCCAAGTCGAGTGGAATACATTCCGGAATGAGCCGTAGTCAGTGAAATACATTCGGATGTGCCGGTCGTCAAGTGAAATACATTCGGGTGAACCGTAATCAAGTGAGATACATTCGGATAAACGGTCGTCAAGTGAAATACATTCGGGTGACCGGTAATCAAGTGAGATACATTCGGATGAGCGGTGCGTCAGTGAAATACATTTCCGGGTGACCAATCAAGTGAGATACATTCGGATGAGCCGGTGCGTCAGTGAAATACATTCCGGGTGAGCGGTGATCAAGTGAACACGACTTGCACTGAGGCTATCACACGCAGTAACAACAAGCATAGGCAAGTTTCACAACAACAAGCATAGGTAAGTTTCACAACAACAAGCATAGGCAAGTTTCACACAACTCAAAGTACTTTCATTTTATGCCAAAGTCGGGTTTTAACCCCAAGTACTACATCGTTAAGTCCTTTTAAAAGAGATACATTCATTTTATAAATGTCACGATATACGTGGTATGAAACTAGAGTGATTCACGTTATTAAGTAAACGAACACTTTCTTTTTAAACTCAGTACCAACATTCTTTTCCTAAAGTTCGGTTTGCCTAATTACAAAGGCTCGAGTTCCTCATTTTAGAAATGGTTTCGTATTTCATAGTTTTAATCCTTTAAAACATAATTATCCTTTAAACGTTTTGAGAAACATATGTCATATATGTGAGTATGTTATTATTATTTATAATCAATATTATCAAGCAGCCATGATCTAGGAAATGTAATATCATTTTGTCTCATCTTAGCTTCTATGCGGATGGAGGTTTCTCTTGGTTTTAATACGATACATCATTATTCAATACATTTTCCTTTATTAACGCTGCGGTGGTTTGTCGATACACATTCGATTTAGAAATCAAGAAACATTATCCCTTTAAATAAAACCAAGTACTCATTACTCACGAATGAGGTTTCACATAAACATCCACATTAAAACAAATAAGTTAAGTCTCCTATCTTATAAGATCAAGTCTCTTAACTTCTAACGTGATAAACCATTTTCTTTACCTCTCTTAAGACATTATACCTAACTCCCATAAAGCTAGTATAACTCTTTTTAAAACCTTTAAAACCAAGTGTTACTCTTTCTTTCAAAGCGATTCTAAATCTTTTGAAATACTTCAACTTCTTCATTAACACATAATGCGGTTATAACCAAATCGATTACCTTTTGAAAACCACAACCCATTTTCTAACCTACATAAAGCTGTAATAACCAACTTCCCATAAAGCCGTTATAAAACTTTATCTTTTAAAACAATCAAACACGGTTAACACGTATCGTCTCACCGTACTACATAGTTCATACATATCATGCTAGAAGAGATAGGAAGAGGTTCACATACCTCGCGACAGTATCGACTATTAGCAAAATGCTCCAGTACTTCAAACCGTCGGCTACTCCTTAAGCCACGTAGATCGCGCCACGCATAGTATTTCCACCTATAAGGCCACGCGCTTATTAACAATTAGGTCTCTTAGAGAACATTCTGCGAAAATTGTAGACGCCTCCCCGCAGCGTTAATCTCCTCCTCTATCGAGGCCGCTATCGAGCCAACCGGGGGTTATACATCTAACCCTAGCGGTACAATTCTACTCCACGGTACTACTACACGAGTCTCACGATACCCTATGTAATTCTGATTCGTTACTCTTCTTAAATTCGGGCTTAAGTCGCGAGACATTGCTGTAAGTATTAATCGGGCTTAAGTCAAAAGACATTGCCGATAACTACGTTCAGTTCTATATATAGTATACTACAACTATATATTCAACACTTATGTAATTTCCAATTCTGATAGGGGACAGATATTTACCTCGATAAGCCCAAAATTATCAGAGTTTAATGTCGCTCCGAGCAAGGTTTAGCTCTCCTCAGAGTGCTCCAATCCGCTCAACCAACCCTTAGAAGTTCTAACCGGCTTCTCTTAAGTACTTCAAACAACAATGAAGATTTCCTTAGGGTTTCGTTTAGTGGCTAAAGGAAAGTATAATGGTATTTTCGGGCTTTTATAAGTGTAACCTTGGGAATACTACAAGGTATTTGGGGCCAAGGTATTTGGACATAATAACAATACTAGGAGAGTATTTCTACACCACAAAGGGGTATTATCAAAGCAACTAGGCTGGGGGTACCTCGGCAGAGGCACCACAAAGGGGAGGGGTTTCGGCAAGGCCTTCTCAAAGGGAGGGCTTTGGGCGATTTCAAGACAAGAGGAGGGAGTATTTGAGACTTAGATAGATTGCTCAATTTTTGGATGAAGAAAGTTCATCAACTAGAGGGTATTTATAGGTCAAGGATGGCCAACCAAAGGCCAAGATCAATCCGTGTGTTAGGCAAGTGTAGGGCTAGGATTTACTACACACAAATATCCTACCAACTCCTTGACTTTGCCAAGGCACCAAAAACGTGCTTCACTTGTCCATTTCGTCCATTTGGGCGATTTCAAACCACCAATTGGAGGTGCCAAGTGTCGCCTCCGTTGGTCCAAAATGTTTCGTCTCTAAAAATCCGCAAAAATATAAATGGCATAGCGGAAATTCCCTACGAAAGTCGTGGAAGCGTTTTAAAAACGACTCTAAGCGGGTGTTGTGAACAAATAATTTTCGCCCTTCACTTTAAAGCACAAACTTTTCTACGTGCGTCCTCGCATATACTGGAAATACGGTATAACGATGCACAACAAGAATGACCCCCTTACATCACGATCACACAAGATACTAACACACGTAGCATCCTAACATTTTCACTTATCACATCAACAAGAAAGTATTTACAAGGCTATCTCAAACCAACACAATCAAGTTATTCACACAAGGTACTTTAAGCTAACAAGTTCGGGTATCTACCCCTAAAGTACTTCATACATTAAATCTTTTAAAAGATCCGTTGCTTTCACATAAGTCACACAATACCCGTAGTATAAAATAGAGTGACTGTCTTTTTAAATAAACACTTACCTTTGTAAAATCAAGTAACAACATTATTTTCCAAACGTCCAAGTTTGCCTAATTTCAAATGTTCACGTTTCTTATTTTAGAGAGGTTTCGTAGCTCATAGTCTTATTCATTTAAGAATATAATTCTCTTTTAAACTATCTGAGAAACATAAGTCTTATATGTGAGTAGGATATTCTTGTTTATAACAATCTTATTACAGCAGCCATGATCTAGGAAATATCATTTTGTCTCATCTTAGCTTCTATGCAGATGGAAGTTTCTACTGGTTTTAATAATACTTAATCTGTCAAAACATTTCCTTTTATTAACGCTGCAGTGGTTTGTCGATACACATTCTGATTTCCGAAATCAGTAAAACATTCTTAAGCCGTTATACCTAACTTCCCATAAAGCTAGCATAACTCTTAAGTTTTTCAAAAACCAAGTATTACTTCTTCTTTCAAAATGATTCAAAAATCTTTTGAAATATTTCAAGTTCTTTATTAACACATAACAAGCCAGTTATAGTTCAAATCAGTTACCTTTAAAAACCACGAGTATTTTCTTACCAACATAAAGCTGTTATAACCAACTTCCCATAAAGTCGTTATAACACTTATGTTTTAAACCAATCAAATACGTTTAGCACATGTACGTCTACCGTACTACATAGTTCACACATATCATGCTAGAAGAGATAGGAAGAGGTTCACATACCTCGCGACGAGTATCGACTAATAGCAAAACGCTCCAAGTACTTCCAACCGTCGGCTACTCCTGCCAAGTAGATCGCGCCACACGTGTACTTCAACCTATAAGGCCACAAGGCGCTTATTAACATTTAGATCTCATCGTAGAACATTCTCACCGAAAATTCGCACCTCCCCCGCAATGGCAGAATCTCCTCCTCTAGAAGCCGCTACCAAGCCAACCGGGGGTTATCGTCTAACCCTAGCAGTACAATTCTACTCCACTGTACTACTACACAAGTCTCTTTGTCACAATACCATGTAATTACATTCAAGATTCTTCTTTAAATTCGGGCTTAAGTCAAAGACATTTGCGATAACAGCGTTGATTCTATATATAGTATACTTCAACTATATAGTCTAACAATCATGTAATCTCCAATTACAATAGAGGGACAAGATAATTACCTCGATAAGCCCATAATTATCCTAGTTTAAATGTCGATCCTGAGCAAGGTTTAGCTCTACTGCAGTGCGCTCAGGCTCCAAACAACCCTTAGAAGTTCTAACCAACTTCTACTTATGACTTCAACTACGGGTGAAGATTTTCCTTAGGGTTTCGGTTTTGTGATTGACGGAAGTATAATAGTATTTTCTGGGCTTTTCGTATAGGTATTGTTATACCCCGTATTTCCAGAGTATGTACGTGAGGGCGTACGTATTAATTTTTTTGCCTTAAGAATTGGCTTTGGTTCGAAATTTGGGCACAAGTGCCGAATAGAGTCGTTTTCTGACGAAAAGTTTCCATTACTACGTTGGAAAAATTCCGGCTATGTCATTTAGTATTTTTGGATTTTTCCGAGCGACGGAACATTTTTGGACCAACGGGAGGTGACACTTGTCACTCGTTAGACGGCAAAGAGGAGGCTTGGCCTGGCCGATTGGTCCCTCCTTTGTGCCTTGTTTTGTGGCTTGTTTTGTGGAGTGTTTTGTGGAGTGTTTTGTGGGTGCACTTGGCTTGATCTTGGCCTTACACTTGCCTAACACATGGATGGATCTTGGCCATTGGTTGGCCTTTGCTTGGCCTATAAATAGCTCCCCTTTGTGAAGACTTTCTTCATCCACAAATTGCCTAAGTCTTGAAGTTCTCTTCCTCCTCCCTTGTGAAATTGGCCCACCACACCCCCTTTCCCCTTTGCCAAAGCTTTCCCCTCATTGGTGCCTTGGCATGGGTACCCACTAGCCTAGTTGTTTTCGTATAATACCCCTTGTTGTGGTATAGAAATACTCTCCTAGTATTGTTATAATGCCCAAAATACCTTAGCCTTGTACCTTGTAGTATTCCAAAGATACCTCTATACGTAGAACCCGGAAATACTACCTTTTTGTCCTTTTTAGTCTCAAACCGAAACCCTAAGGAAATCTTCATTGTTGTTTGAAGTACTTAAGAGAAGTTGGTTAGAACTTCTAAGGGTTGTTTGGAGCGGATTGGAGCACGGAGTAGGAGCTAAACCTTGCTCAGGAGCGACATTAAACTCGGATAATTTTGGGCTTATCGAGGTAAATATCTTGTCCCCCTATTGTAATTGGAAATTACATATGTGTTGAATATATAGTTGTTGTATACTATATATAGAACTGAACTTGGTATTGTGGCAATGTCTGTTGACTTAAGCTCAAGAATGAAGAATTGAGCAGAATCATGTAAGGTTAATAAAGAGAAGAAGCGAACTGTAATTACCTAGGTTGTATTACAAGAGAATTATGTAGCATTCTTGTGTAGTAGAATTGTACGCGTCGGTTAGGCGTGTTAACCCTGGTTGGCTTGGTAGCCGACCGATAGAGAGAGATTTACGCTGCATTGCGTGAAGTCCGCCGAATTTTCTGTTGAAAGATGGGAACGTGTGTTTAAGATTTAATAGGCGTTTGTGGCCTTTATAGGTGAAAGTACTAAGAGTAGCGTATTCTACTCGAGGAGTGGAAAGGGCTAGCAAGGTTGTAGTACTTGGAGCATTTTGCTTATTGTCGATAAATCGTCGCGAGGTATGTGAACCTCTTCCTATCTCTTCTAGCATGATATGTGTGAACTATGTAGTACGGTAGAGCGTACATGTGTTAAGCGTGTTTGATTGTTCTTAAAACATAAAGTGTTATAACGGCTTTATGGGAAGTTGGTTATAACAGCTTTATGTAGGTAAGAAAATACTTTGTGGTTTTAAGGTAACTGATGTGAATTATAACTGGCTAGTTATAATAAAGAACTTGATGTATTTCAAAAGATTTCTAAATCGTTTTGAAGGGAGAGTAACACTTGGTTTTAAAGGTTTTAAAAAGAGTTATACTAGCTTGATGGGGAGTTAGGTATAATGTCTTAAGAAAGGTAAAGAAAATGGTTTACTGATGTTAGAAGTTAAGAGACTTGATCTTATAAGATAAGAGACTTAACTTATTTGTTTTAATGTGGATGTTTGTGTGAAACCTCATTCGTGAGTAATGAGTACTTGGTTTTATTTAAAGGATAATGTTTTACTGATTTCAGAAATCAGAATGTGTATCGACAGACCACTGCAGCGTTAATAAAGGAAAATGTATTGAATAATGATGAATTGTATTAAAACCAGTAGAAACCTCCATCTGCATAGAAACTAAGATGAGACAAAATGATATTACATTTTCTAGATCATGGTCATTGTAATAAGAATGTTGTAAACAAGAATAACCTACTCTCACGTGAGACTTATATTACTCAATTGTTCTAAAAAGAAATCAAGTGATTAAGTTTATGAACTATGAAACCATTTGAAATGAGAAGCTTGAGTAATTGAAACTAGGCAAAACTGGAACTTAGGAAAAGAATGTTGTTACTTGATTTTGAAAAGGGATGTGGGTTGGTCATTCTTATACTACGGTATCGGGTGACTTTTATAAAAGTAATGGATCTCTTTTAAAAAGAACTTAACGTATGTAGTACTTTGGGGTTAAAAACCGGACTTTGGCATAATATGAAAGTACCTTGAGTTGTGTGAAGCTTGCCTATGCTTGTTGTTGTGAAACTTGCCTATGCTTGTTGTTGTGAAACTTGCCTATGCTTGTGATGATAGCCTTTGTTGTGCGGTGTGGTATTTACGTATTACCGTGTCTCTTGATAGAGGCGGTTGACTTGTTGAGAACTTACTTGGAGCGTCTTTGGCGGTGATGGAGAATTCCACGGGTATGTTTCCATTTTGATTCTGGTCTTGTTGTTGATGTCACATGGACATGCCTACACCGATGCGATGTCCGGGGCATGTGGCCATGCGCGGGGTTGACCACCCGATATATTGTTATTGAGGTAACATGGACATGTCTACCGTCGCGATATTCGGGCATGTGGCCGTGCGGCGCTTATTATGTGTTGCAACATGGGCGTGTCTGCCGTCACGATATTCGGGGCATGTGGCCGTGCGGCGGGGTTGACCGATATTCTTATTGAGGCAACATGGGCGTGTCTACACCGATCTGATTCCGGCATGTGGCCATGCGGCCTTATTATTGTTGCATCATGGACATGTCTGCAGAGGCGATATTAGGGGCATGCGGCCATGATGCGAACATGATGGATGTTATGGGCGTGAGACCCAGTTATATTTAAGTGGTGACTTTGAGGCGTGAGTCACTGGGGTATTTTATGTTGCGTCTTGTATTTTGGTTATCATACATGTCTCACCTTGTTAAGCTATTATGATTTCATTCTGATGTTGTGATTTCACATACTTAGTACTGTTATCTTGACCTCCTTCGAGTGCGTTCATCTGCGGTAGAGTACATCAGTAGTGGATCCTCGCTCTCGGGATCTCGGTTGTTTTGGGAAGCTCCGTTTCTCGGAGGCTTATCTTTTGGTATGTGTTCCACTGAGTTGTAGGTTCTTGTACATTCGGGGTATGGCGGGGCCACTGTCCGTCATAGTCGTTGTAAATCTTAAGTCTGTAGAAGCTGTTGTGGGCGGGGTTGTAAAAGGATTAAAGCTGTTCGGATTTTATGTATATCACTGGCATTGTTTTGGTTGGCTGTCTATTTATTATATCTCTTGTTTCATGATTCATGTTTTATTTTCCATTGGTTTCCTCGATGTTGTATCACTAGGGTGCCCGGTAAGGCACGATGTGGGCGGGTTGGGCGTTACAAAGTGGTATCGAAGCGATTAGTCCTCGGAAAGTGTCTAGCCGTGTCTAGTAGAGTCTTGATTATCGGTGTGTTGTGCACCACATCTATAATCGGAGGCTATAGGACATTTAGGATTGGTTTCCATTCTTCTCATTACGAGATCGTGCCTTAGAAATGTGTTGTAAGTTGGACCCCTACGGCGTGTTTCGTTTTTACGATTATGCCTCTGCGAAGCAACGGGGCCCGAGAAGGGCAAAGCGTAGGAGGCGCTAGTGGGATTCGTAGGAGAATGCGAGCGCGAGCGTCGATGCGAGTAGTGCTTGACGGCGAGTTTTGCGGCGCCGCCCGGCCCAGCGAGTTTAGAGCGCGGCGATGGCTGCTGAGACTCTGATACGAGCCTCGGTCCGCGATGCAGGCGGGAAGATGAATCACGAGAGATGGCGATTATTGGCGTGGTTGTGGCGAGATATGAGATAAGTGGGCCGGCGATTCGATTCAGCGGCACTGTGGTGCGCGGCGAGCGATTTGAGGCTACGGATTTCCTTAGTTGTAGCCACTTTGAGTTTCTGGTCGAGGCGGAGGATGATCGCGGGAGTTCATCCGTCGATTCAGAAGGATCGTCACGGGTGATCAAGGCTTGACCGAGTCGGTGACATTTGGTTCGCGTCAATTTGCGTGATACCGCGATCGATTGGTTTGACTCGTGGGAGCTTTCGGGAGAGCATGCGGCTTCCGGCCGTTTGGGGCGAGTTTTGGGGCCTTCTGGCACATTTCTTGCCTCCACAAATGAGGAGGGCTCGGGCAGATTTTTGATGTTGAGGCGAAGCGAGCGTCTGATTGGGAGTACAATGTGAGTTCGACTCGTTGGCGGTATGTTCCGCATTAGTAGCTAGTATGGAGGATCGAGTGCACCGATATGTTCTGAGGCTCGATGATTACCTAGCGAAGAGTTGTTGGTGTTTCTCTTGGTAGGGCATGGACATTGCCCGCATTGAGCTCATGCGGAGTGCGAGGCGCGATCGGCAGGTGGACGGCTTTCAGCGAAGAAGGCCAAGGCACGGATATTTTGGCGACTTTCGAGGCGGACCGCCTCGGCCAGACTAGTTATGTACCTCGCCATTGCGAGTGGTCCTCCGCGACGCCGGGACCGCAGGATATTCAGGGCGGTCGGGGCTCCCGGGTTTGAATGTTCGAAGTAGGGGTGTTGGCGACGCGATGCCCTACCTCGGTGTGGTCGATGTGGTAGACCGCATTTGAAGTGTCGTAGTACGAGGAGCTTGTTATTCTTGCGGCCAGCGAGGGCCATATGGCGAAGGCATCAGGCCGAGGGTAGCGGTAGGATAGCACAGAACTACTAGGCGATTGCGGGCCACGGTAAGTCGCGGTGGAAGTTCCCAGTTTTAGCGGTCCTTGAACCGCCTAGTTTCAGGTATATCCTTAACCCTCTAGAGTTTTGTGTGTATTGATGTTGTCGATGTGTTTAATGATATGTTTGGATAGCTTTGTGCTAAAATGTGATTTAGAAACCTGGTTAGTGAAAAGGGTAAGTCACAGGTAGTGTGACATGGAAGTGGTAGCTTTCGTGATGTGAAATAGTAAGATTGTTAGGATCGGGAACAAGAGTTGGCGGTTGGGGGTCGGGTTGAGGACCATTTGCGGGTCAACCCGTAACCGGTTTGGGGTGGGGTCGGTTAGGTGGTCCCGCGGTGGTAGAGTCGCGAGGGTGCTAGGCCCAAGTTTAGATGACCATCGTATGAGTTCGTGGATGCGTTCGATCAGAATCAGTTCGTGAAGGCCGGGAATGGCCTTAGGGGAAATCGAGGTTAGTGAGATGACCAAGTTTGGAGGTAGTGACTCCAAGGGTTGGAAAGCGAAGCGTTGGCGAAGTGTGAGTGCGGATACTAGAACGAGTTCGGTGTTCGTGGCGAGTACTACGAGAAAGGGAAAAGTGAGCGTATGTTTTGTGGCAGTGTGGCATGATTGTTTTAAATGCGTATAGCGGTGAAGACTATCTTGGCGCTGTTGTTTGAGACCTTGAAGGAACATTCGGGCGAATGTTTCTAAGGGGATGAATGTTATACCGTATTTCCGCAGTATATGCGTGAGCGTGCGTATTAATTTTGCCTTAAATTGGCTTTGGTTGAAATTTGGGCACAAGTGCGAATAAGTCGTTTTACGGCGAAGCGTTTCCACGACTACGTTGGAAAAATTCGGCTATGTCATTTAGTATTTTTGCGGATTTTTAGGCGGCGGAACATTTTTGGACCAGCGGGAGGTGACACTTGTCACCTCGTTGGACAAAGAGGAGGCTTGGCCTTGGCGATTAGTCCCTCCTTTTGTGCCTTGTTTGTGGCTTGTTTTGTGGAGTGTTTTGTGGAGTGTTTTGTGGGTGCACTTGGCTTGATCTTGGCCTTACACTTGCCTAACACATGGATGGATCTTGGCCATTGGTTGGCCTTTGCTTGGCCTATAAATAGCTCCCCTTTGTGAAGACTTTCTTCATCCACAAATTGCCTAAGTCTTGAAGTTCTCTTCCTCCCTCCCTTGTGAAATTCGTCCCCCACCCCTTTCCCTTTCAGCTTTCCCACTTTGTGGTGCCTTGGCCGTGGGGTACCCCCCCCCCTAGCCGAGTTGTTATCGTATAATACCCCTTGTTGTGGTATAGCAAGACTCTCCGAGGATTGTTACAATGCCCAAAATACCTTAGCCTTGTACCTTGTAGTATTCCAAAGATACCTCTATACGTAGAACCCGGAAATACTACCTTTTGTCCTTTTTAGTCTCAAACCGAAACCCTAAGGAAATCTTCATTGTTGTTTGAAGTACTTAAGAGAAGTTGGTTAGAACTTCTAAGGGTTGTTTGGAGCGGATTGGAGCACTTGGAGTAGGAGCTAAACCTTGCTCAGGAGCGACATTAAACTCGGATAATTTTTGGGCTTATCGAGGTAAATATCTTTTCCCCCTATTGTAATTGGAAATTACATATGTGTTGAATATATAGTTGTTGTATACTATATATAGAACTGAACTTAGTACTGTGGCAATGTCTTCTGACTTAAGCCTGAAGAATTAAGAATTGAGCGTAATCATGAAGGTTAATAAAGAAGAAAGCGATGTAATTACCTAGGGTTGTATTCTGATGAGACTTATGTAGCATTCTTGTGTAGTAGAATTATGCAGCGTCAGGTTAGGCGTGTTAACCCACGTTGGCTTGTAGCCCGACCTCGATGGGGAGGAGATTTCTGTTGTTGCGGGAGGTCTTCCGAATTTTACGTAGAAAGATGGGAGCGTGTGTTTAAGATTTAATAGGCGTTTGTGGCCTTTATAGGTGAAAGTACTAAGAGTAGCGTATTCTACTCGAGGAGTGGAAAGGGCTAGCAAGGTTGTAGTACTTGGAGCATTTTGCTTATTGTCGATAAATCGTCGCGGTATGTGAACCTCTTCCTATCTCTTCTAGCATGATATGTGTGAACTATGTAGTACGGTGAGCGTACGTGTTAAGCGTGTTTGATTGTTCTTAAAACATAAAGTGTTATAACGGCTTTATGGGAAGTTGGTTCTAACAGCGTTAGGTAGGTAAGAAAATACTTTGTGGTTCTAAGGTAACTGATGTGAATTATAACTGGCTAGTTATAATAAAGAACTTGATGTATTTCAAAAGATTTCTAAATCGTTTTGAAGGGAGAGTAACACTTGGTTTTAAAGGTTTTAAAAAGAGTTATACTAGCTTGATGGGGAGTTAGGTATAATGTCTTAAGAAAGGTAAAGAAAATGGTTTACTGATGTTAGAAGTTAAGAGACTTGATCTTATAAGATAAGAGACTTAACTTATTTGTTTTAATGTGGATGTTTGTGTGAAACCTCATTCGTGAGTAATGAGTACTTGGTTTTATTTAAAGGATAATGTTTTACTGATTTCGGAAATCAGAATGTGTATCGACAGACCACTGCAGCGTTAATAAAGGAAAATGTATTGAATAATGATGAATTGTATTAAAACCAGTAGAAACCTCCATCTGCATAGAAACTAAGATGAGACAAAATGATATTACATTTTCTAGATCATGGCTGCTGTAATAAGAATGTTGTAAACAAGAATAACCTACTCTCACGTGAGACTTATATTACTCAATTGTTCTAAAACGGAATCAAGTGATTAAGTTTATGAACTATGAAACCATTTGAAATGAGAAGCTTGAGTAATTGAAACTAGGCAAACTGGAACTTAGGAAAAGAATGTTGTTACTTGATTTTGAAAAGGGATGTGGGTTGGTCATTCTTATACTACGGGTATCGGGTGACTTTTATAAAAGTAATGGATCTCTTTTAAAAAGAACTTAACGTATGTAGTACTTTGGGGTTAAAAACCCGGACTTTGGCATAATATGAAAGTACTTTGAGTTGTGTGAAGCTTGCCTATGCTTGTTGTTGTGAAACTTGCCTATGCTTGTTGTTGTGAAACTTGCCTATGCTTGTGATGATAGCCTTTGTTGTGCAGTGTGGTATTTACGTATTCACCGTGTCTCTTGATAGAGGGTCGGTTGACTTGTTGAGAACTTACTTGGACGTGCTGACAGTGATGGAGAATTCCACGGGTATGTTTCCATTTTGATTACGGTCTTGTTGTTGATGTCACATGGACATGTCTACACCGTCACGATTCCGGGGCATGTGGCCCGTGCGGCGGGGTTGACCAGATATATTGTTATTGAGGTAACATGGACATGTCTACACCGTCGCGATATTCGGGCATGTGGCCATACGCGCCTTGTTATTATTGTTGCAACATGGGCGGTCTACACCGTCTGATTCCGGGGGCATGTGGCCATGCGGCAGGGTTGACCAGTATATTCTTATTGAGGCAACATGGACGTGTCTACACCGATGCAGTATTCCGGGGGCATGTGGCCATGCGGCCTTGTTATTATTGTTGCATCATGGACATGTCTACACCGAAGCGATATTCCGGGCATGCGGCCGTGATGCGAACATGATGGATGTTATGGCGTGAGACCCATAGTTATATTTGAGTGGTGACTTTGAGGCGTGAGTCCACGATCGGTGTTTTATGTTGCGTACTGTATTTTGGTTATCATACATGTCTCCTGCTTGTTAAGCTATTATGATTTCATTTACAGTATTTGACAGTTTCACATACTTGGTACCTGTTGTACTGACCTCCTTCGGGGGGCTGCGTTCATGCCGCAGGTAGAGGTACATCGGCCGTGGATCCTCGCTCTCAGGATCTCAGTTCAGCGTTTTGGGGAGCTCCGTTTCTCCGGAGGCTTATCTTTTGGTATGTGTTCCCTGAGTTGTAGGTTCTTGTACATTCAGGGGTATGGCGGGGCCCTGTCCCGTCATAGTCGTTAATAAATCTTAAGTGCATAGAAGCTGTTGTGGCGGGGTTGTAAAAGTTAAACTGTTCGGATTTTATGTATATCTGAAGGCAACTGCTTTGGTTGCTTTGTCTATTTATTATATCTCTTGTTTCATGATTCATGTTTTATTTTCCTGGTTTCCTCGATGTTGTATCACTAGGGTGCCAGGTAAGGCACGATGCAACGGGTTCGGGCGTTACTGGTATAACCTTAGAATACAACAAGGTATCACGGCTAAGGTAATTTGGGCATTACAACAATACTTTGAGTATTTCTAACAAGAGGGGCATTATCTGAAACAACTAGGCTGAGGGTACCCCACGGCTAGAACCACTAGGAGGGGGGGTACCCCTCGGCCAAGGCCTCTAGGAGAGGGGAGGCCTCTTGGCGAACTCAACACTGAGGGAGGGAGAAGGAGAGCTTTTAAGACTTAGGCAAATTTGTGGATGAATTTGTCTTCCAAGTGGGTATTTATAGGTCAGTGAAGGCCAACCAATGGCAAGATCATGCCAAGTGCAAGGCAAGTGTAGGGCCAAGATTTAGACAAGTGTGTGTGGGTCCCACTTATCAATCAACACACAAAAATATCCTACCAACTAATGCACACCTTTCGCCAAGCTACGCCCGTCACTCCAACTGAGGTGACAAGTGTCGCCTCTCGTTGATCCAAAATGTTTCGTCTCTCGGAAAAATCCAAAAATAAGAAATGACATAGCCGGAATTTTCCTCTACGAAAGTGGAAACGTTTAAATCGAAACACGACTCTAATCGGGTGTTGTGAACAAAAAGAATTCGGCCAAGCCTAAATCACAAGTTCAAATTTTCTACGTACGTCCTGACGTACCTACTCTGGAAATACGGGGTATAACAGTCTTCATGGGGAGCTAGTCTATGGAGTAATAATCGTACATAACATGGTCGCATACCCCGGAATCCCTCATCGTATAAGCATGGCCATGGGGTAATAAAATAAATCCGGGAATCTAACCCGCCTCCTCGTTGCATGCCCCGGAATCTCACATCGTATAAGCATGTCCAAGGATCAATCATAATGGAAGCATACCCGTGGAATCTCACATCACCGTCGGTACGTCCAAGTAAACTTACAACTAGACAGCCGGCCCTACAACCGAGAGTCGCGGCAGCGTAAAAATATAATACTTACACTCAAAGGCTATCACCAGCACACATAGGCAAGTTCATAAAATCTTTAGACTTTCATTTTATATACTCAAGGCACTTTCTTATTACATAAAAATCCGGGAATTTAACCCAAAGTACTACGTACTTCCATTCTTTTCAAAAGAATCCTTTTCATATAAAATCCCAAGATACTAACACTCGTAGTATCATGGCTTGTTTACATTTCACATAAGTCACTATACTTTTAGAAATACATTTCTCGGCTTCTAAATCAAGTGACCCTTACTTTAAAACTTAAGCAAGTGATACCTTTAAATCAATTTGTCCTTCCTTATTTCAAGTCATTCTTTGTTTATATTAGTAGAGAAAACCATTCTCTTAACCTTCCATAAAGTTATTATAACCAACTTCCCATAAAGCCGTTATACTAACTTTATGCCTTAGACTAATTCATTCTTTTTATAACCAAGAGACTTATACTTTCAAATCAAGTTACATAACTTTTAAAATACTTCAAGTCTCTTAACTTTAGAAATCAAGTTTCTTAACTTAGAATTTAAAATCTATTATCTTTAGAATATCATGAAATCCATACTTTCCAAATCAAGTATTCTATACTTTTAAATCAAGTCATTTCTTCCTTTAATAATCAAGTCTCATAACTTGAAAAATAAAGTTTCTTAACGTTTTAAGAATTCAAGGTTCATAGTCTTAAAACTTCGTATGTAAACCTTTTAAATTAAGTAACATATACTTTCATGTGTTGTAAATATGTTATACTTGTTTATAAAGATCTTATTAAAGCAGCCATGATCTAGAAAATGTAATACAATTTTGTCTTATCTTAGTTTCTATGCAGATGGAGGATTCTACTCATTTTAGTTGAATTGATTGTCGATACATTTTCTTTTATTAGCGCTGCAGTGGCTTGTTCGATACTTATTCTTATTCGGGCAGTAACCTAGCAAAGTCAACTTGACTCCAAATACCTCCTAACGACTCTTACCAACATCCCCCATAAGACTTGGTAAGAACTTAGGATAACTTAGACATAACTTTCACATAGAGTAAATCAACATACATACCTCTTAACTTCTAAGAGTAGAAGGAATCATGAAATAACACTACATGTATATTTCATACATAGAATCATGCCCAAAAGAAGGAAGAGGTTCACATACCTCGCGACGATTATCGACAAGTAGCAAAATGCTCCAAAGTACTATAACCTTGCTAGCTTTTCCACCCTTGAGTAGAATATGCTACTCGTAGTACTTCAACTTATAATGGTCATAATACGTCTATTAACCTCTAGCTTCAAACGTAGAATATTCTAAGTGTAAAGTCACCAAATTCTACGGAAAATCGGACAACACTTCCTTTGTTTCTACATACTTTTCCACCTTTTTCAAGGCCCGAATTCAATAACCAAACATGCCACATTTAAGGCTCAACAATGTAGTTAACAATAGGGGATTACACGCCTACAAGACGTGTAAAATTCCGCCCCACAATTGATATCAAACTAGTCCAAAATACAATGCCATTCTCGGCCAAAAGGTGTAACAAAATATCAACCTTTCTAATTCCTTTTCAATTCAAGGTGTTTAGTATATCATTTTATAAAGCCGCAATCGATTATAACAACTAAAATCTTCAAGTAGATAACATGCGATTCGATTATCGACCAAATTGTATTTCAATTTCAAATGGCTCACAATGCCATTTTCGACTATAGGCTTCCACTATCCATATCACTTATCAAACCTTAATACATATACCTCATGCTAGTAAAAATGTAAGGCTACAACAATATGTAATCATATAACACTAAGAGAACAAGATTGTTACCTTAACGAGCCTTAATCCAACTTCAAGATCTGAAGTCGCTCCCTAGCAACTTAGAGCCTCTCCTTTACACTCTAATCCGCCACTTGAAGCCCTTAGAAGATCACCAACAACTTTCCTTTAACTTCCAATCCAAACCTAGGAAAAAGACTAGTTTTTCACATAGCGACTAATACAAAAACGATACTTTTCCTGGATCTTTCTATTGAGATACCATTACAATACCCTTAGGAAACTTGGTTTAAAGTGTGGAGCTTATTGAACAACAAACGAAAAAATTTCTTCCTTTGAGAAACCCTAACCCGAGAGCTTATTGGAACAAGAACAAGTTTTCTTGAAATTTTTCTAAGTATGGAAGCCTTGTTTTTCTACTAGTATACATATATAAGACTATGGAGGGTCAATATTTGAACATATGGGTGGCTTAGATACAATTCATTAAAGGTCAAGCCAAGTGGCCCTTTGATTAAGTCAAATAACTCAAGCTCTAGCCTTAGCAAGACTTGCTCATCTTAAATATGGTCAAATGACCATTTAACCCATGTCTAAATCGTCCAAGGCCAATTATGAGAGTGACACGTGTCGCCCTCCCGTTAAATTCGCAAAATTTCGTTTTCCGACAATTCCATAATTCCGATAAATTTTTACTAGTCTCAAATCTTATCATTTTTTGAGTTCATACGTACGTTCTTATAAACATGTCCTGGAAATACGGGGTGTAATATTCTTCCCTCCTTAGAAACATTCATCCCCGAATGTTCCTTCGGAGTCAATCGAATATTTCTCGGTATAGTCTCACAAAACTACACTTAATGAAACTTAATTATGCCTCATATGGCCCTAATACATCACACTTACATAACCATCCATCATAAGCCCAAAAGGATTCTCTTATCGTACTTCCAACCCCTTCTAGCATATATACATAGTCTCAATATAATCCGTTCATGACACTTAAACATACAACAACTTTATCATGCATACAAGTCTCTAAAGGGTAAAAGATATACCTGAAATCATATAGGCGGTTCAAAGGACCGCTAAAACTGGGAACTCCCACCACGACCTCTGTCACGGCCTGCCGGTGCATGAACATCCTGCCTAGCTATTGAAGGCGAAGAACCCGCAACTGACACATTAGATTTTACTATCCCACCAGTGCCATCTCTGGTCGGACAGTGTCTCACTAAATAGCCCTGCTGGCCGCAAGCATAACAAGCTGTCGAAGTAGTACGACACTCCCCAAAATGGAATCTACCACAGCGACCACACCGGGGCAAAGGTGGCTTCCCCTGGCTACTCCCCTCGGACATCTGTGAACCTGCAGCCCTGGAGCCCTGACCTGCTCCCGAATACCCCCGGCGATCAAACCTCCTGCCAGAAGACCGGGAAGGAGCACTCTGTGTCGACTGAAATATAGACCTAGCCTGCTGTTGAGGCTGTCCATGTCACGACCCGACCCCGGGCCGCAACTAGTGCCCTACCTAGGCACCCTTCTAATCATACAACATAGTATACTACGGAAGATAAATAACACACTTTTTTTTAAACTAAGGCCAAGCCGATAAGGCTGCCATAATCATAAAAATTACCCGAAAGGGTCTACACTGTTTAACAATGTAAAAACAACTCTAGCAGTCCATTTCGGATGAATACGGACCTCTAAGATTTGAACAAATACTATGACGACAAGGCCCGCCGTGCACGAATATACATAGCCATGACAACTCCGGAACATTGGAGTCATCTCAAAATGCTTAACCAGGATCCTAAGCTCGCGGATCCACAACTGTGTACCTAAACCTGCGGACATGAACGCAACCCCCCGAAGAAGTCGGCAACAGTGCGAATATGGAACAGAAATAAAGTTGTTATACCGTATTTCCAGAGTATGCGTGGGGCGTGCGTGAAATTTGAGCCTTAAAGTTAGGCAAGATTCGAAATTGTGCACAAGTCTTAGAAAGAGTCGTTTTCCGTGAAACGTTTCCACACTTTAGGGAAAATTCCGCTATGTCATTTATAATTTTGCGGATTTTTCCAGAGATGAAACATTTTGGACCAACGAGAGGCGACACTTGTCACCTCTAATTGGAGCACTTGAGGCGTCCTCTTGGGCGATTTGGCCTTGGCTTTTAGTCAAGGGTTAGGTAGGATATTTTGGTGGTAGATAGATAAGGTGTACTTGGCTTAATCTTAGCCTTACACTTTAACACTTGGATGGATCTTGGCCATTGGTTGGCCTTTTCTTTACCTATAAATACACCTTCATGTTGATGAACTTCTTCATCAAAAATTGCCTAACTCTTGAAAAATCTTTCCTCCCTCTTGCTTACTTTCGTCACACACTACCCCTCAGAAGCCTTGGCGAGAGTCTACCCCCCTAGCCTAGTTGTTTTAGTATAATACCCCTTGTTGTGGTATAGAAATACTCTCCTAGTATTGTTGTTATGTCCAAATACCTTGGCCCAAATACCTTGTAGTATTCCCAGTTACACTTATACAAAAGCCCAAATACTATTATACTTTCTTTAGCCACTAAACGAAACCCTAAGGAAAATCTTCATTGATAGTTGAAGTATTTAAGTAGAAGTTGGTTAGAACTTCTAAGGGTTGTTTAGGTGGATTAGAGCACTCGGAGTAGGAGCTAGCGTTGCTCGGGAGCGACTTTAAACTCGGATAATTTTGGGCTCATCGAGGTAAATACTCATCCTTCTATTGTAATTGGAAATTACATACTATAGTAGTATAGAAATGAATATAAGATTCATAGAAGAGAATTGAAGCGTAATAGAAGGATATTACGAATAGACTTGAATGAAATCACATCGGAAGAATAAGTAGAAGTTAAAGCTGTACTTACATGGGGCGTATTCTGATGGGCCGATAACCTTTATTGGTTGAATGTTTTGCAAGTAGCATGTGCTACTTAGAAGGTGGACAAGGCTAGTGGGTTATAAGCGTGGGCGTTTTGCTAATAGTCGATAATCGTCGCGGTATGTGATTCTTCCTATACTCTTGAGCATGATATTTTAAAGGAAGATATGTATGAAATGCGGCAATGTCTTTTGACTTAAGCTGAATAATATATAGTACGGTGAGCGTCGTGTGCTAATTGAGCGTAGTTATGCAGCAATGTCTTTGACTTAAGCACGAATAATAAGAACCTTGAATGTATTTCAAATGCTAAGAAACCATTTTTAAAGAAGAGTAACACTTGGTTTTAAAGGTTTTAAAAGAGTTATACTAGCTTTATGGGAGTTAGGTATAACGTCTTAAGAGAGGTAAAGAAAATGGTTTCTTGTTTTTAAGAAGTTAAGAGACTTGATCTTATAAGATAAGAGACTTAACTTAATTGTCTTAATATGGATGTTTGTGTGGAACCTCGTTCGTGAGTAATGAGTACTTGGTTTTAAAAGGAATTACGTTTCTTGATTTGGAAATCGAATGTGTATCGACAGGACCACGCGCTAATAAAGGAAAATGTATTGAATAATGATGTATTATATTAAAACCGGTAGAAACCTCCATCTGCATAAACTAGATGAGACAAAATGATATTACATTTTCTAGATCATGGTCTTTGTAATAAGATTGTTATAAACAAGAATAACCTACTCATATAAGGCATATGTTTCTCGGGTTGTTTAAAAGAAGTATATTCTTAAGTGAATAAGACTACGAGTTATGAAACCTTTCTAAAATAAGTGACTTGGCATTTGAAATTAGGCAAACTTGGGCGTTTGGAAAATAATGTTGTTACTTGATTTTACAAAAGGGAAGTGGTTTGTTTACTTAAAGATAGTCACTATTTTTATACTACGGGTATTGTGTGACTTATGTGAAAGAAAGCGGATCTTTTAAAGGATTTAACGTCGTAGTACTTTAGGTTAAAACCGGACTTTGGCATAAAATGAAGGTAATTTGAGTGATGTATAACTTGCCTATGCTTGTTGTGGTGAAACTTGCCTATGCTTGTTGTTGTGAAACACTTTATCTTGTGATGATAGCCTTTGTTATGCAAGTGTTGTATTTACGTATTCTGCGTCTCGATAGAGGCGGTTGACTTATTGAGAACTTATTTGGGCGTCTTTGGCGGTGGCGGAGAATTCCACGGGTATGTTTCCATTTTGATTCTTTGTCTTGTTGTTGATGTTACATGGATATGTCTGCCGTCTGGAGTCAGGGGCATGTGGCCATGCGGCGGGGTTGATCACCCGATATATTGTTGTTGATGTTACATGGACATGCCTACACCGTGTAAATTCGGGGGCATGTGGCGTGCGGCATTATTATTATTGTTGCATCATGGGCATGTCTGCCGATCTGGTCGGGCATGTGGCCATGATGCGAACAAGATTGATGTTGTGGCGTGAGACCCATAGTTGTATTTGAGTGATGACTTTGAGGCGTGAGTCCACGGCTTGCTAACTTTACGTTGTGTCTTGTAGTTTGGTTATCATCATGTCTCCTGCTTTTTATATTGCTATGATATCATTTATAGTACTTCTGATTTCACATACTTAGTACTGTTATGCGACCTCCTTGGGCTGCGTTCATCTGCGGTAGAAATCGTCATTGTCGATCCGCGTTTAGGATCTCATTCAGCGTCTTGGGAAGCTCCGTTCCGTCGGAGCTTATCTTTGGTATGTTACCACAGTCTATAGGTTCTTGTACATTCGGTATGGCGGGGCCCTGTCCGTCATAATTGTAAAATCTTAGAAGTGCATGCTTTGTTGTGGCGGGGTTGTAAGGATTATAAGCATTCAAATGTATATATATATATGTTGAAAGGCAACCGTTTTGGTTAGCTTTATTTCTATTTCATCTTGATCCATGTCTATTTACATGTTTAAGTTTGTATTTCCATTGGTTTTCTCGATGTTGTATCACTAGGGTGCGGGGTAAGGCACGATCCGGGCAGGTTGGGTCTTGACAAAGTGGTATCGAGCGATTAATCCTCGGAAAGTGTCTGACAGTGTCTAGTAAGTCTTGATTATCGGTGTGTTGTCACATCTATAATCGAGGAGGCTATAGGACATTTAGGATTGGTTTCCATTTCTTCTCATTACGAGATCGTGCCTTAGCCGTGTGATAAGTTGGACCCCTCAGCGTATTCCTTTCCTTTACGATTATGCCTCGCGTAAAGCGGCCCGGGCCGGGCGAGCGAAGCGGCGAGAGCTGCTAGTGGGATACATAGGAGTGCGAGCGCGAGCGATCGATGCACGAGCGATGCTTAGACGGCCCGGGTTTCGCGGCGCCGCCCGGCCTGGCGAGTTTAGGCGCGGCGGTGGCTGCTGAGACTCTGATACGAGCCTCAGGTCCGCGATGCAGGCGAGAAGATGATTTACAAGGAGATGGCGATTCTGGCGAGTCGTGGCGGATATGAGATAAATTTGGGCCAGCAGTTCGATGCGCGCCGATGGTTCACCCTAGATCGGATAGTTTGAGGCTACGAGGACTTTACGAGATGTAGCCGCGAGTTCTACGGGTCGAGGCACGAGATGATCGCGAGTTCATCAAGCGATTCTGACGGATCATGAGTGATCGAGCTTGGAGACCGAGTCGGTGGTCTAGGTTACGCATCGGTGCGTGATACGCGATCGGCGGTTTGATCGTGGGAGCTGTCGGGAGAGAATGCACTTCCGGTAGTTTGGGGCGAGTTTTGAGGGCCTTCTGGCACATTTCTTGCCTCCACGGATGAGGAGGGCTCGGTAAACAGTTTTTGATGTTGAGGCGAAGCGAGCGTCTGATTCGGGAGTACAATGTGGAGTTCGACTCATTGGCGGTATGTTCCGCATTAGTAGCTAGTATGGAGGATCGAGTGCGTAGATATGTTCTGAGGCTCGATGATTACCTAGCGAGAGAGTTGTTGGTGTAGCTCTTGAGGGCATGGACATTGCCGCGTGCGAGCTTATGCGCAGAGGTGAGGCGGAGAAATCGGCGGAATGACGAATCGTGAAGAGGCGAGCAGCGAGGTCCTTTGGTGATTTTCGAGGCGGACGCCTGGCCGAACTAGTTTTGTACCTCGCCCGGTCGAGTGGTCCTCCACAACCGGGGCGGTCGAGCTCCGTAGGTTCGGTGTCGAGGGAGTAGGGGTGTTGGCGGTGCGATCCACCTACCTCGGTGTGGTCGATGTGGTAGACCGCGTTCGGGAATGTCGTGGTGCCGAGGGCTTGTTATTTTTGCGGCCGGCGGGGCCATTTGCGGCTGTCCAGGCCAGGTAGCGGATATTACGACTCGGCCCGAGGATCGATGGCTGGTTCATCGCCTTCTCTGACTATACGCCTGCGAGCGAGCCTATGATTAGAGAGGAGCGGTAGATTCAGGTATATCCCTAACCCTCTAGAGTTTTGTATGTATTGATGTTGTTGATGTGACTAGTGTTATGTTCGGATAGCTTTATGCTAAAATGTGATGTAGAACACGGTTAGTGAGAAGGGTAAGCTTGAGGGTGAGAAAATGATGAACCTTAGAATATTCTGATTGAGACCTTAGATGTAAAGTAGTCTTGAGTACGATTTTTGCAAGTGATCCTTGTCGGAGTACATTTTATGCCTAGAGCGTTTTGTGTGATAAAGTCCACAGGTAGTGTGCAATGGAAGTGGTAGCTTTCATGACTGTAGAGAGTAAGATTGTTTGGATCGGGAACAAGGCGTGATGCGTTAAGTGGGTCGGGTTGGGGCCGTGTTGCGGGCCAACCAGCGTCTGTTCGGCGAAAGTCGACTGCAGGTGGTCGCGGTGGCGAGTCACGAGGTGCTAGGCCAGTTTAGATGACCATCGTATGAGTTCGTGGATCGTTCTGCGAGAATCGGTTCGTGAAGGCGGGAATGGCCTTAAGGAGATCGAGGCTAGTAAGGTGTCCAAGTTTGGAGGTAGTGACTCAAAGTTTGGAAGCAGCGTTGGCCGAAGTGTGATGCGTGTACTAGGAAGAGTTTGAGTGTTAGAGAAGGGTACTCTGAGATAGGGGAGAAGTGAGCGTGTGTGATCGTTTCTTTTGAGGAATGAAGGTGCGAAGGAGTATATTTTAGACCTTGGTTGGAACTTTTGTGATAACGGTGATTCCTCGTTGGCTTGGATTTGGGTTTCTTGTGCGCATGTTATTTTGTGGCGGTGTGGCATGTTTGGTTTCGTAAAATGATGGTAGTGAAGACCATCTGGCGTGTATGTTGTGGTGAGAAGGAACGTTCGGGACGAATGTTTCTAAGGAGGAGAATGTTATACCAGTATTTCCAGTATGCGTGGGGCGTGCGTAGAAATTTGAGCCTTAAAGTTAGGCAAGATTCGAAATTGTGCACAAGTGCGAAAGAGTCGTTTTCCGTGGCGTTTCCACGACTTTCGTAGGGAAAATTCCGGCTATGTCATTTATAATTTTTGCGGATTTTTCAGAGATGAAACATTTTGGACCAGCGAGAGGCGACACTTGTCACCTCTAATTGGAGCACTTGAGGCGTCTCTTGGGCGATTTGGCCTTGGCTTTTAGTCAAGGGTTAGGTAGGATATTTTGGTGGTAGATAGATAAGGTGTACTTGGCTTAATCTTAGCCTTACACTTGCCTAACACTTGGATGGATCTTGGCCATTGGTTGGCCTTTGCTTGACTATAAATACCGCCATGTTGATGAACCTTCATCCAAAATTGCCTAAGTCTTGAAAAATCTTTCCCCTCCTCTTGCTTACTTTCGTCAGCCACTACCTCCCCCGAAGCCTTGGCGAGAGGTCTACCCCACTGCCTAGTTGTTTTCGTATAATACCCCTTGTTGTGGTATAGAAATACTCTCTAGTATTCTTTGTTATGTCCAAATACCTTGGCCCAAATACCTTGTAGTATTCCCGAGGTTACACTTATACAAAAGCCCAAATACTATTATACTTTCTTTAGCCACTAAACGAAACCCTAAGGAAAATCTTCATTGATAGTTGAAGTATTTAAGTAGAAGTTGGTTAGAACTTCTAAGGGTTGTTTGGAGCGGATTGGAGCACTCGGAGTAGGAGCTAGCGTTGCTCGGAGCGACTTTAAACTCGGATAATTTTGGGCTCGTCGAGGTAAATACTCTTGTCCTTCTATTGTAATTGGAAATTACATACTATGGTAGTATAGAAATGAATATAAGATTCATAGAGAGAATTGAACTGTAATAGAAGGATATTACAGAATAGACTTGAACTGAAATCACATCAGAAGTATAAGTAGAAGTTAAACTGTACTTACATAGGACTGTATTACAGTAGACTGATAACCTTTATTGGTTGAATGTTTTGCAAGTAGCATGTGCTACTTAGAAGGTGGACAAGGCTAGCCGGGTTATAGCCGTGGAGCGTTTGCTAATAGTCGATAATCGTCGCAAGGTATGTGATTCTTCCTATACTCTTGGCATGATATTTTAAAGGAAGATATGTATAGTGCAATGTCTTTTGACTTAAGCTGAATAATATATAGTACGGTAGGCGTCGTGTGCTAATTGAGCGTGGTTATGCGGCAATGTCTTTGACTTAAGCCTGAATAATAAGAACCTTGAATGTATTTCAAATGCTAAGAAACCATTTTTAAAGAAGAGTAACACTTGGTTTTAAAGGTTTTAAAAGAGTTATACTAGCTTTATGGGAGTTAGGTATAACGTCTTAAGAGAGAGTAAAGAAAATGGTTTCTTGTTTTTAAGAAGTTAAGAGACTTGATCTTATAAGATAAGAGACTTAACTTAATTGTCTTAATATGGATGTTTGTGTGGAACCTCATTCGTGAGTAATGAGTACTTGGTTTTAAAAGGAATTACGTTTCTTGATTTGGAAATCGAATGTGTATCGACAGGACCAGCGCTAATAAAGGAAAATGTATTGAATAATGATGTATTATATTAAAACCGGTAGAAACCTCCATCTGCATAAACTAAGATGAGACAAAATGATATTACATTTTCTAGATCATGGCTTTGTAATAAGATTGTTATAAACAAGAATAACCTACTCACATATAAGGCATATGTTTCTCGGGTTGTTTAAAGAAGTATATTCTTAAGTGAATAAGACTACGAGTTATGAAACCTTTCTAAAATAAGTGACTTGAGCATTTGAAATTAGGCAAACTTGGACGTTTGGAAAATAATGTTGTTACTTGATTTTACAAAAGGGGAAGTGGTTTGTTTACTTAAAGATAGTCACTATTTTTATACTACGGTATGGTGTGACTTATGTGAAAGAAACGGATCTTTTAAAGGATTTAACGTACGTAGTACTTTAGGGTTAAAACCCGGACTTTGGCATAAAATGAAGGTACTTTGAGTGATGTATAACTTGCCTATGCTTGTTGTGGTGAAACTTGCCTATGCTTGTTGTTGTGAAACCTGCCTATGCTTGTGATGATAGCCTTTGTTGTGCAAGTGTTGTATTTCTGTGTTACCGCGTCTCTCGATAGAGGGCCGGTTGACTTGTTGAGAACTTATTTGGACGTGCTGGCAGTGACGGAGAATTCCACGGGTATGTTTCCATTTTGATTGCTGTCTTGTTGTTGATGTTACATGGACATGTCTACACCGATGCAGAATTCCGGGGGCATGTGGCCATGCGGCAGGGTTGATCACCCGATATATTGTTGTTGATGTTACATGGACACACCTGCGTCTGGTCCGGGCATGTGGCCATGCGGCGGCATTATTATTATTGTTGCATCATGGGCATGTCTACCGTCACGGTCGAGGCATGTGGCCATGATGCGAACAAGATTGATGTTGTGGGCGTGAGACCCATAGTTGTATTTGAGTGATGACTTTGAGGGCGTGAGTCCCTGACTTGACTGCTTTTACGTTGTGTACTGTAGTTTGGTTATCATGCATGTCTCCTGCTTTTTATAGACTGCTATGATTTCATTTATAGTACTTCTGATTTCATACTTGGTACTGTTATCTTGACCTCCTTGAAGTGCGTTAAATCTTGCTGGTAAATACATCATTTGTCGATCCGCGTTTAGGATCTCATTCGGCGTCTTGGAAGCTCAGTTCCGTCGGAGGCTTATCTTTGGTATGTTACCACAGTCTATAGGTTCTTGTACATTCGGTATGGCGGGGCCTGTCCGTCATAGTTGTTGTAAAATCTTAAGTGCATGCTTTGTTGTGGCGGGGTTGTAAGGATTATAGCTGTTCAAATGTATATATATATATGTTGAAAAGGCGTTTTGGTTGGCCTATTTCTATTTCATCTTGATCCATGTCTATTTACATGTTTAAGTTTGTATTTCCACGGTTTTCTCGATGTTGTATCACTAGGGTGCGGGGTAAGGCACGATCCGCGGGCGGGTTGGGTCTTGACAAAAATCTGATGCAGATCATAAGCGTACAAAAGAATGGCAGGGCAAGTATAAAAATACATACGAGCTTTGTAGTGTCATTACCACTTATGAACTTAATTGCACATCATTATCTTTTCCATTCCATTAAGAGTTATAGCCATATCTTACGTACATACTTAGGAGAAGTCATTAAGTTCATTACCATCTACCTTACTTATCTTTCATAACATCATCCGATACTTTATGGAGGGCGCGTATCTTACCGACCAACGGGGACGCGATCAAATCACGCAAATATCAAAGCGTGCGTGGAATCCCCATCACTGAAGCGATCGTAGGTGTAACATATAACCATGTGACGCGCCCGTGGCATCCCACCTCACTGTCGGCGTACACATACACAACACATATATATATATATATATATATATATAACGCGGCCGCATGCCCCGGAATCCCTCATCGTATAAGCATGGCCATAACGTGCCCTCGGCATCCCTCATCGTAGGTGCAGGTCTTCATGGGGAGCTAGCCCATGGAGTAATAATATAACATGCCCCCGGAATCCCTCATCGTGGGTACATGTCTTCATGGGGAGCTAGCCCATGGAGTAATAATCGTACATGGTCGCGTGCCGGAATCCTAAATCGTATAAGCGTGGCCATGGGTAATAAAACAAATCAGGAATCTAACCCGCCTCCTATTCACATGCCCGGAATCCACATCGTATAAGCGTGTCGGATCAATCATAATTGAAGCATACCGTGGAATCCCATCACGTCGATGCGTCGAGCAAACTTACAACAAAGGCGGTAGGCCAACTGAGAGTCACGACAACGTAAACATATAATACTTGCACTCAAAGCTATCACAAGCAAACATAGGCAAGTTCATTAAACCTTTAGACTTCCATTTTTATAAACTCATGGCACTTTCGTTTCACATAAAAATCGGAATTTAACCCAAAGTACTACGTGCTTACATTCTTTTCAAAAGACTCATTTTCATATAAAACCCCAAGATACTAACACGTAGTATCAAGGCTTGTTACCTTTTACATAAGTCACTACACTTTTAGAAATACATTATTAAACCAAATCAAGTGACTCGTTTCCTTAAAACTTAAGCAATTGATGCTTTTAAATCCATTTGCCTTTCTTTATTTCAAAACATTTATCATTACTTAGAGTAAACCACTCTTAACTTTCCATAAAGCTATTATACTAACTTTATACTTTAGGCAAATACATTCTTTTTATAACCAAGAGACTTATACTTTCAAAATACTTCAAGTCTCTTATCTTTTAGAATCAAGTTTAAGTAGTTCATAGTCTTAACACTTCATAACGTAAACTCTTTAATTTAAGCAACATATGTCTTATATGTGTGAATAGGTTATACTTGTTTATCTTGATCTCATTAAAGCGACCATGATCTAGAAAATATAATACAATTTTGTCTTATCTTAGCTTCTATGCAGATGGAGAATTCTACTCATTTTAATATTATCAATTGTCATTACATTTTCCTTTATTAACGCTGCAATGGCTTGTTCGATACTTATTCTCATTCGTGCCGTAAATTAGCCAAGTCAACTTGGCTCCAAATACCTCTAACGACTCTTACCAACATCCCCATAAGACTTGGTAAGAACTTAGGATAACTTAGACATAACCGCTTACGTGAGTAAATCAACATACATACTTCTTAACTTCTAAGAGTAGAAGGAATCATGAAATAATACCACGTGTATATTCCATACATAGAATCATGTCAAAGAAGGAAGAGGTTCACATACCTCGCGACGATTATCGACAAATAGCAAAATGCTCAAGTACTTCAACCTTGATAGCTATTCCATCCTTGGTAGAATCCGCTATACTTAGTACTTCAACCTAAAATGGCCATGTCGTCCATTAACCTCTAGCTTCGAACGTAGAATATTCTAAGTGCAAAGTCACTAAATTCTACGGAAAATCGGACAACACTTCCTTTGTTTCTACATACTTTGCCACCTTTTTCAAGGCCGAATTCAATAACCAAACACACAACATTTAAGGCTCAACAATGTAGCTAACAATAGGGGATTACACGCCTACAAGACGTGTAAAATTCCGCCCCACAATTGATATCAAACTAGTCCACAATACAATGCCATTTTTACGAAAGGTGCAACAACTTATCAATCTTTCCAATTCCTTTTTCAATCCAACTTCTTAGGTCTAACATGTTATATAGTCATAAACAACTTAGCAATTATAACCACCTTAATCAATTCTTTAGATAACATGCGACGACTAAACTAGTAACTAAATTGGATTACAATCTTAAAGGCTAAATCATGCAACTATTCGGATTCCATCCAAATATTCCATAACACATATCATTCTTCATAATATAATCCACATGATCATTTCTAACTACTACAACATGAAATCTTGAATTTTAATAGCAAGACGGAGATTATTACCTCCTTAAGCTCAAAATGATCCAAAACCCTAAGTCGACCCTTAGCAACTCCAACTCCTTTTCTTGATGTTCCAATCCGCTATTTTCAACCCTTAGAATCTTGTGAAAAACTCCTCTTCTATTTCCAACTTCAAAGTTGAAGAACACCTTGGGTTTCCGCCTTGCGACTAACGTAAAAATGCGTTTTTTCCGGGATCTTTCTATTGAGATATCCTTACAATACCCTTAGGGACCTTGGGTTGAAGTCTTGTGAATAATGGACAACAATTGATTTTTTTTTTGTATGGGAGATGCCTAAAGCCGAGAGCTTCCTAAAGAACACACAAATTCTTGGCTAATTTTTCTAAGTGTGGAAAGTCTTGCTACTAGTAGTAGTAGTGGTAGTATATATAAATAATTCAAAGGCTAGGATAAAACCAAATGGAAGGCTAGGATGTGGTCAATAATATCAAGCTCTCTTGACTTTGACTTAGTCAATAAAATCAAGCCAAAGTCTAGCAAGACTTGCTCATCTACACAATGGTCAAATGACCATTATAACCTTGCTCCAATTCGTCCAAGACCAATGTGGGGGGGGGTGCCACGTGTCGCCCTCCCATTCGTCCATAAAATTCCGTAACCCTCGTGGGTCCCACAAAACGTAAAATTCCTCGGGTGGGCCCCACATGACCAAATCCGTACAAATAAATTTCCATAATGATAATACATTCCATAATCCTCAATTAATGCATTTTGAGAATCCAATTCTCTTCAACGAACATTTTTCCTTTCCGACGTTCGGAAGATTTTCCGTCGGAAAAATAATTCTTCCGTTCGCACCCTTTTCAAGTCTTGAGTTCCTTACGTACATTCTCTTAAACATGTCCTGGAGTTACGGGGTGTAACATTCTTCCCCCCTTAGAAACATTCGTCCCCGAATGTTCTCTGAGTCCAATCTAATTAGATAGCGACATAGTCTCCTTTTTACTACACGCCCTTCTGACATATGCCACCCAGGCCACATAACAACTTATACTAAGATGTCAACCTTGGCACTCGTGAAGCCAACTAGCCCATACTCATAATGACCTCAAAGTCTGTCATAATCCTCTCTACTAGGTCTCTAGGTCGGCAATATGTCATCCAGGAAAATCTCATATTCAGCTCATTCTACCAACACCACTGGTTTAGTTACCTCGAAAGGTTCTTATGGATTCAGGCTCTACTCCTTTACACTTGGTTGCTATCTTTCTTATTGGTCGTACTCTTTCCGTACTTCCAACACATACTAGCATACATACATAACTTCCATACCGATTCTGGCCTTTAATCTTTGGAGTCACTCTATAAAACAATATAAGGCCATTTAAACTTTCACGACAGTTCGGTGGAACGCGTCCACGAACCAGTAAAACAATTAACTAGACTTGGGCCTTGCACCTCGTGACCACTGTCGCGTAGCAGAAATACTACCAACTGATCGGCTCCACTTGGGCTATGGGCGACCCGCGATAGGTCCTCACCCCGTCCGCATCGCACTTAACTCTTATTCTTGGTCTATAATAAATCTTTCTACCCAGAAGACCTCGTACATCTAAGGTCTCGTGATCATCAATATTCTTAGGCTCGCAATTTCCATGCTCCAAGCCTACCTTACGATCCCAAGTGCGGTACAAAACTTTTCATAATACCATAATCGTGTCGTCTTGATCACAACAATGACTGTTATACCGTATTTCCAGTATGTACATGGGGCGTGCGTAGAAAATTTGAACTTTTAATAAGGCTTGGCGAATTAATTTTGTGCACAACACCGGTTAGAGTCGTTTTTAACGAAGCGTTTTCCTGACTTTCGTAGGGAAAATTCCGGCTATGTCATTTTTAATTTTTGCGGATTTTTAGAGGCGAAACATTTGGACCAACAAGAGCGCCATGGCACCTCTCATTAGTGTGATGAGTGGACGAATTACTTGGCTTTTGTCAAGTAGTTGGTAGGATATTTTGTGGGTAGATGGATAAGGTGCACTTGGCATGATCTAGGCCCTACACTTGCATAGCACTTGGCTAGATCTTGGCCATTGGTTGGCCTTTGCTTGACCTATAAATACCCCCACTTAGTGAAGACTTCATCCAAATATTTTCCTAAGTCTTAAAAATCCTCCTCTCTTAGAAGTGTTCTCGTCAACACCATCCCCTCCCCTGGCGAGAGCCTCCCCACTCTTTGTGGTGCTAGTGGGGTACCCCTAGCCTAGTTGTTTTCGTATAATACCCCCCTTTGTGGTGTAGAAATACTCTCCAAGTATTGTTATAATGCCCAAATTACCTTAGTAGTATACCTTGTAGTATTCTACAGGTTATACATCTGAAAACCCGAAAATACTATTATACTTCAATCGCCACACAAAACCAAAAGGAAAATCTCCATAGTTAGTTGGAGTGTTGTGTAGAAGTTGGTTAGAACTTCTAAGGGTGGTTTGGAGGCGGGTTGGAGCGCGGAGTTGGAGCTAAGCGTTGCCCGGGATCGACATCTATACTTGGATAATTATGGGCTTATCGAGGTAATTATCTTGTCCCCTATTGTAATTGGAAATTACATGTTATTGGAATATATAGTTGAAGTATACTATATATAGAACGAACATATATTTGTGGCAATGTCTTTGGACTTAAGCCTGAATTTAAAGAAGAGAAGCGAGCGTAATTACATGGGGTATTACATGAGCTTGTGTAGTTGTGGGTAGGGAAGGGCTGCCCAATTTCAGTAGGATCTTGTATCTAGATTTATTCTAAGTAGTCTAGACTTTGATAGACTTGTATAACTGTATAGGTTGAATGTTCTGCGAGTAGCATGGGCTCTTGAGAAGGTGGACCGGGCTAGCGGGTTATAGCGATGGGCGATTTGCTAATAGTCGATAATCGTCGCGAGGTATGTGAACCTCTTCCTATCTCTTCTAGCATGATGTGTGTATAACTATGTAGTACGGTAGGCGTCACGGGTGTTAATTGAGCGTAGTTATGCGATGTCTTTTGACTTAAGCCGAATAATAATAATGATCTTGAAGTAGTTCGAGAATTAAGAAGCTGTTTTAAAAGAAGAGTAATACTTGGTTTTAAAAGCTTAAGAGTTATACTAGCTTTATGGGAAGTTAGGTATAACGGCTTAAGAAAGATAAAACGAATGATTTAAATTATTTTAGAAGTTAAGAGACTTGATCTTGTAAGATAAGAGACTTAACTTAAATGAATTATGTGAATTTTGTGTGAAACCTCATTCGTGAGTAATGAGTACTTGGTTTTTAAAAGGGTTAATGTTTTACTGATTTCGGAAATCAGAATGTGTATCGACAAACCACTGCAGCGTTAATAAAAGAAAATGTTTTGACTAATAAAGTATTATTAAAACCAGTAGAAACCTCCATCTGCATAGGAGCTAAGATGAGACAAAATGATATTACATTTCCTAGATCACGGCTGCTTTAATCAGATTGATTATGAACAAGAATAACCTACTCGCATATAAGGCATATGTTTCTCAGGTTGTTTTAAAAGAGGATTATATTATTACGTGGTTAATAATATGAGCAGCGAAACCTTTCTAAAATAAGAAAGCGTGAACATTTGAAATTAGGCAAACTCGAGCGTTTGGAAAATAACGTTGTTACTTGATTTTACAAAGGTAAGTGTTTTGGTTTACTTAAAAAGACAGTCACTCTTTTTGTACTACGGGTATTGCGTGACTTATGGGAAAGAAGCGGATCTTTTAAAGATTTAATGTGTGAAGTACTTTGGGGATAGATACCCAAACTTGTTAGTAGAAAGTACCTTGTGTGAATAACTTGATTGTATTGGTTTGTGATAGTCTTGTAATACTTTCTTGTTGATTTGATAAGTAAACATGTTAGGATGCTACGTGTGTTAGTATCTTGTGGTTGTTATGTAAGGGGAGTCATTCTTGCTGTGCTTACGTTGCTAAACGGTAAGTCCATTGTACTATTATTATATCACCTACCCCCTTGACTTGTTATTATCACAGGGCTTGCCACCCTTGATGCGGTCTATCGGCTGTGCGGTCCTTGTGACTATGCGAGTCACGAGCTCGAGATTGATCATTCGGGTGTTTAGCCTGATCACGGGGATTCCCTATGCGGTCTGTTGAGACTATGCGGTCTTTTGAGACTATGCGGGTTGCGGGAGCCTGGCGGATACGAAGGTTATGCTGCCTTCGATGCGGGGTGTACCTCAGGCGGTCTAGGACCATGATTCGAGGAATACCTTATGCGGGTCTGTGTGTGACCTATGCGGAGCTGCGAGAGTTCCAGGGATAGACACGCACATTGATACTGCGGGCAAATGGCGGCCGATCATGTAGTGCGGTCTAGAAAGACCTCGTGATACGATTTATGGCATTTGTGATGCGAGGGTCTTAGTAGTCGGCTATGCCTTCGCACTTACCGTGCGGTTTTATTGTGATGACTTTGAGGCGTGAGTCCCTAACTTGACATATGGCTTATTTGTATGGCGTAGTTTGGTTATCATACATGTCTCTGCTTTGTATAGACTACTATGATTTCATTTACTGATGTTATTTTCAGTTTCACATACTCCTGCACTGTTATCGCGACCTCCTTCGGGTTGCGTTCATGCAGCGGTAAAGGTACACGATCATTGATCCTCGCTCTTAGGTCACGATTCAGCGTTTGGGAAAGCTCCGTTTCTCCGAGGCTTATCTTGGTATAGTCCCTGTTGTAAGTGCTTACATTCGGGGTATGACGAACCTCCGTCGTTGTTATCATATCATTCGTAAGTGCAGTAATCTGTTGTGGCAGGGTTTGTAAAAAGGATTAAACTGTTCATGTTGAAAAAGCTGTTGTTTATATATATGCCGAAAGGCAAGTTTTTCTCAGATTATTGTTTCATATTTCATAATATGTCTTGTATCGATTTATGTTTCGCTGATTACTCTGATGTTGTATCACTAGGGTGCCCGGGGTAAGGCACCAGTCACGGGCCCGGAATCGGGTCGTGACACAACCATTACATACTCTATACGGACCTCATCCGTACAATTCTCTTAAGCCTACCACGTAGCTTAATATATTAACATGGTATTCCATTAAGTTTCTTAACATGACTTCTTAAGGGTTGTACCCATCGAATGACTCATCCTTTCCCAATTATCTAAAAATAAAACACAAGACCTTGGCGAATTCATTAATCGCTCCATACCTCCCAGATCTTGTTAGTCTTTACCAATTCACAGTAATCTAAAATCATTCTAGGCAACACGCGCTCGACCTCCTACATAACTCAGTATAGATGTATGTCACAATACCAACTATACTATAATCATTACCAACTCGGATACACAATCCACATAGACCTTCCGCTGGTCTTTGCCTTTCTCGTAGGTAATCAACATAACTCGTTAGAGAGGCGACCCTAATAACACAGCTCTATCGCACGATCTCAGTGAGAAGAATGGAAACAATCTAAATGTCTGCTGCCTCCCGATTATAGATGTAGTGCGCGTACACCGATAATCAGACTACATGTCACGACCGAACCGGGCGTGATGCCTACCCCGCACCCTAGTGATACAATATCAGAGAAAACCAGCGGAAATAAAAACTTAAACATGCAAATAGACATGGATCAAGATGAAAGAAAATAGGCCAACCAAAACGGTTGCCTTTCAGCATATATATATACATAGGCATTTGAACAGTTACAATCCTTACAACCTTGCCCACAACAGTGCTACAGACCTCTAAGATTTTACAACAACTATGACGGGACAGGGCCCCGCCATACCCCTGAATGTACAAGAACCTACAGACTCAGGGTAACATACCAAAGATAAGCCTCCGAAGGAACGGAGCTTCCCAATACGCTGAAAGGTGATCCTAAGCGGGGATCGACAAATGATGTACCTCTACTGCAGCATGAACGCAGCCGAAGGAGTCGATTACAACAGTACCAAGTATGTGAATCAGAAGGCGTAAATGAAATCATAACAGTCTATATAAAGCAGGAGACATGTATGATAACCAAACTACAGTACACACATATAACAGTTATATCAAGTCAGGGTCTCACGCCCTCCAAGTCATTACTTAAATATAATTAAGGGTCTCACGCCCACAACATCAATCATGCCCGTGGAATACCTTGCTCACTGCCGGCAGTCTATGATATGATAACACCAAGCAGTACACCTGAACACCAAGTCTACACGATGCCAAAGCGTACTAACAATACAATACAACCAAACTACGAAGGCGACACGGCGTCACGAAAGCCGACTACGGATACCAAGGCGAACGGTAAAACCTCATGGAGAGCTAGTCTATGGAATAACAATCCCAATGGAACCATACCGTCGCTACGCATCATGTCGATATGTCCAAAAGGAAACAACAAGACGACAATCCCAATGGGACCATACGTCGCTACGCATCGTGTTAGTATGTCCAAAAGGAAACAACAAGACAACAATCCCAATGGAACCATACCCGTGCGCTACGCATCGTGTCAGTATGTCCAAGAGGAAACAACAAGACAGCAATCAAAATGGAACCATACCCGTGCGCTACGCATCGTGTCAGTATGTCCAAAGCGATTAGCAAAAATAACTATCAACGAGGCGTGCAGTGGAATTTCTCCACGTCATGCACGTCGCCCCGGTAAGTTCTCAACAAGTCAACCCTCCATCGAGACGCCAGAGTATAGAAACACAATTCTTGCACAACAAAGGCTATCACAACAAGCGTAGGCAAGTTATACATAACTCAAGGTACTTTCATTTTATGTCAAAGTCGGGTTTTAACCTAATGTACTACGTCGTTAAATTCCTTTTAAAGAGATCCATTCCTTTTATATAAGTCACCCGATACAGTAGTATAAAAATAGAGTGACTTACATCTTTTAAGTAAAGCAAAACAACTTCCATACTTTCCTTTTAAAACCAAATCAAGGCAATACCATGCCTTCTTTTTAGACAAAACACTTCTCTTTTTAAAGTCAAGTTACCACATTAAAACCAATGATAAAACCACTTTTTCATAAAGTCGTTACAACTCACTTCCCATAAAAAGTTATAACACTTTATGTTTTAAACCAATTTAAGACAAAACAACGCCTTTCTTTTCCCTAAAGTTCGGTTGCCTAATTTCAATTACTCAAGTCTCTTTTTAGAAAAGTTTCATAATTCAATGTCTTAATCTATTTTAAAACAATTGAGTAACATAGGCCATATGTGTGGCGATTTATTCTTTGTTTATAACCATTTATTAAAGCGACCATGATCTAGAAAATGTAATATCATTTTGTCTCATCTTAGCTTCTATGCGGATGGAGGTTTCTCACGGTTTTAATAATACTTCATTATTCATTACATTTTCCTTTATTAACGCCGCGATGGTTTGTCGATACTCATTCTCGATTTCGAAATCAAGAAACGTTATTCCTTTTAAAAACCAAGTACTCATTACTCACGAATGAGGCTTCACACAAAATTCATATTAATTCGATTATGTTAAGTCTCTTATCTTTTAAGATCAAGTCTCTTAACTTCTAAAATCAGTAAACCATTCTTTGTATCTCTCTTAAGACGTTATACCTAACTCCCATAAAGCTAATATAACTCTTATGTTTTCAAACCAAGTACTCTTCTTTCAAAAAGGTTATTAATTCTTTTGAAATACTTCAAGATTCTTATTATTCAGGCTTAAGTCAAAAGACATTGCCGTACAACTACGTTCTGTTAATACACGTACGTCTACCGTACTATATATATGTTCTTTTAAAATATCATGCTCAAGAGTATATGAAGAATCACATACCTCGCGACGATTATCGACTATAAGCAAAACGCTCCACGGATATAACCCGGCTAGCCTTGTCCGCCTTCCAAGTAGTACACGCCACTCGCGAGTAATCCAACAATAAAGGTTAAGTCTAATGTAAATACGGTCCTGCGTAAGTACAGTTTAATCTTCTACTATATTATTCATCTGATGTGATTTCAGTTCAAGTCTATACTGTAATATCCTTCTATTACATTTCAACTCTCTTCTATGAATCTTATATTCATTTCTATACTACAGTATGTAATTTCCAAATACACTAGAAGGATAGGATTATTTACCTCGATGAGCCCAAAAATTATCCAAGTTAAAGTCGATCCTGGGCAACGTTTAGCTCCTACTCCGAGAGATCCAATCCGCTCCAAACAACCCTTAGAAGTTCTACGCAACTTCTACTTAACCCTTCAACCGACTATGAAGGTTTTCCTTAGGGTTTCGTTTAGTGGCTAAAGGAAGTATAATAGTATTTTCCGGGCTTTTGTATAAGTGTAACCTTGGAAATACTACAAGGTATATGGGCTAAGGTATTTAGGGCATTATAACAATACTTTGGAGAGTATTTCTATACCACAAAGGGGGGTATTATACGAAACCAACTAGGCTAGTGGGAGACCTCTCGCCAAAGCTTCTCAAGGGGGAGACCTCGGCAAAGCTTCTCAAAGGGGAAGCTTGGACGAAACACAACTCTCAAAGGGGAGGATTTTAACACTTAGAAAACATTTTTAGATGAAGAAGTTCATCAACTTAGAGGGGTATTTATAGGTCAAGCAATGGCCAACCAATGGCCAAGATTCATCCAAATGTTAGGCAAGTGTAGGGCTAGGATTAAGCCATGTGCACCTTATCCATCTACCACACCAACTTGCACAAAATATCCTACCTAAGCAATGCCACCTTTCGTCCAACTTGCCAGTCCTTCTGATGTGAGGGTGACAAATGTCACCCTCCCGTTGGTCAAAATTGTTTCGTCTCTCGTAAAATCCGAAAAAATTACAAATGACATAGCGGAATTTTCCTTCGCAAGTTTAGTAAAGCGTTTCGTCGAAAAACGATTCTTTTCGGCACTTGTGCCCAAATTTTCGAACCTTGCCAATCCTTAAGGCTAAAATTTATATACGTACGCCCTCACGTACATACTCTGGAAATACGGGGTATAACATTCTCCCCTCCTTAGAAACATTCGTCCCGAATGTTCCTTCTCAAGACGGATAATGATAAAGTTCCTCTAACAAGTTGTCAACGCCACACTTGGCCACAAAATAACACACGTTCTCTTCCTTCCTTACTCGTCGTGCCCTTCTCGAACACTTGAACTCTTCTAGTAAACGTACCACACTTCAGTCCACGCTTCAGTTTCCAAAACTTTGGAGTCACCACCTCCAAACTTGGTCATCTTACTAGCCTCAATCTTCCTTAAGGCCACTCCCGGCCTTCACGATCCGCTTCTGGTCGAACATAGTCACGAACTCATACGATGGTCATCTAAACTTGGGCCTAGCACCCTCGTGACCCTACCACCTGGCGGGACCACCCAGAGCTGACCATACCTCGAAACAGGCCGCGGGTTGGCCCGCAACATGGCCCCAACCCGACCCACTTAACGCACCAAGCTCTTGTTTCCCGATCCGGAACAATCTTACCCATACAGGTCATGGAAGCTACCACTTCCATTTCACACTACCCAGGGACTTATCACACAATTACTCCACGTATACATATACATTCTGACAAAGATCACCCGCAAAAATCTTGTACTCAAGACGACCTTACATCTAAGGTCTCAACGGTAATATTCTAAGGTTCATCATTTTCTCACCCCCAGGCTTACCCTTTTCACTAACCAGGCTTCTAAATCACATTTTAGCACAAAGCTATCCGAACATAATACTTACCACATTATCATATCATCAATACATACAAGTCTCTAGAGGGTTAAGGATATACCTGAAAATAGGCGGTTCAAAGGACCGCTAAAACTGGAAACTTCCACCGCGACCTCTGCCGTGGCCTGCCGGTGTATGAACATCCTGCCTAGCTGTGGAAGGTGAATGTCACGACCCGTTCCGGGGCCCGTGACTGGTGCCTTACCCGGGCACCCAAGTAGTCATGCATCAGAGTAATCAGCGGAATATAAAAACAAGACATGAAACAACTGTAAAATGAAACACATTTTATCTGAGAGAAAGTCGCCTTTCGGCATATATATAAATACAAAGTTTGAACAGTTTAATCCTTTTACAAACCCTGCCCACAACAGTACTACAGACCTCTAGGAATGTAATGACAACTATGGCGGGATAGGGCCCCGCCATGCCCCTGAACGGAGCTTCCGGAGAAACGGAGCTTCCCAAACGCTGATTTGTGATCCTACAAGCGAGGATCGACAACCGATGTACCTCTACCTGCGGCATGAACGCAGCCCCCTGAAGGAGGTCAGTATAACAGGTACCAAGTATGAAATCAAAAATATCAGAATGAAATCATAACGATCTATATAAACAGAGACATGTATGATAACCAAACTACAATTCATAACATAAAAGCGATCCGTCAAGTCGTGACTCACGCCTCAAGTCATCCTCACGCCTGGAACTCCTTCCTCACGGCAATGCGGATATAAAATGTATTATCGTACGCATAACATGTCTCGCCATCCTATGGGGATAGAGGTGGAATCGTGTGGTGTACATGTCCCGGCCCATCCCGTGGGACTCGGTGAAGTATGGAATACATGTCCCGGCCCATCCCATGGGACTCGGTGAAGTATGGAATACATGTCCCGGCCCATCCTACGGGACTCAGAAAGAATCGGATGAAATACGTGTCCCGCCCATCTCTGGGACTCGGTGAAGAATAAGATGAAATCGTGTCCGCCCATCTCACGGGACTCGGTGAAGAATCGGATGAAATCGTGTCGACCCATCTCATGGGACTCGATGAAGAATCGGATGAATACGTGTCCCGCCATCTCATGGGACTCGGTGAAGAATCGCTCATAATAAATCACTGCCTCCATCGAGACGCGGTGGTATAGAAATACAGTACTTGCACAACAAGGCTATCAAACGCAAACATAGGCAAGTTACACACAACTCAAGGTTATTTTATGCCAAAGTCCAGGTTCTGACCCCAAAGTATTACGTACGTTAAATTCTTTAAAAGATCCATTTCTTTTATAAAGGTCACCCGATACCCGTAGTATTAAAAATAGAGTGACTCACATTTTTAGGTAAACCAAAACACTTTCCTTTTCAACATCAAGTAACAACATTCTTTTCCATAAGTTCAAGTTTGCCTAATTTCAAGTACTTAAGTCTTTTATTTTAGAAAGGTTTCGTAGTTCATAGTCTTAATCACTTAAGAATATAATTCTTTTTCAAACAATTTGAGAAACATATGCCCTTTATGTGAGTAGGTTATTCTTGTTCATAATCAATCTTATTAAAGCAGCCATGATCTAGGAAATGTAATATCATTTTGTCTCATCTTAGCTTCTATGCAGATGGAGGTTTCTACTGGTTTTAATAATACTTAATTAGTCAATACATTTCCCTTTATTAACGCTGCAGTGGTTCGTTCGATACTTATTCTGATTTCCGAAATCAGTAAAACATGATTCCTTTTAAAAACCAAGTACTCATTACTCACGAATGAGGTTTCACACTTTTTAACAAAATTCATGTTAATACAAAATAAGTCAAGTCTCTTATCTTTTAAGATCAAGTCTCTTAACTTCTAAAATCAATAAACCATTCTTTTTATCTTTCTTAAGTCGTTATACCTAACTTCCCATAAAGCTAGTATAACTCTTAAGCTTTTAAATCTTTTAAAACCAAGTGTTACTCTTCTTTCAAAAAGGTTTCTTAACTCTTTTGAAATACTTCAAGATTCTTATTATTCAGGCTTAAGTCAAAAGACATTGCCGTAAAACTACGCTCGCTAACACACGACGCCTACCGTACTATATATATATATTCTTTTAAAATATCATGCTCAAGAGGATAGGAAGAATCACATACCTTGCACGATTATCGACTATTAGCAAATAGCTCCAAAATCAGAATCCGCTAGCCTTTTCACTTCTTCGAGTAGAATACGCTACTCGCAGTACTTCAACCTATAATGGTCATACAAGTCTATCAACGTCTAGACTACTCTGTAAAATACTTCTAGATACAGATTCCTTATTCTACGGAAAATTGGGCAGCACTTCCCTACCCGTCAAACTACACAATTCTACTGTAAATACAGTCCTATGTAAGTACAGTTCAGTCTTCTTCTTTCATATTCTTCTGATGTGATTTCAATTTAATTCTCTTCTTTTATACCATCCTTCTATATATCTTATACTCACTTCTATACAACTACAGTATGTAATTTCCAATTAAAATAGAAGGACAAGAGTATTTACCTCGATAAGCCCAAAATTATCCAAGTTTATATGTCGATCCTGAGCAATGTTTAGCTCCTATTCTGAATGCTCCAACCCGCTCCAAACAACCCTTAGAAGTTCTACGCAACTTCTTCGTAATACTTCAACTCGCTATGAAGATTTTCCTTAGGGTTTCGTTTAGTGGCTAAAGGAAGTATAATAGTATTTCTGGGCTTTTAGTATAAGGGTAACCTTGGAATACTACAAGGTATTTGGGCCAAGGTATTTTGGAATAGTAACAATACTTGGAGAATACTTTTCACCAAAGGCGGGGGTATTATACGAAACAACTAGGCAAAGGGAATACTTTCGGCCAAGGCTTCTCAGGAGTGGAATACTTTCGCCAAGGCTTCTCAGGGAGGCCTCGACGAATACAACACTTAAGGGGAGGATTTTGAGACTTGGAAAATGATTTTTGGATGAAGATTTAGTCTTGCATTGGAGGGGTATTTATAGGCCAATCAATGGCCAAGATCAAGCCAAGTGGTGGGCAAGTGTATGGTGAAGATTTGGACATGTGTTTGTGGGTCCCACTTGCTCATCAACTACACAAAAATATCTCAAAATATCCTACCAACTCCTTGACCAAAACAAGGCCAAAAAAACGTGCAAAGAACTCCCACTTGGCCGTCCACTGAGGTGACAAGTGTCACCCTCTCGTTGTCCAAAATATTTCATCTCTAAAAATCCGCAAAAATTATAAATAACATAGCCGTAATTTTCCCTACGCAAAGTTCGGAAAATGTTTCGTCGAAAAACAATTCGTTTTGGTAGTTGTGAACAAAATTTTCGTCCTTGCCTAACTTTAAGGCTCAAACTTTTCTACGTACGTCCTCACGTACATACTCTGGAAATACGGGGTATAACATTCTCCCCTCCTTAGAAACATTCGTCCCGAATGTTCATTCTCAAGACGGATAACGATGAAGTTCCTTTTAACTTAAACAAGTTGCCAATGCCACATATGGCCACAAAATAACACGCGCGCAATTTCTTAATCCAAGTCCACGAGGAATCACCTCTAGCATCACAAAAGCTCCCACCCGAGGTCTAAAAGATATTCCCTTCGCACCTTTACTTCACAAAAGTAATGATCATTTCTATTCTCTCATCACATGTTCACTTCTTTCCTTACTCATCGTACTCTTCTCGAACACTTGAACTATTCTAGTATAATGCACCATACTTCATCATTACTTCCCAAAATTTCTGGAGTCACTACCTCCAAACTTGGTCAACTTACTAGCCTCGATCTTCTTTTTCACGATCCGATTCTGGTCGAACATATCCACGAACTCATACGATGGTCATCTAAACTTGGGCCTAGCACCCTCGTGACCCTACCACCCGGGCGACCACCTAACTGACCCCACAATACAAAGCCGCGGGTTGACCGCGTCGGTGACTAACCCGACCACGCTTATCGCCAAACACTTGTTCCCGATACGAACAATCTCACTAATCAAGTTACGAAACCTAGTGGTCTTCTTAGCTCAACTACCCTCTTTCATTTCACACCGCTCGGGGACTTATCACACAAGTATACCCCACGTATACTAAGCACTCCGACAAAGGTCAATTGTAAACAAAATCTTTTACTCAGACGGCCTGCATCTAAGGTCTCCACGTATAATATTCTAAGGCCCACAATTTCTAGGTACCTAACCTTACCCTTTACTAACTGTGCCTTTAAATCACAATTTAGCATAATGCTATCTGAATATAATACTTAGCACATCATCATATCATCAATGCATACTAGTCTCTGTAGGGTAAGAATATACCTGTATCAATGCCATTTTCCTTCGCCGCTCTAACCATAATCCCGCCTGGCAGTATAGCTATAAGGCGATGAACTCGCCATCGACCGGCGTGAGTCATTCTGCCGCATCCTTCCTATTAGTGTCACGACCGATCCTGGCGTGGATCGTGCCTTACCCTGCACCCTAGTGATACAACATCGAGAAAATCACGGAAATAAAAAAACTAAAATATGAGACAAGTCATAAAGCATGAACTAGGCTAACTAAAACGGTCACCTTCACGAAATATATACATATATATATCAACTCGAGCGATTAAATCCTTTTACAACCCCGCCCACAAAGATTCTGCACTCTAAGAATGTAACCATAACTATGACGGACGGGCCTGCCATACCCACGAATGTACAAGTAACTACACCGACAGGACTATACCAAAGACAAGCCTCGAGAAACGAGCTTCCCAAAAAGCTGAACCGTGATCCTAAGAGCGCGGATCCACAACCGATGTACCTCTACTCGCGGCGTGAACGCGGCCGGAGAGGTCAAGACAACAGTACCAAGTATGTGAAACTTGTAAAAATACGTAAATGAAATCATAATAGTCTATATAAAGCGGGAGACATGTATGATAACCAAACTACGATCCACAATACATAAATAGTCATGTTAAGTCGTGACTCATGCCTCAAAGTCATTACTCAAATATAACAATGGGTCTCACGCCCACAACATCACTCATGCCCGTGGAATACCTTCCTCATTGCCGCGATCCATGATATAAAACATTCAAGGAGTACATGAACACCGGGTCCCACGTGTCATAATAAAACCGTGCAGGTAAGTCTGAAGGCATAGCCGACTACTAACACCCATAGTACTAACAAGGTCATAAAATGTATCATGAGATATGTCTGCCGTCGCATGATCAAAGCCGTCACACGCCCGGTATCCAATGTGCGCGTCTAGCCCCGAACTCCTCGCAGCTCGCGTAGGCCAACCTCATAGGCCCGCATGAGGTATAACCCGCATCGAGGGTAGCTACTCCCGGCATCCGCTCGACTCGCACCGCACGCCACATGACCGCGTGACCATAAAGGCCGCACACTAACTCGAACTCGTAGCTCCGCATAGGTCCCCGACCCGCATGAGGTATTCTCGAATCATGGTCCTGCATCGCTCGAGTCTACCCCGTCGGAGGCGGCAACCTCCTAAACATGTCAAGGTGAAGCGCAAATACCAACATAACGGTGATAGTTAAACAACTTAAGCGCGATCGAGAAACCCTTTACACAAACATCACAAGATACTAACACACGTAGATCCTGGCATGTTTACTTAACAAATCAACAGAAAGTATTACAAGGCTATCACAAACCAACACAATCAAGTTATACACACGGTACTTTCTACTATATGATTAACAAGATCGGGTTTTATCCCCAAAGTACTTTATACATTAACTCTTTAAAAGATACGTTACTTTCACAAACGTCACACAATACCCGTAGTATAAGAAAATAAAGTGACTAATATTTTAATTAAACCAAAACAACGTCGGACTTTCCTTTTAAACCAAATTAAGACAATAACATGCCTTCCTTTTAGACCAAAACACTTCTCCTTTAAAGTCAAATTACCATTTTAAAACCAATGATAAAACCATTCCTTTGTTTTCATAAAGTCGGTATAACTAACTTCCCATAAAGTCATATAACACTTTATGTTCTAAACCAAAACTCTTGATTCTACAAGTCTCTTTCCTTTTAAAACAACCATAAGTATTCTTTTAAAACCCAAATAATGTACTCTTTTCAAAATAAGTAACCTATACTTAAAATCAAGTTACTTCTCTTTTTCCGAAAACAAGTCGTTATAAGTCAAGTCTCTTATCTTTGAAGATCAAGTCTCTTAACTTTCAAAATCAATAAACCATTCTTTTACCTACATAAAGTCGTTATAACTAACTTCCCATAAAGCTATTATAACACCCTATGTTTAAACCATGCAATACACTTAGCACGTATGCGTCACCGTACTACATAGTTTACAAAACATCATGCTAGAAAGGATAGGAAGAGGTTCACATACCTCGCGACGATTATCGACAATAAGCAAAACGCTCCACAGTACTGTAACCCTGCTAGCCTTTTCCACTCATCAAGTAGAATACGCTACTCGTAGTACTTCCACCTATATAGGCCACAAACGTCTATTAACTTCTAAACACACGGTTCCATTTTCTACAGAAAATTCAAAGACCTCCCCGAAATCACATAAATCTCCTCCCCTAACACGGCCCGCGACCAGGCCAATAACTCCCCGGGGATTACACGTCTAACCGGACGTGTTCAAATCTGCTTCACAATAATACAACAGTCTACTGTAAATACAGCCCTATGTAAATACAGTTCAATACTCATTCTAAATATAGTATACTCAACTATACATTACTACAACATGTAATATCCAATTACAATAGGGGGGTATTAAATCTTTACCTGGATAAGCCCAAAATTATCCAAGATTAAATGTCGATCACGAGCAACGTTTAGCTCCAAGTCCTTACGCTCCAACCCGCTCCAAGCGACCTTAGAAGTTTCTAAACAACTTCTAAACACTTCAACCAAGCTATGAAGGTTTTTCTAGGGTTTCATTTTGCGACTTTCTAATAAAGTAGATTTAGGGCTCCTAGTATTTAAACAACTTTGGAATACTACTAGGGATACTAGGCTAGTGTATTTGGAATTATACCACAATACACCAAGTATTCTACACAAGGGGAGGGTGGGACTAAACAATACAAAGGGAGGAAGTATTTTGCTCTTGGAAGCTTTCAGTGAGATGAACTTATTCATCAACCAGGGGGTCTATTTATAGAACAATGGAGGGTCAAGATCCATCTAAGTGTATGGCCAAGATTGGGCCATGTGTGTGTGGGTCCCACCACACCACATGACCAACGAAATTGGGTGCCAAGTGTAAGGCCATTTCGGCCAAGGTGAGTAGGTGACAAGTGGCTAGCCACTTGTCACACCATTTCGCCCACATGGCCACACAAGGGGTGACACGTGTCGCCTCGATTAAATCAAAATATTACGTCTTCGAAAATATCCAAAAAGCCGGAAACCTCAAAAACAAAGCGGGCCCCACAAACCGTAAATTTCTCCCGTGGGCCCCACGTGGCCATTTCCGAAAATAAAATCTCAAAATTCTAATATAATCCGAGAAGTTCAAATACCAAATCTGGGAATCCAATTCCCATTAACGAACCTTTTTCTTCACAAAAACCGGAAACTTTTCCGTCGAAAAAAATCACATCTTCCTTTCTTTCCAATATTTCTGTCGTATTCTCGTACGTATGTCCTCGCATACATACCCTGGAACTACGGGGTATAACATTCTTCCCCCCTTAGAAACATTCGTCCCGAATGTTCCTTCTAAGTCTCTAAACATACATATCTGGTGTAGTCTCCACTACTACACTTACAAACCGATCACGCCACGATGGCGAGAATATAACATGTGCGCAAAACTCCATTTCATGCTAACGAGGAATCACCTCAATCATCTCAAAAAGCTCTCACCCATGATCAAACGATACTCCTTTCGCATCTTCACAACAGAATGACCACTTCCGTTCTCATAACATATGTTCACTTCTTCCCTTACTCGTCGTACCCTCCTCGTAACTCGAACTCCTCCTAATAAACGTACCACGTTTCTGTTGACTCTGAGCTGCTAACAATTTCCTCTGGATAAGCTTCACCCTATCCACATCCTGGTGAAACAAGTAGGGACCAACTATCTGAACCTTGCCAACCTTGAACCGATCGATCGAACCTACACTTCCGCCATACAAGGCTTCATCTGAGACATCCGAATCAGTGTAAGGTAGCTATCATAAAACTCACTTACCCAAGAGGCACACAATCCTCACGGCTACCCCTGAAATCAAAACATCGGCCCGCAACCTATTCTTAACTATCTGGGTAAAACACGCTGTTCTTCTGTCGGCCCGAGGGTGAATGCAATACTGAGACTCACCTGAGTTCCAACCTTGCCTGGTAACACCTTCGGACCACAAAAGACATAGCCGAAAAATTGGGCTCCACGCTGTCATAAAAGTAGGAATCCGTGCATCCTTACAACCTTCCCGATATATAACATATCGCCACCGCCGAGTAAATAGTCTGCTGAAAGGCGAGATGGTGACCTCATCACTCGACCATCGTCGAACGCATCCTCGAACTCGTCGATGGTTAACTAACCTTGGACCTAACACCCTCGTAATCCTATCACTGGCGGGACCACCACAAATTGACCACATCTCGCTTTCGAGCGGGTTGACCGCGAACGGTCCTCAACCCGACCCATGTCGCACTAAACTCTTGTTCCCGATCCGAACAATCTTACCTATCAGTCATGAAAGCTACCACTTTCACCTTACACGTCCCAAGGAAAATATCCTCAAAACATTTCACGCATACCAAGTGTTTCGACAAAGATTAACAGTAAAATCCTTTTCTCAAGCGACGCTTACATCTAAGGTCTCAACGTGTACTATTCTAAGGTTCACACCTTCCATGACCCCATACTTATCCTTTCAACTAACCATGTTTTCTAATTCACACTTAACACAATGCTATCCGTACATAGCACCTAACATGTACCACCATAATATCATAAACAAAATCTCCTAAGGGCTAAAGATATCTCTCTGCAACTCTTGCCTCACTTTCCCTTTGCTCTAATCATAATCACGCCTGCAGGCGCCTTGCTATATAAGGCGTTGAACCAGCCATCGATCCCGAAGGCTGAGGCTCTACATCTGTGCTACCTCTGGTCAGACAAACTCTCACCAAATTGCCCTCTTGGCCGCAAACACAAAAGTTGCCGGCGATGCGACACTCTCATAATGGAGTCTACTACTATGGTAGAAACGAGGTAGGGGTGACCTCATCCGACTAACACCCCTTCTCCCGAACAATCAACCCGCGACCGGCCGTGGTGAGTCATCCTCCGTAACCCTCCTGCCGGACATCCTCCCATCACATGTAGCCCGGCCACGGGTATAACAATCTCCCAACAAGTACGACACCCTGAGGATCATCCTCAGATCTCTATCCATAGAATTCTGGCGAACTGCAACTCAAGAAATCCCTAAGTCTCAGACTATCGGATCTAGGGGGAATCACTGATACTGCCGGAACCACCGGCTCCCGTCCGTCCTCATTCCCAGCCACTAGCCTAGCTAGTAACTGGGCTATCACCTTGAATTCATATCCTCGGCTCCTGGCCGTGGAACTGGAGGCTCAGGTATAGTGGCCTCAATAGAAACTGCTGCCGCTCTAACTCTGCTGGGCTAGCGGCATCATAAAAACTCGTCGTCTGAAGTACTATATCAGGTAAGAACCAGGCCTGTGCCCTCGTAACCCTCTGTGTTCAACTCGTAGCTCCCTCTGCTGCCTTGCTCATCTGGACCCTGGTTGCCTTGCGCGGAGGCATAACGGGTACATAAGAATACGCCGAGGAGTCCAACTTGACAACACGGCTCTAAGGCACGATCTCGGAATGAGAAGAATGGAAACCAATCCTAAATGTCCTGCGACCTCCGATTATAGATGTGGTGCCTGACACCGATAATCAAGACTCTACTAGACACGATGCAGAGACACTTTCCGAGGACTAATCGCTCGATACCACTTTTGTCACGACCGATCCGGGCGTGGTAGTGCCTACCGGGCACCCTAGTGATACAACATCGAGAGAAAATCAGCGGAAATAAAAAAACTAAAATATGAGACAAGTCATAAAGCATGAACTAGGCTAACCAGCGGTCACCTTCTGAAATATATACATATATATATCAGCACGAGCAGTTAAATCCTTTTACAACCCCACCGCTTGATACTACGGACCTAAGAATGTAACCATAACTATGACGGGACGGGGCCCGCCATACCACAGAATGTACAAGTAACTACACCGACAGGACTATACCAAAGACAAGCCTCGGAGAAAGCGGAGCTTCCCAAAAAGCTGACTGTGATCCTAAGGCGCGGATCCACAACCGATGTACCTCTACTGCGGCATGAGCGGCCCGAAGGAGGTCGATACAACAGTACCAAGTATGTGAAACTTGTAAAAATCGTAAATGAAATCATAATAGTCTATATAAAGCGGGAGACATGTATGATAACCAAACTACGATCCACAATACATAAATAGTCATGTTAAGTCGGGGACTCATGCCTCAAAGTCATTACTCAAATATAACAATGGGTCTCACGCCCACAACATCACTCATGCGTGGAATACCTTCCTCATTGCCGTGATCCATGATATAAAACATTCAAGAGTACACATGAACACGAGTCCCACGCGTGTCATAATAAAACCGTCTGAGGGTAAATGCGAAGGCATAGCCGACTACTAACACCCGTAGTACTAACAAGGTCATAAAATGTATCATGAGATATGTCTAGACCGTCACATGATCAAAGTGGTCACACGCCGCGATTATCAATGTCGCGTCTAGCCACGAACTCCTCGCGACTCGCGTAGGCCAACCTCGTAGGCTCGCATGAGGTATAACCCGCATCGAGGGTAGCTACTCCCGGCGTCCGCTGGACTCGCGATCGCATGGCCACATAGACGCGTGACCATAAAGGCCGCACACTAACACGGAACTCTCGTAGCTCGCGCATAGGTCCCTGGACCCGCGTGAGGTATTCTCGAATCATGGTCCCGCATCGCTGAGTCTACCCCGCGTCGGAGGGCGACAACCTCGGAAACATGTCAAGGTGGCGGTCTGATACCAACATAACGGTGATAGTTAAACAACTTAAAGCGCGATCGCGGAAACCCTTTACACAAACATCACAAGATACTAACACACGTAGCATCCTAGCATGTTTACTTAACAAATCAACAAGAAAGTATTACAAGGCTATCACAAACCAACACAATCAAGTTATACACACAAGGTACTTTCTACTATATGATTAACAAGATCGGGTTTTATCCCCAAAGTACTTTATACATTAACTCTTTAAAAGATACGTTACTTTCACAAAAGTCACACAATACGTAGTATAAGAAAATAAAGTGACTAATATTTTAATTAAACCAAAACAACGTCGGACTTTCCTTTTAAACCAAATTAAGACAATAACATGCCTTCCTTTTTAGACCAAAACACTTCTCCTTTAAAGTCAAATTACCATTTTAAAACCAATGATAAAACCATTCCTTTGTTTTCATAAAGTCGTTATAACTAACTTCCCATAAAGTGTTATAACACTTTATGTTCTAAACAAAAACTCTTGATTCTACAAGTCTCTTTCCTTTTAAAACAACCATAAGTATTCTTTTAAAACCCAAATAATGTACTCTTTTCAAAATAAGTAACCTATACTTAAAATCAAGTTACTTCTCTTTTAAAACAAGTCGTTATAAGTCAAGTCTCTTATCTTTGAAGATCAAGTCTCTTAACTTTCGAATCAATAAACCATTCTTTTACCTATAAAGTCGTTATAACTAACTTCCCATAAAGCTATTATAACACCCTATGTTTAAACCAACCAAAACACTTAGCACATGCGTCTACCGTACTACATAGTTTACAAAACATCATGCTAGAAAGGATAGGAAGAGGTTCACATACCTCGCGACGATTATCGACGATAAGCAAAAGCGCTCCAAGATCAGTAACCTGCTAGCCTTTTCCACTCATAGTAGAATCGCTACTCGTGATCTTCCACCTATATAGGCCTGGCGTCATTAACTTCTAAACACTGCGGTTCCATTTTCTACAAAAATTCGGCACCTCCCCGAAATCACATAAATCTCCTCACTAACAAGGCCCGCTACCGGGCGATAACTCCGAGGATTACACGTCTAACGGCGTGTTCAAATCTGCTTCACAATAATACAGCGATCTCAGTAAATACAGCCTATGTAAATACGGGTGATACTCATTCTAAATATAGTATACTCGACTATACATTACTCTGACATGTAATATCCAATTACAATAGGGGCATAAATCATTACCTCGATAAGCCCAAAATTATCCAAGATTAAATGTCGATCACGAGCAACGTTTAGCTCCAAGTCTTACGCTCCAACCCGCTCCAAGCGACCCCAGAAGTTTCTAAACAACTTCTCTAAACACTTCAACCAAGCTATGAAGGTTTTTACTGGGTTTCATTTTGCGACTTTCTAATAAAGTAGGATTTCGGCTCTAGTATTTAAACAACTTTGGAATACTACTAGGGATACTAGGCTAGTGTATTTGGAATTATACCACAATACACCAAGTATTCTACACAAGGGGAGGGTGGGCAAAACAATACAAAGGGAGGAAGTATTTTGCTCTTGGAAGCTTTAGTGAGATGAACTTATTCATCAACCAAGGGTCTATTTATAGAACAATGGAGGTCAAGATCCATCTAAGTGTATGGCCAAGATTGGGCCATGTGTGTGTGGGTCCCACCACACCACATGACCAACGAATGGGTGCCAAGTGTAAGGCCATTTCGGCCCGAGGTGAGTAGGTGACAAGTGGCTGGCCACACCATTCGACCCACATGGCCCACAGAGGGTGACACGTGTCGCCACGATTAAATCCAAAATATTACGTCTTAGAAAATATCCAAAAGCGGAAACCTCAAAAACAAAGCGGGCCCCAAAAGCGTAAATTTCTCCGTGGGCCCACGTGGCCATTCAGAAAATAAAATCTCAAAATTCTAATATAATCCGAGAAGTTCAAATACCAAATCAGAATCCAATTCCATTAACGAACCTTTTTCTTCACAAAACGGAAACTTTTAAAGTCGAAAAAATCACATCTTCCTTTCTTTCCAATATTTATGTCGTATTCTCGCGTATGTCCTCGCATACATACCACGGAACTACGGGTATAACAATTAGGGCGGTTTCTCGTCCACATGGCCGACGCGGGAAAAACAAGCACCGATAAAAAGCGGCATTCCCGGGATGGCGTCTACCACATCGTGCCTGCGAGAAACGTGAATCCGGTGGCTAGAACCCGTATACACGTGAACGAAGCCACGGAGCCACGACCGGCTCCGAATACCGAGCGTCACGAAGATCGCGGAGGACCACTCTGTGGCGGAGGTACATAACTAGTCTGCTGAGGCGGCGCCTCGAAAGTTACCAAAGGACCTGCTGTTTTGGCCTCTTACTGCTGATCCGGTCATTCCGTCGACCTCTCGTGCCTCGCATCCTGGTGCATGAGCTGCGCATGCGGGCAATGTCCATGCCGGTGAAGAGCTACACCAACAAGCCTCGCCAAGTAATCATCTAGCCGGTGGCGTAGCGGTGTACTCTGTCCTCCATGCTCCCATTACTGGCGGGGACATACTGAGCTAATGAGTTGAACTCCACATTGTACTCTCTAACCGTCGCCCGCCCCGCCTCAACGTCAAAATCATCGGCCCGAGCCCTCTCATCTGTGGGGCAAGAAATGTGCAAGAAACGCCCTTGAGAACTCGTCCATACGGTGGAAGTGCATGCTCTCCTCGGGACAGCTCGCGAATCAAACGATCGGCTGCGGTATCACGCGGTGATGCGAACCAATACCACCGACTCGCCTGCGAGGCTCGATCACTCTCATGATCATTTGTGGCTGTCGGATAAACTCACGAGGTCATCCTCGGCTCTCGATCCATAGAACAACGGCGGGCTCTGACTCGGAAAGTCCCGTAGTCTCCCATGCGCTCGGGGTGAACTACGGGTGCTATTGGGGCCAGGCTGCTGCGTCGGCCTATCCTCATATCTCGGCCACGACCACGGCGATGGCGGGCCAACTCCTTGTACCCCATCTCATCTGCTCCAGACTGTGGGACTGCAGCTCAGTGCGTAGTCTCGCGACCAGCTGCTGCGACTCTAAACTCTGCTTTGGTCTTTGGCGGCGTCGCAAAACTCGCCGTCAAGCACTATCTCGGTAACGGCCCGGGCCTCGCCTGGTAACCTCCGTGCTCTACTCGCGGCTCCTCGGCTGCCTTGCCATACGTGCCGGGTTGCCTTACGCGGAGGCATAGCGGTAAAGGAAAGGAATACGTCGAGAGGGTCGACTTATCACACGACTCTAAGGCACGATCTCGGAATGAGAAGAATGAAACCAATCCTAAATATCTTATAGCCTCACGATTATTGGTGTGGTGCACAACACACCGATAATCAAGACTCTACTAGATACGGTTTGTAGACACTTTCCGAGGATTAAGCGCTCGATACCACTTTTGTCACGACCGTTCGGGGCAGTGGGTGCCTTACCCGCACCCAGTAGTCATGCATCGAGTAATCGAAATATAAAAACAAGACATGAAACAACTGTAAAATGAAATACATTTTATCTGAGAGAAAGTCGCCTTTCGGCATATATATAAATACAAAGTTTGAACAGTTTAATCCTTTTACAAACCCTGCCCACAACAGTACTACAGACCTCTAGGAATGTAATGACAACTATGGCGGGATAGGGCCCCGCCATGCCCCTGAATGTACAAGAACTTACAGACTCATGGTAACATACCAAAAGATAAGCCTCCGGAGAAACGGAGCTTCCCAAACGCTGATTTGTGATCCTACAAGCGAGGATCGACAACCGATGTACCTCTACCTGCGGCATGAACGCAGCCCACGAAGGAGGTCGAGATAACGGTACCAAGTATGTGGCGAAAAATCGTAAATGAAATCATAACGATCTATATAAAGCAGAGACATGTATGATAACCAAACTACGATTCATAACATAAAAGCGATCCACGTCAAGTCGGGACTCACGCCCTCAAGTCATCCTCATGTACGTGGAACTCCTTCCTCACCGCGATCGGATATAAAGCGTATTATCGCATAACATGTCTCGGCTCATCCATGGAGATAGAGGTGGAATCGTGTGGTGTACGTGTCGGCCCGTCATGGGACTCGGTGAAGTATGGAATACATGTCGACCCGTCCCATGACTCGGTGAAGTATGGAATACATGTCGGCCCATCCCATGGGACTCGGTGAAGAATCGGATGAAATCGTGTCGCCCATCTCGTGGGACTCGGTGAAGAATAAGATGAAATCGTGTCGGCCCGTCTCATGGGACTCGGTGAAGAATCGGATGAAATCGTGTCGGCCCGTCGTGGGACTCGGTGAAGAATCGGATGAAATCGTGTCGACCCGTCTCATGGGACTCGGTGAAGAATCGTTCATAACAAATCAGCCGGCCTCCATCGAGAGCGGTGGTATAGAAATCTGATGCTTGCACAACAAGGCTATCAAGCGCAAACATAGGCAAGTTACACACAACTCAAGGTTATTTTATGCCAAAGTCGAGTTCGACCCCAAAGTATTACGTCGTTAAATTCTTTAAAAGATCCATTTCTTTTATAAAGGTCACCGATACGTAGTATTAAAAATGAGTGACTCGCATTTTTAGGTAAACCAAAACACTTTCCTTTTCAACATCAAGTAACAACATTCTTTTCCATAAGTTCAAGTTTGCCTAATTTCAAGTACTTAAGTCTTTTATTTTAGAAAGGTTTCGTAGTTCATAGTCTTAATCACTTAAGAATATAATTCTTTTTCAAACAATTTGAGAAACATATGCCCTTTATGTGAGTAGGTTATTCTTGTTCATAATCAATCTTATTAAAGCAGCCATGATCTAGGAAATGTAATATCATTTTGTCTCATCTTAGCTTCTATGCAGATGGAGGTTTCTACTGGTTTTAATAATACTTAATTAGTCAATACATTTCCCTTTATTAACGCTGCAGTGGTTCGTTCGATACTTATTCTGATTTCCGAAATCAGTAAAACATGATTCCTTTTAAAAACCAAGTACTCATTACTCACGAATGAGGTTTCACACTTTTTAACAAAATTCATGTTAATACAAAATAAGTCAAGTCTCTTATCTTTTAAGATCAAGTCTCTTAACTTCTAAAATCAATAAACCATTCTTTTTATCTTTCTTAAGTCGTTATACCTAACTTCCCATAAAGCTAGTATAACTCTTAAGCTTTTAAATCTTTTAAAACCAAGTGTTACTCTTCTTTCAAAAAGGTTTCTTAACTCTTTTGAAATACTTCAAGATTCTTATTATTCAGGCTTAAGTCAAAAGACATTGCCGTAAAACTACGTTCAGTTAACACACGTACGTCTACCGTACTATATATATATATTCTTTTAAAATATCATGCTCAAGAGGATAGGAAGAATCACATACCTTGCGACGATTATCATTATTAGCAAATAGCTCCAAAGTACTGTAATCCTGCTAGCCTTTTCACTTCTTCGAGTAGAATACGCTACTCGCAGTACTTCAACCTATAATGGTCATACAAGTCTATCAACGTCTAGACTACTCTGTAAAATACTTCTAGATACAGATTGCTTATTCTACGGAAAATTGGGCGTGACACTGCAGTCAAACTACGCAATTCTCGTAAATACAGTCACATGTAAATCTGATTGATCTTCTTCTTTCATATTCTTACGATGTGATTTCAATTTAATTCTCTTCTTTTATACCATCCTTCTATATATCTTATACTCACTTCTATACAACTACGATGTAATTTCCAATTACAATAGAAGGACAAAGTATTTACCTCGATAAGCCCAAAATTATCCAAGTTTATATGTCGATCTGAGCAATGTTTAGCTCTATTCAGAATGCTCCAACCCGCTCCAAACAACCCTTAGAAGTTCTACGCAACTTCTTCGTAATCTTGACTCGTATGAAGATTTTCCTTAGGGTTTCGTTTAGTGGCTAAAGGAAGTATAATAGTATTTACGGGCTTTTAGTATAAGGGTAACCTTGGAATACTACAAGGTATTTGGGCCAGTATTTTGGAATAGTAACAATACTTGGAGAATACTTTTCTACCAAGGGGGTATTATCTGAAAACAACTAGGCAAAGGGGAATACTTTCGGCCAAGGCTTCTCGAGGGAATACTTTCGGCCAAGGCTTCTCGAGGGGAGGCCTTGGGCGAATACAACACTTAAGGGGGAGGGATTTTTGAGACTTGGAAAATGATTTTTGGATGAAGATTTAGTCTTGCATTGGAGGGGTATTTATAGGCCAATCAACAAGATCAAGCCAAGTGGTGGGCAAGTGTATGGTGAAGATTTGGACATGTGTTTGTGGGTCCCACTTGCTCATCAACTACACAAAAATATCTCAAAATATCCTACCAACTCCTTGACCAAAACAAGGCCAAAAAAACATGCAAAGAACTCCCACTTGGCCGTCCACTTGAGGGTGACAAGTGTCACCCTCTCGTTGGTCCAAAATATTTCATCTCTCGGAAAAATCCGCAAAAATTATAAATGACATAGCCGTAATTTTCCCTACGCAAAGTTCGGAAAATGTTTCGTCGAAAAACAATTCGTTTTGGTAGTTGTGAACAAAATTTTCGTCCTTGCCTAACTTTAAGGCTCAAACTTTTCTACGTACGTCCTCACGTACATACTCTGGAAATACGGGGTATAACAGTGAAGAACCCGCAACTGATCTCGTAGTCTGTGCTATCCTACCAGTGCTACCCCTGGTCGGACAGTTTCTCCCAAAATGGCCCTGCTGGCCGCATGTAAAACAAACTCCCGAACTAGCACGACACTCCCCACTATGGAGTCTACCACAGCGGCCACAATGAGGTAGGGGTGGCTTCAGCTGGCTAACACCCCTGCTCTCCCGAAAATCTGAACCCTCGAGCCACGACGCTCACGAATATCCGAAGGTGTGGAGGACCACTGCATCTTGGCGGAGTACATAACTAGTCTGCTGAGGCGGTCCGCCTCGAAAGTCACCAAAGGACCTGCTGTTCGGCCTCTTCGCGATCTTGGTCATTCCGATTTCTCGCTCACATCCGTCAGTGCATAAGCTGCGTGCGGGCGATGTCCGTGCCGGTGAAGAGCTACACGAACAACTCTCTGCTGGGTAATCATCGAGCCTGTAACATACCGGCACTCGATCCTCCATACTAGCTACTAATGCGGGGATGTCTGGGCCAATGAGTCGAACTCACATTGTACTCCCGAACCGTGCGCGGATTACGCGACACCAAAAATCTATCGGCCCGAGCCCTCCTCATCTGTGGAGGCAAGAAATGTGCAAGAAATTCCCTTGAGAACTCGTCCCAAATAGCTGGAAGTGCATTCTCTCCCCGGGACAGCTCCCACGAATCAAACCAGTCGACTGCGGTATCACGCAGCCGATGCGAACCTAGGACCACCGACTCGGTCTCTGATGCCTTGATCACCTCGTGATCCGTATGGCTGGGATGAACTCCTGCGGATCATCCTCAGGCCTCGACCCATAAAACTCTGGCGGGTTACATCTCAGAAAATCCTGTAGCCTCAAACTATCTGATCTAGGGTGAACGGCTGGTGCTCTTTGGGCTGCTGCGTCCGGCTATCCTCAAGCACAGCCTGACCACGGCCATTCGGGCCAGCTCGCGTAACCCATCTCCTCTTCTCCCGACTGCGGGGCTGGAGGCTCAGGTACTGTGGTCTCTGTAGAGGCGCCATTTGCTCTACTCGCGACTCCCTCTGCTTGCCTTCAGGCGGGTTGCCTTGCGGAGGCATAGCGGTAAAAGCGAGATCGTCGGAGGGTCCGACTTACAACACGGCTCTAAGGCACGATCTCGGAATGAGAAGAGAAACCAATCCTAAATGTCCTATAGCCTCACGATTATAGATGTGGTGCACAACACGATAATCAAGACTCTACTGAACACGGTGCGTAGACACTTTCAGAGGACTAAGCGCTCGATACGACTTTTGTCACGACCGAACCGGGCGTGGTAGTGCCTTACCGGGCACCCTGGTGATACAATATCGAGAGAAAACCAGCGGAAATAAAAACTTAAACATGCAAATAGACATGGATCAAGATGAAAGAAAATAGGCCAACCAAAGCGGTTGCCTTTGATATATATATACATAGGCATTTGAGCGATTACAATCCTCGCAACTTGCCCACAATGATTCTGGACCTCAGAGTTTCTGACAACTATGACGGGACGGGGCCGCCATACCACGAATGTACAAGAACCTCTGGACTCGTGGTAACATACCAAAGATAAGCCTCCGAAGGAAGGAGCTTCAATCTGTTGAAAGGTGATCCTAAGCGGGGATCGACGGCCGATGTACCTCTACTGCGGCGTGAGCGGCCCGAAGGAGGTCGATCTGACATGTACCAGTATGTGGCTGTAAAGGCGTAAATGAAATCATAACAGTCTATATAAAGCAGGAGACATGTATGATAACCAAACTACAGTACACACATATAACAGTTATATCAAGTCAGGGTCTCACGCCCTCCAAGTCATTACTTAAATATAATAAAGGGTCTCACGCCCACAACATCAATCATGCCCGTGGAATACCTTCCTCACTGCCGGCAGTCTATGATATGATAACACCAAGCAGTACACCTGAACACCAAGTCCTACCTGATGCCAAAGTCGTACTAACAATACAATACAACCAAACTACGAAGGCGACACGCGGGGCAAGTCTGGCCGACTACGGATACCAAGGCGAGCGGTAAAACCTCATGGAGAGCTAGTCTGTGGAATAACAATCCCAATGGAACCATACGATGCGCTACGCATCGTGTCGATATGTCGAAGGAAACAACAAGACAGCAATCCCAATGGGACCATACCCGTGCGCTACGCATCGTGTCAGTATGTCCAAAAGGAAACAACAAGACAGCAATCCCAATGGAACCATACCCGTGCGCTACGCATCGTGTCAGTATGTCCAAAAGGAAACAACAAGACAGCAATCAAAATGGAACCATACCCGTGTGCTACGCATCGTGTCAGTATGTCCAAAGCGATTAGCAAAAATAATACTATCAACGAGGCGTGCGGTGGAATTTCTCGTCAGCTGTAGACGTCGATAAGTTCTCAACAAGTCAACCGCCTCCATCGAGAGACGCGGTAGTATAGAAACACAATTCTTGCACAACAAAGGCTATCACAACAAGCATAGGCAAGTTATACATAACTCAAGGTACTTTCATTTTATGTCAAAGTCCGGGTTTTAACCCTAAAGTACTACGTACGTTAAATTTCTTTTAAAGAGATCCATTCCTTTTATAAAAGTCACCCGATACCCGTAGTATAAAAATAGAGTGACTTACATCTTTTAAGTAAAGCAAAACAACTTCCATACTTTCCTTTTTAAAACCAAATCAAGGCAATACCATGCCTTCTTTTAGACAAAACACTTCTTTTTAAAGTCAAGTTACCACATTAAAACCAATGATAAAACCCTTTTCATAAAGTCGTTACAACTCACTTCCCATAAAGTGTTATAACACTTTATGTTTTAAACCAATTTAAGACAAAACAACGCCTTTCTTTTCCTAAAGTTCCGGTTGTCTAATTTCAATTACTCAAGTCTCTTTTTAGAAAAGTTTCATAATTCAATGTCTTAATCTCTTTTAAAACAATTGAGTAACATAGGCCATATGTGTGAGCAGTTTATTCTTTGTTTATAACCATTTATTAAAGCAGCCATGATCTAGAAAATGTAATATCATTTTGTCTCATCTTAGCTTCTATGCAGATGGAGGTTTCTACTGGTTTTAATAATACTTCATTATTTATTACATTTTCCTTTATTAACGCTGCAGTGGTTTGTCGATACTCATTCTAATTTCTGAAATCAGTAAAACGTTATTCCTTTTAAAAACCAAGTACTCATTACTCACGAATGAGGCTTCACACAAAATTCATATTAATTCGATTATGTTAAGTCTCTTATCTTTTAAGATCAAGTCTCTTAACTTCTAAAATCAGTAAACCATTCTTTTTATCTCTCTTAAGACGTTATACCTAACTCCCCATAAAGCTAGTATAACTCTTATGTTTTCAAACCAAGTACTCTTCTTTCAAAAAGGTTATTAATTCTTTTGAAATACTTCAAGATTCTTATTATTCAGGCTTAAGTCAAAAGACATTGCCGTACAACTACGTTCTGTTAATACACGTACGTCTACCGTACTATATATATGTTCTTTTAAAATATCATGCTCAAGAGTATATGAAGAATCACATACCTCGCGACGATTATCGACTATAAGCAAAACGCTCCACGGCTATAACCCGACTAGCCTTGTCCGCCTTCCAATTAGTACACACTACTCGCAGAACAGTCAACCAATAAAGGTTAAGTCTAATGTAAATACGGTCCTGCGTAAGTACAGTTTAATCTTCTACTATATTATTCATCTGATGTGATTTCAGTTCAAGTCTATACTGTAATATCCTTCTATTACAGTTCAACTCTCTTCTATGAATCTTATATTCATTTCTATACTACTACAGTATGTAATTTCCAAATACACTAGAAGGATAGGATTATTTACCTCGATGAGCCCAAAAATTATCCAAGTTAAAGTCGATCTGGAAAGCGTTTAGCTCTACTCAGGAGCTCGATCCGCTCAAACAACCCTTAGAAGTTCTACAACTTCTACTTAACCCTTCAACCGACTATGAAGGTTTTCCTTAGGGTTTCGTTTAGTGGATAAAGGAAGTATAATAGTATTTTCCGGGCTTTTGTATAAGTGTAACCTTGGAAATACTACAAGGTATATGGGCTAAGGTATTTAGGGCATTATAACAATACTTTGGAGAGTATTTCTATACCACAAAGGGGGTATTATACGAAACCAACTAGGCTAGGGGAGACCTCTCGGCCAAAGCTTCTCAAAGGGAAGCTTGGACGAAACACAACTCTCAAAGGGAGGATTTTAACACTTAGAAAACATTTTTGAATGAAGAAGTTCATCAACTTAGAGGTATTTATAGGTCAAGCAATGGCCAACCAATGGCGAAGATCCATCCAAGTGTTAGGCAAGTGTAGGGCTAGGATTAAGCCAAGTGCACCTTATCCATCTACTACGCAACTTGCACAAAATATCCTACCTAACGATGCCACCTTTCGTCCAACTTGCCGCCCAAGTCCTTCCGATGTGAGGGTGACACATGTCACCCTCCGTTAATCCAAAATGTTCGTCTCTCGGAAAAATCCGCAAAATTAGAAATGACATAGCGGAATTTTCCGCCGCAAGTTTAGTAAAGCGTTTAGTCGAAAACGATTATTTTCGCACTTGTGCCCAAATTTTGAACCTTGCCAATCCTTAAGGCTAAAATTTATATCGTGCGCCCTCGTACATACTGCGGAAATACGGGTATAACATTCTCCTCGCCTTAGAAACATTAAATCACGAATGTTCCTTCTCAAGCGGATAATGATAAAGTTCCTCTAACAAGTTGTCAACGCCACACGGCAGCCTGAAATAACACACGTTCTCTTCGTTCCTTACTCGTCGTGCCGCTTCTCGAACACTTGAACTCTTCTAGTAAGCGTACCACACTTGATCCACGCTACGGTTCCAAAACTTTGGAGTCACCACCTCGAACTTGGTCATCTTACTAGCCTCAATCGCCTTAAGGCCACTCCGACCTTCACGATCCGCACGGTGAACATAGTCATGAACTCATCGATGTTCATCTAAACTTGGGCCTAGCACCCTCATGACCTACCACTGGCGGGACCACCAGAGCTGACCCCAGCTCGAAGCAGCCGCGGGTTGGCCGCAACATGGCCCCAACCCGACCCACTTAACGCATCAAGCTCTTGTTTCCCGATCCGGAACAATCTTACCCATACAGGTCATGGAAGCTACCACTTCCATTTCACACTACCCAGGGACTTATCACACAATTACTCCACGTATACATATACATTCTGACAAAGATCACCCGCAAAAATCTTGTACTCAAGACGACCTTACATCTAAGGTCTCAACGGTAATATTCTAAGGTTCATCAATTTCTCACCCCCAGGCTTACCCTTTTCACTAACCAGGCTTCTAAATCACATTTTAGCACAAAGCTATCCGAACATAATACTTACCACATTATCATATCATCAATACATACAAGTCTCTAGAGGGTTAAGGATATACCTGTAAATAGGCGGTTCAAAGGATCGCTAAAACTGGAAACTTCCACCGCGACCTCTGTGGTAGCTGGGTGTATGAACATCTGCCTAGGCGTGGAAGGTGAAGAACCCCCGATCTCGTAGTGCATGCTATCCTACCGATCTACCCACAGTGGACAGTTTCTCCCAAAATGGCCCTGCTGGCCGCATGTAAAACAAACTCCCGAACTAGCACGACACTCCCCACTATGGAGTCTACCACAGCGGCCACAACGAGGTAGGGGTGGCTTCAGCTGGCTAACACCCCTGCTCTCCCGAAAATCTGAACCCTCGGAGCCCTGACCTGCTCCTGAATATCCCGAAGGCTGTGGAGGACCACTCTGTACTGGCGGAGGTACATAACTAGTCTGCTGCTGAGGCGGTCCGCCTCGAAAGTCACCAAAGGACCTGCTTTGCGGCCTCTTCTGCGATCTTGGTCATTCGTCGATTTCTCCGCTCGCATCCAAGTGCATAAGCCTGCATGCGGGCAATGTCCATGCCCGGCTGAAGAGCTACACCCGAACAACTCTCTGCTAGGTAATCATCGAGCCCTGTAACATACCGGTGCACTCGATCCTCCATACTAGCTACTAATGCGGGGACGTACCGGGCCAATGAGTCGAACTCCACATTGTACTCGAGCGATGCGCGGATTCTTCGCATGACACCAAAAATCTATCGGCGAGCCCTCCTCATGCGTGGAGGCAAGAAATGTGCAGAAATGCCGCGAGAACTCGTCCCAAATAGTGGAAGTGCATTCTCTCCGGGGCAGCTCGCGAATCAAACTAGTCATTGCGAATCACGCGGCGATGCGAACCTAGGACCACCGACTCGGTCTCCGATGCCTTGATCACCTCATGATCGGCGTAGCTGGGATGAACTCCTGCGGATCATCCTCGAGCCTCGACCCGTAAAACTCTGGCGGGTTACATCTCGGAAAATCCGCAGCAGCCTCAAACTATCGATCTGGGTGAACCACGGTGCTCTACAGGCTAGCTGCGTCCGGCCTATCCTCGAGCAGCCTGACCACGGCCGTTAATCGGGCCACTCGCGCGTAACCCATCTCCTCTGCTCCGTGCGGCTGGAGGCTCGAGTCTTGTGGTCTGTAGAGGCGCCATTTGCTCTACTCGCGACTCCTCTGCTGCCTTGCCCTTACAGGCCGGGTTGCCTAGCGGAGGCATAAGCGGTAAAAGCGAGATGCGTCGGAGGGTCAACTTACAACACGACTCTAAGGCACGATCTCGGAATGAGAAGAGGAAACGATCCTAAATGTCCTATAGCCTCACGATTATAGATGTGGTGCCTGACACGTCGATAATCAAGACTACTGACACGGTGCGTAGACACTTTCCGAGACTAAGCGCTCGATACCACTTTTGTCACGACCGAACCGGGCGTGGTAGTGCCTTACCGGGCACCCTGGTGATACAATATCGGAAAACCGGTGAAATAAAAACTTAAACATGCAAATAGACATGGATCAAGATGAAAGAAAATAGGCCAACCAAAACGGTTGCCTTTCAGCATATATATATACATAGGCATTTGAACAGTTACAATCCTCACAACCTTGCCCACAACAGTTCTACAGACCTCTAAGAGTTTACAACAACTATGACGGGACAGGGCCCGCCATACCACTGAATGTACAAGAACCTACTGACTGTGGTAACATGCAAATATAAGCCTCAAGGAACGGAGCTTCCCAATACGCTGAAAGGTGATCCTAAGCGGGGATCGACAACCGATGTACCTCACTGCGGCGTGACGCAGCCGAAGGAGGTCGATAACTGACAGTACAGTATGTGAAGCTGTAAAGGCGTAAATGAAATCATAACGATCTATATAAAGCGAGAGACATGTATGATAAGCAAACTACGGTACACACATATAACGATTATATCAAGTCGGGTCTCACGCCTCAGTCGTTACTTAAATATAATTAAGCGTCTCACGCCCGCATCAATCATGCGTGGAATACCTTCGCCGGCTGCCGCGATCTATGATATGATAACACCAAGCATTACACCTGAACACCAAGTCCTACCTGATGCCAAAGTCGTACTAACAATACAATACAACCAAACTACGAAGCTGACACGGGGCAATCTGGCCGACTACGGATACCAAGGCGACGGTAAAACCTCATGGAGAGCTAGTCTATGGAATAACAATCCCAATGGAACCATACCCGGTGCGCTCGCGTCGTGTCGGTATGTCGAGGAAACAACAAGACGGAATCCCGATGGGACCATACGTCGCTACGCATCGTGTCGATATGTCAAAGGAAACAACAAGACAACAATCCCAATGGAACCATACGTGCGCTACACATCGTGTCGGTATGTACAAAGGAAACAACAAGACGACAATCAAAATGGAACCATACGTGCGCTACGCGCATCGTGTCGATATGTCAGCGATTAGCAAAATAACACTATCAGCGAGGCGTGCAGTGGAATTTCTCGTCCTGAAGCGCGTCGAGAAGTTCTCAACAAGTCAACCGCCCTCCATCGAGACAGCGGTAGTATAGAAACACAATTCTTGCACAACAAAGGCTATCACAACAAGCATAGGCAAGTTATACATAACTCGAAGTACTTTCATTTTATGTCAAAGTCGGGTTTTAACCACTAAAGTACTACGTCGTTAAATTCCTTTTAAAGAGATCAATTCCTTTTATAAAGTCACCCGATACGTAGTATAAAAATAGAGTGACTTACATCTTTTAAGTAAAGCAAAACAACTTCCATACTTTCCTTTTTAAAACCAAATCAAGGCGATACCATGCCTTCTTTTAGACAAAACACTTTTCTTTTTAAAGTCAAGTTACCACATTAAAACCAATGATAAAACCCTTTTTCATAAAGTCGTTACAACTCACTTCCCATAAAGCTGTTATAACACTTTATGTTTTAAACCAATTTAAGACAAAACAACGCCTTTCTTTTCCCTAAAGTTCGGTTGCCTAATTTCAATTACTCAAGTCTCTTTTTAGAAAAGTTTCATAATTCAATGTCTTAATCTCTTTTAAAACAATTGAGTAACATAGGCCGTATGTGTGGCGATTTATTCTTTGTTTATAACCATTTATTAAAGCGACCATGATCTAGAAAATGTAATATCATTTTGTCTCATCTTAGCTTATGCGAGATGGAGGTTCTCTTGGTTTTAATAATACTTCATTATTTATTACATTTTCCTTTATTAGCATTGCGGTGGTTTGTCGATACTCATTCTAATTTCAAATCGGTAAACGTTATTCCTTTTAAAAACCAAGTACTCATTACTCACGAATGAGGCTTCACACAAAATTCATATTAATTCGATTATGTTAAGTCTCTTATCTTTTAAGATCAAGTCTCTTAACTTCTAAAATCAGTAAACCATTCTTTTTATCTCTCTTAAGACGTTATACCTAACTCCCCATAAAGCTAGTATAACTCTTATGTTTTCAAACCAAGTACTCTTCTTTCAAAAAGGGTTTATTAATTCTTTTGAAATACTTCAAGATTCTTATTATCCAGGCTTAAGTCAAAAGACATTGCCGTACAACTACGTTCTGTTAATACACGTACGTCTACCGTACTAGATATATGTTCTTTTAAAATATCATGCTCAAGAGTATATGAAGAATTACATACCTCGCGGCGATTATCGACTATAAGCAAAAGCGCTCACGGCTATAACCGGCTAGCCTTGTCCGCTTCCAAGTAGTACACACTACTCGCAGAACAGTCAACCAATAAAGGTTAAGTCTAATGTAAATACGGTCCTGCGTAAGTACAGTTTAATCTTCTACTATATTATTCATCTGATGTGATTTCAGTTCAAGTCTATCTTTGTAATATCCTTACATTACAGTTCAACTCTCTTCTATGAATCTTATATTCATTTCTACTACTACGGTATGTAATTTCCAAATACACTAGAAGGATAGGATTATTTACCTCGATGAGCCCAAAATTATCCAAGTTAAAGTCGATCTGGGCAACGTTTAGCTCTACTCCGAGAGCTCGATCCGCTCCAAACAACCCTTAGAAGTTCTACGCAACTTCTACTTAACCCTTCAACCGACTATGAAGGTTTTCCTTGAGGGTTTAGTTTAGTGGCTAAAGAAGTATAATAGTATTTTAGGGCTTTTGTATAAGTGTAACCTTGGAAATACTACAAGGTATATGGGCTAAGGTATTTAGGGCATTATAACAATACTTTGGAGAGTATTTCTATACCACAAAGGGGTATTATCTGAAACCAACTAGGCTAGGGGAGACCTCTGGCCAAATCTTCTCAAAGGGGAAGCTTGGGCGAAACACAACTCTCAAAGGGGAGGATTTTAACACTTAGAAAACATTTTTGAATGAAGAAGTTCATCAACTTAGAGGGTATTTATAGGTCAAGCAATGGCCAACCAATGGCGAGATCCATCCAAGTGTTAGGCAAGTGTAGGGCTAGGATTAAGCCAAGTGCACCTTATCTATCTACCACACCAACTTGCACAAAATATCCTACCTAACCAATGCCACCTTTCGTCCAACTTGCCGCCTCAAGTCCTTCCAATGTGAGGGTGACACATGTCACCCTCCCGTTGGTCCAAAATGTTTCGTCTCTCGGAAAAATCCGCAAAAATTAGAAATGACATAGCCGAAATTTTCCCTTCGCAAGTTTAGTAAAACGTTTCGTCGAAAAACGATTCTTTTCGGCACTTGTGCCCAAATTTTCGAACCTTGCCAATCCTTAAGGCTAAAATTTATATACGTACGCCCTCACGTACATACTCTGGAAATACGGGGTATAACACTCTACTAGACACGGTCTGTAGACACTTTCCGAGGAGTAACTGCTCTGATACCACTTTTGTCACGACCCCACCCCGGGCCGCGACTAGTGCCCTACCTGGGCACGTTTCTAATCATACAACATAGTAAACTGCGTAAGATAAATAACACACTTTTTTTTTAAACTAAGGCCAAGCCGATAAGGCTGCCATAATCATAAAAATTACCCGAAAGGGTCTACACTGTTTAACAATATAAAAACAACTCTAGCGATCCATTGCGGATGAATACAGACCTCTAAGATTTGAACAAATACTATGACGGGACAAGGCCCCGCCGTACCCTTGAATATGCATAGCCATGACAACTCCGGAACATTGGAGCCATCTCAAAATGCTGAACCAGGATCCTAAGCTCGCGGATCCACAACTATGTACCTGAACCTGCGGACGTGACGCGGCCACGAAGAAGTCGATTACAACAGTGCGAATATGGAGCGAAATAAAGTCTGATAAACATATCATAATTGTACAAAAGAATGACAGGGGCAAGTATAAAAAATACATACCAGATCATGCCGTGTCATTACCACTTATGAACTTAATTGCACATCATTATCTTTTCCATTCCATTAAGACTTATAGCCATATCTTACGTACATACTTAGGAGAAGTCATTAAGTTCATTACCAGCTAACTTACTTATCTTTCATAACATAATCCGACCCTTTATGGAGGGACGCATATCTTACCGACCCGATGGGACGCGATCAAATCACAAATATCAAAGCGTGCGTGGAATCCCCATCACTGCCGACGGTAGTAGGTGTAACATATAACCATGTGACGCGCCGTGGCATCCTACCTCACCGCGTACACAACACATATATATATATATATATATATATATATATATATATATATATATAATGCGCCGCGTGCCGGAATCCTCATCGTATAAGCGTAGCCATAACGTTCCCTCGGCATCCTCATCAAGGTGCAGTCTTCATTATACCCGTAGTTCCGTGGTATGTATGCGAGGACATACGTGCGAGAATCTGGCGAAATATTGGAAAGAAATGAAGATGTGATTTTTTCGACGGAAAAGTTTCCGGTTTTTGTGAAGAAAAAGGTTCGTTAATGGGAATTGGATTCCCAGATTTGGTATTTGGACTTCTTGGATTATATTAGAATTTTGGGATTTTATTTTCAGAAATGGTCACGTGGGGCCCACGGGAGAAATTTATGGTTTTGTGGGGCCCGCTTTGTTTTTGAGGTTTCCGGCATTTTGGATATTTTTTTTGGAAGACGATATATTTTGGATGAGTCGGGGGGCGACACGTGTCACCCCCATGTGGTACCTTGGCCGAAATGGTGGGACAAGTGGCGGCTTGTCGCTCGTCGAAAATGGGCTAACAAGTGGCAAGCCACTTGTCTAGCAATTTCATTGGCCATGTGTTGTGGTGGGACCCACACACACATGGCCCAATCTTGACCGCACACCTTGCTTGATCTTGACCCTTGAACCCTCTATATATACCCCCTTAAGTTGAAGAGAATGTCATCCTCACTTGAAAGCCTTTCAAGGCAAAAATACTCTCTCTCTCTTTGTGGTGTTTCGTCCGCCCCTCTCCCCCTTGTGTAGAATACTTTGGGTATTGTTGTATAATACCAAATACCTTAGCCTAGTATCCCTAGTAGTATTCCAAAGTTATTTCAATACTAGGAGCCCGGAAATACTACTTTATTCCAATAGTCGTAAAGTAAAACCCTAGAAAAATCTTCCTAGCTTGGTGGAAGTATTTAGAGAAGTTGTTTAGAAACTTTTAAAGGGTTGCTTGGAGCGGTCTGGAGCGTAAGGATTTGGAGCTAAACGTTGCTCAGGATCGACATATATCTTGGATAATTTTGGGCTTATCGAGGTAATGATCTATGTCCCCCTATTGTAATTGGATATTACATGTTGTAGTAGTTATACTTGAGTATAATATATGGGAAGGATGTTTATAAAGGATTGAACTGTATTTACATTGGATTGTACTTACAGTAGACTTGTGTAGTATTATTGTGAAGCAGAATTGAACACGTCCGGTTAGACGTGTAATCCCCTGGGAGTTGTTGGCCTGGTAGCGGGCCTGGATAGGGGAGGAGATTTGTGTGATAGCGGGGGGGGAGGTGCTGCCGAATTTTATGTAGAATAAGGAATCTTGTGTTTAGAATATTCTACGAAGAGAACTAGAGATTGATAGATATATTGTGGCCTTTATAGGTGGACGCCTACGCGGCATACTTGACTTGGCTTGTGGTTTAAGCTAAAGGTATGTGATTCTTCCTATACTCTTGAGCATGATTGTTGTAAACTATATAGTACGGTAGACGTACGTGTGTGAAATGGATTTTGTTTGTTTAAAACATAAAGTGTTATAATGGCTTTATGGGAAGTTAGTTATAACGACTTTATGAAAATGAAAAAAAGATTTGGTTTTGACTGTAAAACGACTTGATTTTGAAAGTTAAGAGACTTGATCTTGAAAGATAAGAGACTTGACTTATACGACTTGTTTTCGGAAAAGGAGAAGTAACTTGATTTAAGTATAGGTTACTTGTTTTGAAAAGAGTAAAGTTATTTGGGTTTTAAAAGAACACTTGTTGTTGTTTTAAAAGAAAAGCACTTGGTTTAAAAAGTATAGCGTACTTGATTTTAAAAACTTATAAAGACTTTATAAAGGCGACCGTTTTGGTTGGCCTATTTTCTTATGATGTATCTTGTTTCATGTTCATGTTTTTATTTCCGCTGATTTTCTCTGATGTTGTATCACTAGGGTGCCCGGGGTAAGGCACCAGTCACGGGCCCCGGTTCGGGTCGTGACAAAAGTGGTATCGAGCGCTAATCCTCTGGAAAGTGTCTACGCACCGTATCTAGTAGTCTTGATTATCGGTGTTGTGCACCACACCAATAATCGTGAGGCTATAGGATATTTAGGATTGGTTTCCATTCTTCTCACTCGAGATCGTGCCTTAGAGGCGTGTTATAAGTTGGACCCTCTAACGTATTCCTTTCTTTTACCGATTATGCCGCGCAGGCAACCCGCCCGAGGCAAGGCGAATGGCGGAGTGCGAGTAGAGCACAGAGGGTTACGAGGGCACGTGCCCAACTGTTATACCCGTATTTCCGGAGTATATGCGTGAGGACGACGTGAAAAGTTGAACTTTAAAGTAGGCTTGGCGAAAACTTTTGTGCACAACACCCGATTAGAATCGTTTTCGACTAAACGTTTTACATAACTTGCGAAGGAAAATTCGGCTATGTCATTTTTAATTTTTATGATTTTTCCGAGAGACGAAACATTTTGGACCAACGAGAGGGCGACACTTGGCACCCTCTCATCGTGGACGTGGGCGCATTGGACGAAAAGGAGAGTGGGAGTAGGTAGGATATTTTGTGATATTTGTGTGGTAGATGGATAAGGTACACATGGATGAATCTTGACCTACACTTGCCTTGCACTTGGCATGATCTTGGCCATGGTTGGCCATTGCTTGACCTATAAATACCCCCTAACTTGAAGAGTTCTTCATCCACCTCACTTCCTCAAGTCTTGAAACCCTCCCCCAATTTTCGTGAAGGCCCTTGGCCGAGAGTCCCTCCCCTTAGTGAGGCCCCTTGGCCGAGAGCCCCTCCCCCTTGGCCGAGTACCCCCCCCTCCTAGTGGGGTTGGCCGAGGGGTACACCCCCCTTGTGGTGTTGTCTCGTATAAATACACCCCCCCTCTTGGTAGAAATACTCTCCTAGTATTGTTACTATACCAAAATACCTTGGCCCAAATACCTTGTAGTATTCCAAGGTTACACTTATACGAAAAGCCCAGAAATACTATTATACTTCCCTTCAGTCACAAAAACGAAACCCTAAGGAAAATCTCCATAGTTGGTTGGAGTATTAAGAAGTTGCGTAGAACTTCTAAGGGTTATTTGGAGCGGGTTGGAGCACCGGAGTAGAGCTAAACGTTGCTCAGGATAGACTTTAAACTTGGATAATTATGGGCTTATCGAGTTAATTATCTTGTCTCCCTATTGTAATTGAGTTACATACTATTGATGTATAAGAATAAGTATAAGTATATACAAGGAAAGTATATAAGAAGGGAAATGAATCAGACTTACATAGGGTACTCAGACAGTAGAATTGTGAAGTTTGTGGTAGGGAAGTCGCCCACTTTTCCGTAGAATCTTGTATCTAGATTTATTCTACCGAGTAGTCTAGGCTTTGATAGACTCGTATAACCTTTATAGGTTGAATGTTACGTGAGTAGCATGTGCTACTTGAAAGGTGGACAAGGCTAGCGGGTTATAGCCGTGAGCGATTTGCTAATAGTCGATAATCGTCGCGAGGTATGTGATTCTTCCTATCCTCTTGAGCATGATATTTTAAAAGAATATATATATAGTACGGTAGACGTACGCGTGTTAATTGAACGTAGTTGTACGGCAATGTATTTTGACTTAAGCCCGAATAATAAAAATCTTGAAGTATTTCAAGAGAATTAAGAACTGTTTTTGAAAGAAGAGTAATACTTGGTTTTAAAAACTTAAGAGTTATACTAGCTTTATGGGAAGTTAGGTATAACGGCTTAAGAGAGATAAAATGAATGATTTATTGATTTTAGAAGTTAAGAGACTTGTTCTTAAAAGATAAGAGACTTGACTTAATTAAATTAATATGAATTTTGTGTGAAACCTCATTCGTGAGTAATGAGTACTTGGTTTTTAAAGGGAATAATGTTTTACTGATTTCGGAAATCAGAATGAGTATCGACAAACCACTGCAGCGTTAATAAGGGGAAATGTTTTGATTAAAGAAGTATTATTAAAACCAGAGAAACCTCCATCCGCATGTAAGCTAAGATGAGACAAAATTATATTATATTTCCTAGATCATGGCTGCTTAATAAGATTGATTATGAACAAGAATAACCTACTCACATATAAGGCATATGTTTCTCAGATTGTTTAAAAGAGAATTATATTCTTAAATGAATAAGACTATGAACTACGAAACCTTTCTAAAATAAGAAACGTGAACATTTGAAATTAGGCAAACTTGAACGTTTGGAAAATAATGTTGTTACTTGATTTTACAAAGGGAAGTGTTTTGGTTTACTTAAAAAGATAGTCACTCTATCTTATACTACGAGTATTATGTGACTTCTGTGAAAGAAACGGATCTTTTAAAAGAGTTAATGTAGGAAGTACTTTGGGGATAGATACCCGAACTTATTAGCATAAAGTACCTTGTGTGAATAACTTGATTTTGTTGGTTTGTGATAGCCTTGTAATACTTTCTCATTGATTTGATAAGTAAACATGTTAGGATGCTACGTGTGTTAGTATCTTGTGATTGTTGTGTAAGGGGGTCATTCTTGCTGTGCTTACGTTGCTAACCGGTAAGTCCGTTGTACTATTATTATATCACCTACCCCCTTGACTTGTTATACCGAGGGCTTGCCACCCTTGATGCGGGTCTATACGGCCTATGCAGTCTGTGAGACTATGCGGAGCAGCGGTATGCTCCAGGATTGATCATTCCGGGTGTTTAGCCCGATGCGGGGGATGCCCTATGCGGTCCATGGGACTATGCGGTCTATTGAGACTATGCCGGCCGCGGAGTCCAGCGGATACCGGGTTAAGCGCCTCCGACGCGGGTATACCTCAGCGGTGCAGGACCGTGATTCGAGGAATACCTCATGCGGTCAGTGTGACCTATGCGGAGTCGCGGTAAGTTCCAGAATAGACGCGACATTGATACTGCGGGCGAGTGCCGCCGATCACGTGGTGCGGTCAGAAAGACCTCGTGATACGCTTTTATAGCATTGTTGGTACCGTGGTTCTAGTAGTCGGCTATGCCTTCGCATTTACTTACCCCGCACGGTTTTATGATGACACGTGGGACCCGTGTTCGGATGTATTCCTTGGTGCTTTTATATCATAGATCGCCGGTGAGGAAGGTATTCCACGGGCATGATTGATGTGGGCGTGAGACCCATTGTTATACTTCGAGTAATGACTGAGGGCGAGTCCCCGACTTGACACGATCGCTTTATTGTGAATCGTAGTTTAGTTATCATACATGTCTCTGCTTTATATAGACTACTATGATTTCATTTACATTTTTCGGGCCACATACTTGGTACACATTGCATCGACCTCCTTCGGGATGCGTTCACGCCGCAGTTGAGGTACACCGCCGTTGATCCTAGCTCTCGTGGTCACTTCGGCGTTGGGAAGCTCCGTTTCTCGAGGCTTATCAATGGTATAGTCCCCGTCGTAGTAGGTGCTTACATTCGTGGTATGGCGGGCCCCGTCCCGCCATTGTTATCATGTCACTCTTGAGGTCCATGTACTGCTTGTGGGCGAGTTGTTATGGGATGTAATCGTCGGACCTAAGTTGTTATATATATATATGCCGAAAGGCAACTTTTCTTCAGATAAACATGTATCTTCTTTACATTGTTTCATGTATTGTTTTATATTCCGCTGATTTTCTCTGATGTATGACTACTTGGGTGCCCGGGTAAGGCACCAGTCACGGGCCCCGGAACGGGTCGTGACAAAAGTGGTATCAGAGCAGTTAATCCTCGGAAAGTGTCTACAGACCGTATCCAAGAAGTTCGATTATCGGTGTGTTGTGCACCACACCAATAATCAGGAGGCTATAGGATATTTAGGATGGTTTCTATTCTTCTCACTCAGAGATCGTGCCTTAGAGCTGTGTTGTAAGTTGGACCCTCTAACGTATTTCTTTCCCTTACCGTTATGCCTCCGCGTAGGGCAAACCCGGGCCCAGGAGGGCAAGGCAGCCGAGGGAGCTGCGAGTAGAGTTCAGAGGGTTACGAGGGCACAGGCCCAATCATCACCTGGGGTGGTGTTTCATTCGGGGAGTTATGCTACGTCACCAGCCCCAGCAGAGTTTAGCACAGCGGCAGCAGTGCCTACTACGACCTTGATATTTGAATCTTCAGTTCCACGACCGGGAACAGAGAATATAGATTGCAAAGAGGCGACCCTGTTACTAGCTATGGATTTGGCTACCAGAGAGTATACCGATGTACCGCGAGTCTTGATGACTATCTAAGAGAGGGTTGTGCAAGAGTAATTCTTCAGTTAGGCTTGAGCATGGCCTGTGTACGGGCTTATGCGCAGCAGGCCGAGAAACGTAGAGATCGACGGGTTAACCAAGGACAGCAGAAGAGGGCCAGAACAGCAAGGTCCTTTGGTAACTTTCGAGGCGAATCGCCTCACCAGCAGATTAGATATGCACCTCCGCCAGTGCAGAGTGGTCTTCCACGGATTTCAGGGCTTTCGGGGTATGCCGGAGTTGGTCAGAGCTCCAGGACTTCCGGTTCACAGTGTGACAGGCGTCATTCCGGGGAATGTCGTCTTTTAGTTGGTACTTGTTTTACCGGCGGCCGTCAGGGCCATGTGTCGAAAGGATGACCTAGTAGGAGGGTTGTAAGTAGGAGGACTTAGCCTTCAGGATCGATGGGTAGTTCGTCACCTTCCTTAGCTATGCGCCCTACGGGGCAGGTTTGATTAGAACGACTAAGGGGAGTGAAACAGTAGATTCAGGCATATCTTTAACCCTCTAGAGATTGGTACGTATGATAAGATGAGTATACCTTAAATGTTATGAAAATTGTGATTGGAAATCATGGTTTGTTAACCGAGTAAGATTGGGGGATAGAGAAGGTGTGAGCCTTAGAGTGTTATACGTAGAGACCTTAGAGGTAAGGCCATCTCGAGTAAAAGACGTATTTTTTTTTACCCTTATCGGAGTGCATAGTGCACGTGAGCTATATTTTTGGGATAAGTCCCTGAGTAGCGTGATATGAAAGAGGGTAGTTGAGCTAAGGAGACCGCTAGGTTTTCGTAACGTGATTAGTGAGATTGTTCCGGATCAGGGAGCTAGTGTTTTGCGCGAAGGTGGGTCGGATTGAGGCCATGTTGCGGGTCAACCCGCGGCCTGTTTGGTGGTGGGGTCAGTTTGTGGTGGTCCCGCCAGGTGGTAGGGTCATGAGGGTGTTAGGCCCAAGTTTAGTTAACCAGCGTACACGTTCGTGGATGCGTTCGACCAGTAGTCGGGCCGATGGGGGTCAGCCCATCGTGTCTTTCGATCGCTGCTTGGCGATGATGATATATCGTAAAGGTTGTAAGGTCGCACGGTGCCTACCTTCACATTATGACGCAGTGGAGCCAGTGGTACGCTGTTTCTTTTTCTGGAGGTTTTACCAGGCAGGGTTAGGAACTCAGGTAAGTCTCAGACCGCGTTCGCCTCGCCAATGTTTGGTTTTCAGGGGTAGTTGTGAGGATTGTTGTCTCCTGTCGAGAGAGTGTTTTATAGCCACCGTTTCAATTTTCGGATGTCGCCTTATGAAGCCTTAGGGGCGGAAGTGTAAGTTGCCGGTCGATTGGTTCGATGTTGGCAAGGTTCAGATTGTTGGTTCATAACCGGTTTGAGAATGTGGCTAGGTGTGGCGAGTTTTGTGGAAACTTAGCCCGAGTTACCTTGGGCCTTCGCATCATGTGAGGAATAGGCCAGGTTGCATATAGTTAGCATTGCCGTCCGACTTAGGAGGCAGTACGTCCGGTCTTTCGTGTTTCTATGTTCGGGAAAGTATCGGAGATCCATCCAGAGTGTTCCAGTTAATGATGACCAAGTTAGAGATAGTAACCCAGAGATTTGGAAACTGAATCAGTAACAGAAATATGGTAAGTTATGAGAGAGAGTTCGAGTGTACGAGAAGGGTACGACGCGTAAGGGAAGAAACGAGCATGTATTGCGAGCATAGATGTGATCATTTCTTTTGTATGGAGAAGGTGCGAAGGAAGTATATTTTAGACCTCGGGTGAGTGCTTTTGTGATGTTAGAGGTGTTTCCTCGTAGACTTGGATGTAAGTATTTGCGCAGGGCCAATTGTGGCAGGATTGTTCTCGTAAGTATAGTAGTGAAGACTATACTGGCGCACGTTTGTTTTGAGACTTAGAAGGAACATTCGGGACGAATGTTTCTAAGGAGGGGAGAATGTTATACCCCGTATTTCCAGAGTATGTACGTGAGGACGTACGTAGAAAAGTTGAACTTTAAAGTAGGCTTGGCCGAAAACTTTTGTGCACAACACCCGATTAGAATCGTTTTTCGACAAAACGTTTTACATAACTTGCGAAGGGAAAATTCCGGCTATGTCATTTTTAATTTTTGCGGATTTTTCCGAGAGACGAAACATTTTGGACCAACGAGAGGGCGACACTTGGCACCCTCTCATTGGTGGATGGTGGGGCGTCATTGGACGAAAAGGGAGAGTGGGAGTAGGTAGGATATTTTGTGATATTTGTGTGGTAGATGGATAAGGTACACATGGATGAATCTTGACCCTACACTTGCCATGCACTTGGCATGATCTTGGCCATTGGTTGGCCATTGCTTGACCTATAAATACCCCCCTAACTTGAAGAGTTCTTCATCCACTCCTCACTTCCTCAAGTCTTGAAACCCCTCCCCCAGTTTCGGGACGGCGCTTGGCCGCGAGTCCCCCCCTTAGTGAGGCCCCTTGGCCGAGAGCCCTCCCTTTGGCGAGTACCCTCCTAGTGGGGTTGGCCGAGGGGTACACACCCCCCCCTTGTGGTGTTGTCTCGTATAAATACACCCCCCCTCTTGGTAGAAATACTCTCCTAGTATTGTTACTATACCAAAATACCTTGGCCCAAATACCTTGTAGTATTCCAAGGTTACACTTATACGAAAAGCCCAGAAATACTATTATACTTCCCTTCAGTCACAAAAACGAAACCCTAAGGAAAATCTCCATAGTTGGTTGGAGTATTAAGAAGAAGTTGCGTAGAACTTCTAAGGGTTATTTGGAGCGGGTTGGAGCACCCGGAGTAGGAGCTAAACGTTGCTCAGGATCGACTTTAAACTTGGATAATTATGGGCTTATCGAGGTAATTATCTTGTCTCCCTATTGTAATTGAGTTACATACTATTGATGTATAAGAATAAGTATAAGTATATACAAGGAAAGTATATAAGAAGGGAAATGAACTGTACTTACATAGGACTGTATTACAGTAGAATTGTGAAGTTTGACGGGTAGGGAAGTACTGCCTAATTTTCCATAGAATCTTGTATCTAGATTTATTCTACCGAGTAGTCTATGCTTTGATAGACTCGTATAACCTTTATAGGTTGAATGTTCTGTGAGTAGCATGTGCTACTTGAAAGGTGGACAAGGCTAGCCGGGTTATAGCCGTGGAGCGATTTGCTAATAGTCGATAATCGTCGCGAGGTATGTGATTCTTCCTATCCTCTTGAGCATGATATTTTAAAAGAATATATATATAGTACGGTAGACGTACGCGTGTTAATTGAACGTAGTTGTACGGCAATGTCTTTTGACTTAAGCCCGAATAATAAAAATCTTGAAGTATTTCAAGAGAATTAAGAACTGTTTTTGAAAGAAGAGTAATACTTGGTTTTAAAAACTTAAGAGTTATACTAGCTTTATGGGAAGTTAGGTATAACGGCTTAAGAGAGATAAAATGAATGATTTATTGATTTTAGAAGTTAAGAGACTTGTTCTTAAAAGATAAGAGACTTGACTTAATTAAATTAATATGAATTTTGTGTGAAACCTCATTCGTGAGTAATGAGTACTTGGTTTTTAAAGGGAATAATGTTTTACTGATTTCGGAAATCAGAATGAGTATCGACAAACCACTGCAGCGTTAATAAAGGGAAATGTTTTGATTAAAGAAGTATTATTAAAACCAGTAGAAACCTCCATCTGCATAGAAGCTAAGATGAGACAAAATGATATTACATTTCCTAGATCATGGCTGCTTAATAAGATTGATTATGAACAAGAATAACCTACTCACATATAAGGCATATGTTTCTCAGATTGTTTAAAAGAGAATTATATTCTTAAATGAATAAGACTATGAACTACGAAACCTTTCTAAAATAAGAAACGTGAACATTTGAAATTAGGCAAACTTGAACGTTTGGAAAATAATGTTGTTACTTGATTTTACAAAGGGAAGTGTTTTGATTTACTTAAAAAGATAGTCACTCTATCTTATACTACGGGTATTATGTGACTTCTGTGAAAGAAACGGATCTTTTAAAAGAGTTAATGTAGGAAGTACTTTGGGGATAGATACCCGAACTTATTAGCATAAAGTACCTTGTGTGAATAACTTGATTTTGTTGGTTTGTGATAGCCTTGTAATACTTTCTCGTTGATTTGATAAGTAAACATGTTAGGATGCTACGTGTGTTAGTATCTTGTGATTGTTGTGTAAGGGGGTCATTCTTGCTGTGCTTACGCTATAACCTAAGTCCGCAGTACTACTATTATTATATCACCTATCCTCGACTTGTTATACCGAGGCTTGCCACCCTTGATGCGGGTCTATACGGCTATGCGGTCTGTGAGACTATGCGAGCGCGGTATGCTCGAGATTGATCATTCCGTGTGCTTAGCCCGATGCTGGATGCCCTATCGCGGTCCATGGGACTATGCGGTCTATTGAGACTATGCGGTCGCGGAGTCCGCGGATACCGGGTTAAGCCGCTCCGATGCGGTATACCACACCGGTGCAGGACCATGATTCGAGGAATACCTCTATGCGGGTTCCGTGTGACCTATCGGAGTCGCGGTAAGTTCCAGAATAGACGCGCACATTGATATCGCGCGAGTGGCCGCCTTCATGTGGTGCGGTCAGAAAGACCTCGTGATACGCTTTTATAGCATTGTTGGTACTGTGGTTCTAGTAGTCGGCTATGCCTTCGCATTTCTACTCCGACGGTTTTATGATGACACAGGTGGGACCCGTGTTCGATGTATTCCTTGGTGCTTTTATATCATAGATCGTCGGCAGCTGAAGGTATTCCACTGCACGATTGATGTTGTGGGCGTGAGACCCATTGTTATACTTGAGTAATGACTTGAGGCGTGAGTCCACGACTTGATACGATCGCTTTATTGTGAATCGTAGTTTGGTTATCATACATGTCTCCCGCTTTATATAGACTACTATGATTTTATTTACGTGATTTTTCGCCACATACTGCAATTGCAGATCGACCTCCTTCGGGGATGCGTTCACGCCGCAGTTGAGGTACACCGCCGTTGATCCTAGCTCGTGGTCACAGTTCGTTTGGAAAGCTCCGCTTCCGGAGGCTTATCGATGGTATAGTCCCCGTCGTAGTAGGTGCTACATTCGGGGTATGGCGAGCCCCGTCCCGCCATTGTTGTCATGTCACTCTTGAGGTCCGTAGTATCGCCAGGCGCGAGTTGTTATGGGATGTAACTGTTCGGACCTAAGTTGTTATATATATATATGCTGAAAGGCAACTTTTCTTAAGATAAACATGTATCTTCTTTACATTGTTTCATGTATTGTTTTATATTCCGCTGATTTTCTCTGATGTATGACTACTTGGGTGCCCGGGTAAGGCACCAGTCACGGGCCCCGGAACGGGTCGTGACACAATCATCACCTGAGGTGGTGCTTCATTCGGGGAGTTCTGCGACGTCACCAGCCCCAACAGAGTTTAACACAGCGGCAATAGTTCCTACTGTGGCCATGATGTATGAGCCTTCAGTTCCACGACATGGAACATGGAGTATGGATTGCAAAGAGACGACCCTGTTACGAGCTATGGATATAGCAACCAGAGAACATATTATGTACCGATTTATCACGAGTCTTGATGATTATCTAAGAGAGGGTTGTGAAGAAGTAGCTCTTCAGTCAGGAATGAGCATGGCCTGCGTTCAGGCTTATGTGCAACAGGTTGAGAAACGTAGAGATCGACAAAGTTAATCAAGGCGCAGGCAGGCAGTCACGGAGTCCTTTGGTAACATTCGAGGCGAACCGCCTCAGCAGCAGATTAGATATGCACCTCCGCCGGTCGCAGTGGTCCTCCAGCAGTTCAGACGCTCGGTATGCCGAGTTGGTCGACCTGTGGCTTCAGTTCACACTATACGTAGGTTCTAGCCACCGAGTTCGCTTTCTCGTTGTTCACACGAGGCAGCGCCATCCCGGGAATGTCGCTTTTTATCGGTGCTTGTTTTACTTGCGTCGGCCATGTGACGAAAGAATGTGCAAGGAGGACTCACCTACCATCGGGCCATGATTCAAAGGCGGAGAGGAAGGGTGTTAGCTGGAGGCCACCCCCACCTCGTCAGCCGTGGTAGGTGTCATTCGGGAGTGTCGCACTACTGACAGCTTGTTATGCTTGGGGCCAGCAGGGCCATTTTGCGAGGAATTGTCCGACCAAGGGTGGTGCGGATGTTGAGACTCGGCCTTCGGGATTTGTTGCGGGTTCTTCACCTTCGATAGCTAGGCAGGGTGTTCATGCGGCACAGCCGTGCAAGTGCGTGGTCGGAAGCTCAGCCTAGCGGTCCTTGGAACCGCCTATTTGATTTCAGGTATATCCTTTACCCTCTAGAGACTAGTATGCATTGATGATGTGATGATGTGCTAAGTATTATGTTAATTGTGATTTAGGGGCCCGGTTAGTAAAGGGGAAGTTGGGTACATAGAGATTGTGAGCCCTAGAATATTATACGTGGAGACCTTAGAGGCGAGGCCGTCTTGGGTAAAAGATTTTGTTTACGATTTGACCTTTGTTGGAGTGCATAGTATACGTGGGGTATAATTGTGTGATAAGTCCCTGAGGGGTGTGATTTATAAGAGGATAGTTGAGCTAAGAAGACCACTAGGTTTTATTGACTTGATTAGTGAGATTGTTCCGGATCGGGGAACAAGGATTGGCGCGAAATGGGTCTGGTTGAGGCCAGATGGCGGGTCAACCCGCAGCCCGGAATAGGGTGGGATCAATTTGTGGTGGTCCCGCTATGTGATAGGGTCACGAGGATGTTAGGCCCAAGTTAGGTAACCATCGTATGAGTTCGTAGATGTGTTCACCGACATCGGTTCGTGAAGGCCGGGAATGGCCTTAGAGGAAATTGAAGCTTGTGAGATGACCAAGTTTGGAGGTAGTGACTCCAAAGTGTTGGAAATTGAAGCGGTGACTGAAGTGTGGTACGTGTGATAGAAAGAGTTCAGGTGTACGAGAAGGGTACGACGAGTAAGAAAAGGAGCGAACAATGTGTTATGAGAACGGAAGTGATCATTTCTTTTATGAAGTGAAGATGCGAAGGAAGTATCCTTTAGACCATGGGTGTGATCTTTTTGTGATGTTAGAGGTGATTCCTCGTTGGCTTGGATTTGTATGTTATACTATGGCCATTGATGGCACGATTGGTTTCGTAAGTATAAATGAAGACTATACCCGCACGTGTGTTTGGAGACTTAGAAGGAACATTCGACTAATGTTTCTAAGGGAAGAATGTTATACCGTAGTTCCGTGGTATGTATGCGAGGACATACGAGAGAATACGATGTAAATATTGGAAAGAAAGGAAGATGTGATTTTTTCGACTAAAAGTTTCCGGTTTTTGTGAAGAAAAAGGTTCGTTAACGGAATTGGATTCCCGATTTGGTATTTGGACTTCTTGGATTATATTAGAATTTTGGGATTTTATTTTCAGAAATGGTCACGTGGGGACCACGGGAGAAATTTACGGTTTTGTGGGGCCCGCTTTGTTTTTGAGGTTTCCGGCATTTTGGATATTTTTTTTGGAAGACGATATATTTTGGACGAGTCGGGGGGCGACACGTGTCACCCCCATGTGGCACCTTGGCCGAAATGGTGGGACAAGTGGCAAGCCACTTGTCCCTTGGCCGAAATGGGCTAACAAGTGGCAAGCCACTTGTCTAGCAATTTCGTTGGCCATGTGTTGTGGTGGGACCCACACACATATGGCCCAATCTTGACCGCACACCTTGCTTGATCTTGACCCTTGAACCCTCTTGTCACGACCCGAACCCGGGCCCGTGACTGGTGCCTTACCCCGGGCACCCTAGTGATACAACATCAGAGAAAAACCAGCGGAAATAAAGACTTAAACATTTAAATAGACATGGATCAAGATAAGGAAAATAGGCCAACCAAAACGGTTGCCTTTCAACATATATATATAGACATTTGAACAAAGCATACCTTACAACCCCGCCACAACAAAGGCATGCACTCTAAGATTTTTACAACAACTATGACGGGACAGGGCCCCGCCATACCCCTGAATGTACAAGAATCTACAGACTCAGGGTAACATACCAAAGATAAGCCTCCGAAGGAACGGAGCTTCCAAAGACGCTGAAAGGTGATCCTAAAAGCGGATCGACAACCGATGATTTCTACCGCGGATTAACGCAGCCTCAAGGAGGTCAAGACAACAGTACCAAGTATGTGAATCAAAATATCAGAATGAAATCATAATAGTCTATATAAAGCAGAGACATGTATGATAACCAAACTACAAGACACAACATATAAAACGCTTATATCAAGTCGTGACTCACGCCCAAATCATCACTGTGCGTGGAATTCCTTCCTCACCGCCAGCCTATGATATAACAACACCAAGGAGTATACATGAACACCGTGTCCCACCGTGTCATAAAACCGCACGGCAAGTATAACTACCAGATCCGACCGCACCAATAATATCGTACAACCATATCATGGCCGACACGCGGCAAGTGCAATAGCCTCCACTACCCACCGCGCCAATGAGCCGACGGGCAAGTGAATCTGCCACGCACTGCATCACAACCGTAAGTCACTAAGCTCCATCCAAACACCGACTCGCGGTCGACATGGCGTGCAATAACCTATACCCGATCCACCTGCGCCACGTAGCTGACGGGGGCAAGTAAACAGGCTACGCACCCGATCACATCCGTAAGTCACGATACTTCGCCGCGAAGCAGACACGTGGCAAGTGCAACAACCTGTACCAGATCCACTGCGCCACGCGGTGACGGGGCAAGTAAACAAAGCACGCGACGATCACAACCGTAAGTCACGATATTTCGCCATAAATAACTATAATGGTCACATGTCCACATCATCGGTGTAGACATGCCCATGTAATAATAATGGAAGCGCATCTGGAATCTCCCGCCACCGCCAGACGCCCAAGTAAGTTCTCAACAAGTCAACCGGCCCTCCATCGAGAGACGCGGTAGAATAGAAAAACAATTCTTGCACAACAAAGACTATCTCAATAAGCATAGGCAAGTTATCCAACAACAAGCATAGGCAAGTTACACAACAACAAGCATAGGCAAGTTATACACAACTCAAAGTACTTTCATTTTATGTCAAAATCCGGGGGTTAACCCTAAAGTACTACGTACGTTAAATTCCTTTTAAAGAGGTCCAGTCCTTTTATAAAAGTCACCCGATACCCGTAGTATAAAATAGAGTGACTCACATTTTTAGGTAAACCAAAACACTTTCATTTTCAACCACATTCTTTTCCCTAAGGTTCCAGTTTGCCTAATTTCAATTACTCAAGGCTCTTTATTTTAGAAAAGTTTCATAGTTCAATGTCTTAATCTCTTTTAAAACAATTGAGTAACATATGCCTTGTATGAGTGTAGGTTATTCTTATTCATAATCAATCTTATTAAGCAACCATGATCTAGGAAATGTAATATCATTTTGTCTCATCTTAGCTTCTATGCAGATGGAGGTTTCTACTGGTTTTAATAATACTTCATTATTCATTACATTTTCCTTTATTAACGCTGCCGTGGTTTGTCGATACTCATTCTGATTTCCGAAATCAGTAAAACGTTATTCCTTTTAAAACCAAGTACTCATTACTCACGAATGAGGTTTCACACAAAATTCATATTAATTCAATTAAGTTAAGTCTCTTATCTTTTAAGATCAAGTCTCTTAACTTCTAAAATCAGTAAACCATTTTCTTTTCCTCTCTTAAGACGTTATACCTAACTCCCCATAAAGCTAGTATAACTCTTTTTAAAACCAAGTACTCTTCTTTCAAAAAGGTTTATTAATTCTTTTGAAATACTTCAAGATTCTTATTATTCAGGCTTAAGTCAAAAGACATTGCCGCATAACCACGTTTCATAACACACGTACGTCTACCGTACTATATATATATTCTTTTAAAATAGTTCATGCTCAAGAGTATAGGAAGAATCACATACCTCGCGACGATTATCGACTATAAGCAAAACGCTCCACGGCTATAACCCGGCTAGCCTTGTCCACCTTCTAAGTAGCACATGCTACTTGCAAAACATTCAACCAATAAAGGTTATCAGTCTACTGTAAATACAGTCCTATGTAAGTACAGTTTACTTCTACTTATAAATTCTTCTGATGTGACTTCAGTTCAAGTCTATTCTGTAATATCCTTCTATTACAGTTCAATTCTCTTCTATGAATCTTATATTCATTTCTATACTACTACAGTATGTAATTCCCAATTACAATAGAAGGACAGTAGTATTTACCTCGATGAGCCCAAAATTATCCAAGTTTATAAGTCGCTCCTGAGCAACGTTTAGCTCCTACTCCGAGTGCTCCAATCCGCTCCAAACAACCCTTAGAAGTTCTACGCAACTTCTACTTAACACTTCAACCGACTATGAAGGTTTTCCTTAGGGTTTCGTTTAGTGGCTAAAGGAAGTATAATAGTATTTTCCGAGCTTTTCGTATAGAGGTAACCTTGGGAATACTACAAGGTATTTGGGCCAAGGTATTTGGGCATTATAACAATACTAGGAGAGTATTTCTATACCACAAAAAAGGGGTATTATACGAAAACAACTAGGCTAGTGGGTACCCTCGCTAGGGCACCACACAAAGGGGAGGGAGGCTCTCGCCAAGGCTTCTCGGGGAGGTGTGGTGGACGAAAACTCACAAGGAGAGGAGAATTTGAGACTTAGTGAAATGCTCAAGTTTTTGGATGAAGAAAGTCTTCAAGTAAGGGGAGTATTTATAGGCCAACCAATGGCCAAGATCAAGCCAAGTGCCATGCAAGTGTAGGGTCAAGATTAAGCCAAGTGCACCTTATCCATCTACCACCCAACTTGCACAAAAATATCCTACCAACTAAGTCCAATTTTCATCCAACTAGCCGCCCCACTTGCTTCCAATGTGAGGGTGACACATGTCACCCTCCCGTTGGTCCAAAATGTTTCGTCTCTCGGAAAAATCCGCAAAAATTAAAAATGACATAGCCGGAATTTTCCCTTCGCAAGTCTTGTAAAACGTTTCGTCGAAAAACGATTCTTTTTGGCACTTGTGTACAAATTCGCCACTTTGCCTACTTTAAGGCTCAAACTTTTCTACGTACATACTCTGGAAATACGGGGTATAACATTCTCCCCTCCTTAGAAACATTCGTCCCGAATGTTCCTTCTCAAGACGGATAACGATAAAGTTCCTCTAACAAGTTGTCAACGCCACACCTGGCCACGTAATAACACACGTTCTCTTCCTTCCTTACTCGTCGTGCCCTTCTCGAACACTTGAACTCTTCTAGTAAACGTACCACACTTCAGTCATCGCTTCAGTTCCCAAAACTTTGGAGTCACCACCTCCAAACTTGGTCATCTTACTAGCCGCAATCTCCCTTAAGACCATTCCCGGCCTTTACGATCCGCTTCTGGTCGAACACATCCACGAACTCATACGATGGTCATCTAAACTTGGGCCTAGCACCCTCGTGACCCTACCACCTGGCGGGACCACCCAGAGCTGACCCCACCTCGAAACAGGCCGCGGGTTGGCCCGCAACATGGCCCCAACCCGACCCACTTAACGCATCAAGCTCTTGTTCCCCGATCCGGAACAATCTTACCTATACAGGTCATGAAAGCTACCACTCCCATTTTTCACTACCCAAGGAAAATTTTCCCACAATAACTCCACGTATACTTATACATTCTGACAAAGATCACCCGCGAGCTCTTGTACTCAAGACGGCCTTACATCTAAGGTCTCAACTGTAATATTTTAAGGTTCATCATTTTCTCACCCCCAGGCTTACCCTTTTTCACTAACCAGGTTCTAAATCACATTTTAGCACAAAGCTATCCGAACATAACACTTAACACATCATAATAACATCAATACATATAAGTCTCTAGAGGGTTAAGGATATACCTGAAAATAGGCGGTTCAGAGGACCGCTAAAACTGGGAACTTCCACCGCGACCTCTAACGTGGCCCGCCGGTGTATGAACATCCTGCCTAGCTATGGAAGGTGAAGAACCCGCAACTGGTCTAGTAGTCTGTGCTATCCCACCAGTGCTACCCCTGGTCGGACAGTCTCCCGTCAAATGGCCCTGTTGGCCGCAAGTATAGCAATCTCCCAAACCAGTACGACATTCCCCTCTATGGGCTTTACCACAACGGTCACACTGAGATACGGGTGGCCTCATCCGGCGAGTACTCCTACTCCCCTGAAAATCTGAACCCTGGGAGCCCTGACCTGCTCCTGAATATTCCAAATGTCCCGACGACGGTGGGGGACCACTTGCATCGGGCGAGGCGCATAATCGCTCTTCTTTGGCGGTCCGCCTCGAAAGTCATCAAAGGACCTGCTGTTCGGCCTCTTCGCGATCTCGGTCATTCCGTCGACCTCTCTGCTCCTCACATCCAAGTGCATAAGCCTGCATGCGGGCAATGTCCATGCCCGGCTGAAGAGCTACACCCAAACAACTCTCTGCTAGGTAATCATCGAGCCCTGTAACATATCGGTGCACTCGATCCTCCATAATAGCTACTAACGCGGGGACGTACCGGGCCAATGAGTCGAACTCCACATTGTACTCCCGAACCGTACGCCCGTTCTGCCGCAACACCAAAAATCTGTCGGCCCGAGCCCTCCTCATCTGTGGAGGCAAGAAATGTGCAAGAAATGCCTCTGAGAACTCGTCCCATATAGCTGGAAGTGCATTCTCTCCCCGGGACAGCTCCCACGAATCAAACCAGTCGACCGCGGTATCACGCAGCCGATGCGAACCTAGGACCACCGACTCGGTCTCCGATGCCTTGATCACTCTCATGATCCGTCAGAATCGCTTGATGAACTCCCGCGGATCATCCTCGTGCCTCGACCCATAAAACTCGCGTTACATCTCGAAAATCCAGTAGCCTCAAACTATCTCGATCAGGGTGAACCATCGGCGTTATCGGAACCGCCGGCCCAAATTTATCTCAAGTCCGCCACAACCGTGGCTATTAACTGGGCCCACTCCTGGTAACCCATCTCCTCCGCCTGCATCGCGGACGAGGCTCGTGCTTGTGGTCTCAGAGACCGCCACGCTTCTACTCGATCTCTCCTTCGCCGCTTTGCCCTTCGCCGGGTTGCCATACGCGAGGCATAATCGTAAAACGGCACGCCGAGAGGGTCCAACTTATCACACGCCTCTAAGGCACGATCTCGTAATGAGAAGAATGGAAACCAATCCTAAATGTCCTATAGCCTCTCGATTATAGATGTAGTGCACAACACATCGATAATCAAGACTCTACTAGACACGATCTCAGACACTTTCCGAGGACTAATCGCTCGATACCACTTTTGTCATGACCAACCTGGCCCGTGGTAGTGCCTTACCCGGCACCCTAGTGATACAACATCGTAGAAAAACCAGGAAATAAAAACTTAAACATTTAAATAGACATGGATCAAGATAAGGAAAATAGCCAACCAAAACGGTTGCCTTTCAACATATATATATAGACATTTGAACGATTCTAGCCTTACAACCCCGCCCACAACAAGGCTTACGCACCTCGAAGATTTTACAACAACTATGACGGACAGGCCCGCCATACCCTGAATGTACAAGAATCTATGCACTGTGGTAACATACCAAAGATAAGCCTCAAGGAACGAGCTTCCCAAGACGAAAGATGATCCTAAAAGGGGATCGACGGTGATGTACTTACCATGCATGAACGCAGCCCCGAAGGAGGTCAAGACAACAGTACCAAGTATGTGAAATCAAAATATCAGAAATGAAATCATAATAGTCTATATAAAGCGAGACATGTATGATAACCAAACTACAAGACACAACATATAAACATTATATCAAGTCGTGGACTCACGCTCCAAATCATCACTGTGCGTGGAATTCCTTCCTCACCGCCAGCCTATGATATAACAACACCAAGGAGTATACATGAACACCGTGTCCCACCGTGTCATAAAAACCGTGACGGCAAGTATAACTACCGATCCGACCGTACCAATAATATCGCATAACCATATCATGAAGGCGACACGGAAAGTGCAATAGCCTCCACCAGCCCCACTGCGCCACGTGGCGACGGGGCAAGTGAATCGGATACGCACGGATCACAACCGTAAGTCACGAGCTCCATCCAAACACCGACTCGAAGGCGACACGTGGCGGTGCAATAACCTATACCCGATCCACTGCGCCACGTGGCCGACGGCAAGTAAACAGCTACGCGCGATCACAACCGTAAGTCACGATACTTCGCCGCGAAGCTGACACGTGGCAGGTGCAATAACCTATACCAGATCCACCTGCGTCACGCAGCTGACGGGGGCAAGTAAACAGGCTACGCACCCGATCACAACCGTAAGTCACGATACTTCGCCATAAATAACCATAATGGTCACATGTCCACATCATCGGTGTAGACATGCCCATGTAATAATAATAATGGAAGCGTACCCGTGGAATCTCCCGTCATTGCCGGTACGTCCAAGTAAGTTCTCAACAAGTCAACCGGCCCTCCATCGAGAGATGCGGTAGAATAGAAACACAATTCTTGCACAACAAAGACTATCTCAATAAGCATAGGCAAGTTATCCAACAACAAGCATAGGCAAGTTACACAACAACAAGCATAGGCAAGTTATACACAACTCAAAGTACTTTCATTTTATGTCAAAATCCGGGGGTTAACCCTAAAGTACTACGTACGTTAAATTCCTTTTAAAGAGGTCCATTCCTTTTATAAAAGTCACCCGATACCCGTAGTATAAAATAGAGTGACTCACATTTTTAGGTAAACCAAAACACTTTCCTTTTCAACCACATTCTTTTCCCTAAGGTTCCAGTTTGCCTAATTTCAATTACTCAAGGCTCTTTATTTTAGAAAAGTTTCATAGTTCAATGTCTTAATCTCTTTTAAAACAATTGAGTAACATATGCCTTGTATGAGTGTAGGTTATTCTTATTCATAATCAATCTTATTAAGCAGCCATGATCTAGGAAATGTAATATCATTTTGTCTCATCTTAGCTTCTATGCAGATGGAGGTTTCTACTGGTTTTAATAATACTTCATTATTCATTACATTTTCCTTTATTAACGCTGCAGTGGTTTGTCGATACTCATTCTGATTTCCGAAATCAGTAAAACGTTATTCCTTTAAAAACCAAGTACTCATTACTCACGAATGAGTTTTAACACTAATTTCATATTAATTCAATTAAGTTAAGTCTCTTATCTTTTAAGATCAAGTCTCTTAACTTCTAAAATCAGTAAACCATTTTCTTTTCCTCTCTTAAGACGTTATACCTAACTTCCCATAAAGCTAGTATAACTCTTTTTAAAACCAAGTACTCTTCTTTCAAAAAGGTTTATTAATTCTTTTGAAATACTTCAAGATTCTTATTATTCAGGCTTAGGTCAAAAGACATTGCCGTACAACTACGTTCTGTTAACACACGTACGTCTACCGTACTATATATATATTCTTTTAAAATAGTTCATGCTCAAGAGTATAGGAAGAATCACATACCTCGCGACGATTATCGACTATAAGCAAAACGCTCCACGGCTATAACCCGGCTAGCCTTGTCCACCTTCTAAGTAGCACATGCTACTTGCAGAACATTCAACCAATAAAGGTTATCAGTCTACTATAAATACAGTCCTATGTAAGTACAGTTTACTTCTACTTATAAATTCTTCTGATGTGACTTCAGTTCAAGTCTATTATGTAATATCCTTCTATTACAGTTCAATTCTCTTCTATGAATCTTATATTCATTTCTATACTACTACAGTATGTAATTCCCAATTACAATAGAAGGACAGTAGTATTTACCTCGATGAGCCCAAAATTATCCAAGTTTATAAGTCGCTCCTGAGCAACGTTTAGCTCCTACTCTGAGTGCTCCAATCCGCTCCAACAACCCTGAAGTTCTACGCAACTTCTACTTAACACTTCAACCGACTATGAAGGTTTTCCTTAGGGTTTCGTTTAGTGGCTAAAGGAAGTATAATAGTATTTTCCGGGCTTTTCGTATAGAGGTAACCTTGGGAATACTACAAGGTATTTGGGCCAAGGTATTTGGGCATTATAACAATACTAGGAGAGTATTTCTATACCACAAAAAAGGGGTATTATACGAAAACAACTAGGCTAGGGGTACCTCGCCTAGGAGCACCTGAGGGAGGGGGAGGCTCTCGGCCAAGGCTTCTCAAGGGGGAGGGTGTGGTGGACGAAAACTCACAAGGGAGAGGGGAGAATTTGAGACTTAGTGAAATGCTCAAGTTTTTGGATGAAGAAAGTCTTCAAGTAAGGGGAGTATTTATAGGCCAACCAATGGCCAACCAATGGCCAAGATCAAGCCAAGTGCCATGCAAGTGTAGGGTCAAGATTAAGCCAAGTGCACCTTATCCATCTACCACCCAACTTGCACAAAAATATCCTACCAACTAAGTCCACCCTTTCGTCCAACTAGCCGCCCCACTTGCTTCCAATGTGAGGGTGACATGTCACCCTCCCATTGGTCCAAAATGTTTCGTCTCTCGGAAAAATCCGCAAAAATTAAAAATGACATAGCCGGAATTTTCCCTTCGCAAGTCTTGTAAAACGTTTCGTCGAAAAACGATCTTTTTGGCACTTGTGTACAAATTCGCCACTTTGCCTACTTTAAGGCTCAAACTTTTCTACGTACGTCCTTACGTACATACTCTGGAAATACGGGGTATAACACCTCTATATATACCCCCTTAAGTTGAAGAGTATTTCATCCTCACTTGAAAGCCTTTCAAGGCAAAAATACTCCCTCCCTCTTTGTGGTGTTTCGTCCGCCCCTCTCCCCCTTGTGTAGAATACTTTGGGTATTGTTGTATAATACCAAATACCTTAGCCTAGTATCCCTAGTAGTATTCCAAAGTTATTTCAATACTAGGAGCCCAGAAATACTACTTTATTCCAATAGTCGTAAAGTGAAACCCTAGAAAAATCTTCCTAGCTTGGTGGAAGTATTTAGAGAAGTTGTTTAGAAACTTCTAAAGGGTTGCTTGGAGCGGGTTGGAGCGTAAGGATTTGGAGCTAAACGTTGCTCAGGATCGACATATATCTTGGATAATTTTGGGCTTATCGAGGTAATGATTTATGTCCCCCTATTGTAATTGGATATTACATGTTGTAGTAGTTATATTTGAGTATAATATATGGGAAGGATGTTTATAAAGGGTTGAACTGTATTTACATTGGATTGTACTTACAGTAGACTTGTGTAGTATTATTGTGAAGCAGAATTGAACACGTCCGGTTAGACGTGTAATCCCCTGGGAGTTGTTGGCCTGGTAGCGGGCCTGGATAGGGGAGGAGATTTGTGTGATAGCGGGGAGGTCTTTGCCAATTTTTATGTAGAATAAGGAATCTTGTGTTTAGAATATTCTACGAAGAGAACTAGAGATTGATAGATATATTGTGGCCTTTATAGGTGGACCTTCTACGCGCGGCATACTTGACTTGGCTTGTGGTTTAAGCTAAAAAGGTATGTGATTCTTCCTATACTCTTGAGCATGATTGTTGTAAACTATATAGTACGGTAGACGTACGTGTGTGAAATGGATTTTGTTTGTTTAAAACATAAAGTGTTATAATGGCTTTATGGGAAGCTAGTTATAACGACTTTATGAAAATGAAAAAAAGATTTGGTTTTGACTGTAAAACGACTTGATTTTGAAAGTTAAGAGACTTGATCTTGAAAGATAAGAGACTTGACTTATACGACTTGTTTTCGGAAAAGGAGAAGTAACTTGATTTAAGTATAGGTTACTTGTTTTGAAAAGAGTAAAGTTATTTGGGTTTTAAAAGAACACTTGTTGTTGTTTTAAAAGAAAAGCACTTGGTTTAAAAAGTATAGCGTACTTGATTTTAAAAACTTATAAAGACTTTATGAAGGCGACCGTTTTGGTTGGCCTATTTTCTTATGATGTATCTTGTTTCATGTTCATGTTTTTATTTCCGCTGATTTTCTCTGATGTTGTATCACTAGGGTGCCCGGTAAGGCACTATCCACGGCCCGGTTCGTCGTGACATCTTCACGGGAGCTAGCCCGTGGAGTAATAATATAACATGCCCCGAATACCTCATCGTGGTACATGTCTTCATGGGAGCTAGCCCATGGAGTAATAGTCGTACATAGCATGGTCGCATGCCGGAATCCTCATCGTATAAGCGTGGCCACGGGTAATAAAACAACCGAATCTAACCCGCCTCGGTCACATGCCCCGGAATCCCACATCGTATAAGCATGTCCAAGGATCAATCATAATTGAAGCATACCCGTGGAATCCCACATCACTGTCGGTACGTCCAAGCAAACTTACAACAAGACAGCCGGCCCTCCAACTGAGAGTCACGACAACGTAAACATATAATACTTGCACTCAAAGCTATCACAAGCAAACATAGGCAAGTTCATTAAACTTTTAGACTTCCATTTTTATAAACTCATGGCACTTTCGTTTCACACATAAAAATCCGGGAATTTAACCCAAAGTACTACGTGCTTACATTCTTTTCAAAAGACTCATTTTCATATAAAACCCCAAGATACTAACACCCGTAGTATCAAGGCTTGTTTACCTTTTACATAAGTCACTACACTTTTAGAAATACATTATTCGGCTTCTAAATCAAGTGACTCGTTTCCTTAAAACTTAAGCAATTGATGCTTTTAAATCCATTTGCCTTTCTTTATTTCAAAACATTTATCATTACTTAGAGTAAACCACTCTTAACTTTCCATAAAGCTATTATACTAACTTTATACTTTAGGCAAATACATTCTTTTTATAACCAAGAGACTTATACTTTCAAAATACTTCAAGTCTCTTATCTTTTAGAATCAAGTTTCGTAGTTCATAGTCTTAACACTTCATAACGTAAACTCTTTAATTTAAGCAACATATGCCTTATATGTGTGAATAGGTTATACTTGTTTATACTGATCTCATTAAAGCAGCCATGATCTAGAAAATGTAATACAATTTTGTCTTATCTTAGCTTCTATGCAGATGGAGAATTCTACTCATTTTAATATTATCAATTGTCATTACATTTTCCTTTATTAACGCTGCAATGGCTTGTATGATACTTATTCTCATTCGTGCCGTAAATTAGCCAAGTCAACTTGGCTCCAAATACCTCCTAACGACTCTTACCAACATCCCCCATAAGACTTGGTAAGAACTTAGGATAACTTAGACATAACCCTTACGTAGAGTAAATCAACATACATACTTCTTAACTTCTAAGAGTAGAAGGAATCATGAAATAATACCACATGTATATTCCATACATAGAATCATGTCTAAAGAAGGAAGAGGTTCACATACCTCGCGACGATTATCGACAAATAGCAAAATGCTCCGAAGTACTTCAACCTTGATAGCTATTCCATCCTTCAAGTAGAATCCGCTATACTTAGTACTTCAACCTAAAATGGCCATAATACGTCCATTCACCTCTAGCTTCGAACGTAGAATATTCTAAGTGCAAAGTCACTAAATTCTACGGAAAATCGGACAGCACTTCCTTTGTTTCAACATACTTTGCCACCTTTTTCAAGGCCGAATTCAATAACCAAACACGCCACATTTAAGGCTCAACAATGTAGCTAACAATAGGGGATTACACGCCTACAAGACGTGTAAAATTCCGCCCCACAATTGATATCAAACAAGTCCACAATACAATGCCATTTTCGGCCAAAAGGTACAACAACTTATCAATCTTTCCAATTCCTTTTTCAATCCAACTTCTTAGGTCTAACATGTTATATAGTCATAAACAACTTAGCAATTATAACCACCTTAATCAATTCTTTAGATAACATGCGACGACTAAACTAGTAACTAAATTGGATTACAATCTTAAAGGCTAAATCATGCAACTATTCGGATTCCATCCAAATATTCCATAACACATATCATTCTTCATAATATAATCCACATGATCATTTCTAACTACTACAACATGAAATCTTGAATTTTAATAGCAAGACGGAGATTATTACCTCCTTAAGCTCAAAATGATCCAAAACCCTAAGTCGATCCTTAGCAACTCCAACTCCTTTTCTTGACGTTACAATCCGATATTTGCAACCCTTAGAATCTTGTGAAAAACTCCTCTTCTATTTCCAACTTCAAAGTTGAAGAACACCTTGGGTTTCCGCCTTGCGACTAACGTAAAAATGCGTTTTTTCCGGGATCTTTCTATTAAGATATCCTTACAATACCCTTAGAGACCTTGGGTTGAAGTCTTGTGAATAATGGACAACAATTGAATTTTTTTTTGTATGGGAGATGCCTAAAGCCGAGAGCTTCCTAAAGAACACACAAGTTCTTGGCTAATTTTTCTAAGTGTGGAAAGTCTTGCTACTAGTAGTAGTAGTGGTAGTATATATAAATAATTCAAAGGCTAGGATAAAACCAAATGGAAGTCTAGGATGTGGTCAATAATATCAAGCTCTCTTGACTTTGACTTAGTCAATAAAATCAAGCCAAAGTCTAGCAAGACTTGCTCATCTACACAATGGTCAAATGACCATTCTAACCTTGCTCCAATTCGTCCAAGACCAATGTGGGGGGGGGGGGGGTGCCACGTGTCGCCCTCCCATTCGTCCATAAAATTCCGTAACCCTCGTGGGTCCCACAAAACGTAAAATTCCTCGGGTGGGCCCCACATGACCAAATCCGTACAAATAAATTTCCATAATGATAATACATTCCATAATCCTCAATTAATGCATTTTGAGAATCCAATTCTCTTCAACGAACATTTTTCCTTTCCGACGTTCGGAAGATTTTCCGTCGGAAAAACAATTCTTCCGTTCGCACCCTTTTTAAGTCTTGAGTTCCTTACGTACATTCTCTTAAACATGTCCTGGAGTTACGGGGTGTAACATTCTTCCCCCCTTAGAAACATTCGTCCCCGAATGTTCTCTCGGAGTCCAATCTAATTAGATAGCGACATAGTCTCCTTTTTACTACACCCTTCATACAACATATGCCACCCATGGCCACATAACAACTTATACTAAGATGTCAACCTTGGCACTCACGAAGCCAACTAGCCCATACTCATAATGACCTCAAAGTCTGTCATAATCCTCTCTACTAGGTCTACTAGGGTCTGACGACTGTATCATCACCGGGAAAATCTCATATTCCCGCTCAGCTACCACCCCACACACTCACGGGTGTAGTTACCTCGAAAGGTTCTTATGGATTCAGGCTCTACTCATTTACACTTGGTTGCTATCTTTCTTATTGGTCGTACTCTTTCCGTACTTCCAACACATACTAGCATACATACATAACTTCCATACCGATTCTGGCCTCTAATCTTTGGAGTCACTCTATAAAATAATATAAGGCCATTTCCGGCTTTCACGACCTGGTTCCGGTGGAACGCGTCCACGAACCCGTAAACAATTAACTAGACTTGGGCCTTGCACCCTCGTGACCCTGTCACGTAGCAGAACTACTACCAACTGATCCCACTCCACTTCAGGCTATGGGGCGACCCGCAATAGGTCCTCACCCCGTCCCACCATCGCACTTAACTCTTATTCTTGGTCTATAATAAATCTTTCTACCCGAGAAGACCTCGTACATCTAAGGTCTCAGCGGTCATCAATATTCTTAGGCTCGCAATTTCCATGCTCCAAGCCTACCTTACCAGTCCCCCAGTAAACGGGTACAAAAACTTTTCATAATACCATAATCGTGTCGTCTTGATCATAACAACCATTACTTACTCTATACATGTCACGACCCGACCTCGGGCCCGCGACTGGTGCCTTACCCCGGGCACCCTAGTGATACAACATCAGAGAAAATCAGCGGAAATAAAAACTAAAACATGAGACAAGACATAAAGTATGAAACAGGCTAACCAAAACGGTCACCTTCCTGAATATATACATATATGTATTAAAGCGAACGAGTTAAATCCTTTTACAAACCCCACCACAACAGATTACTACAGACCTCTAAGAATGTAACCATAACTATGACGGACGGGGCCGCCATACCACGAATGTACAAGTAACTATACCGGCGGGGACTATACCAAAGATAAGCCTCGGAGAAACGAAGCTTCCCAAAATGCGAACTGTGATCCTATGGCGAGGATCCACAACCGATGTACCCTACTGCGGCATGAGCGGCACAGGAGAGTCGACAACAGTACCAAGTATGTGGCGAAAATCGTAAATGAAATCATAGTAGTCTATATAAAACAGAGACATATATGATAACCAAACTACGATACATAATATGTGTTAATCCGCGTCAAAGTCGTGGACTCGCGCCTCAAAGTCATTACTCAAATATAACTATGGGTCTCACGCCCACAACATCAATCATGCCCGTGGAATACCTTCCTCACTGCCGGCAGTCTATGATATAGCAACACCAAGGAATACACATGAACACCAGGTCCCACCTGTGTCATAACAACCGTACGGGGCAAGTACGAAGGCTAACTACCAGATACCAAAGCCGCATCATCGACTGACCGGGGCAAGTACGAAAGCCAACTACTAGATACCAAGGCCGTACTAACAATACTATGCAACCAAACCACGAAGTTGACACGGGGCAAGTACGAAAGCCGACTACCAGGTACCAAGGCCGTGTCACGTAGCTGACCGGGGCAAGTACAAAGGCTAACTACCAGGTACCAAGGCCGTGTCACGAGACTTCGCCATTAAACCGAGCGGGCAAGTCACGAAGGCTAACTACCAGTACAGGTCGAATCACCACGAGGCGGGGCACGAAAGCCAACCACCAGATACCAAGGCCGAATCAGTAAAACCTCATGGAGAGCTAGTCCATGGAATAGCGCTATCAACAGGAGCGCACCCGTGGAATCCTCCGTCACTGCCGGTACGTCCAAGTAAGATCATAACAAATCAACCGACCCTCCATTGAGAGACGCGGTGGTATAGAAATATAATACTGGCACAATAAGGCTATCACACGCAAACATAGGTAAGTTACACCTAACTCGAGGTACTTTCATTTTATGGCAAAGTCCAGGTTTTAATCCCCAAAGAGTACTTTCATTTTATGCAAACATAGATAAGAGTATTTCCCCAGGTTTTAATCCCCAATTACAAAATAGGAGATAAACCTTGCTCAGGATTGACTTTTTAACATGGATAATTGTGGGCTTATCGAGGTAAATACTCTTATCCTTCTATTGTAATTGGAGATTACATATAAGAGTAGTTTAGATATGAGTATAAGATGTATATAAGGATGGTATAAAAGAAGAGAATCAGTACTTACATGGTGTATTTCTGATGAGACTTGTGTAGTTTGTGGTAGGAAGTCTTGCCCAATTTTCCATAGAATAAGGAATCTTGTATCTAGAATCATTCATGAGTAGTCTAGACGTTGATAGACTTATATGACCGTTATAGGTTGAAGTCGCAAGTAGCGTATTCTCGAAGGGTGGAAAAGGCTAGCGAGATTACGATCTTTGGAGCATTTTGCTAATTGTCGGTGTCGTCGCGAGGTATGTGATTCTTCCTATCCTCTTGAGCATGATATTTTAAAAGAATATATATAGTACGGTACGTGCGTGTGTTAAGCGAGCGTGGTTTTACTTGATGTCTTTTGACTTGAGTTTTAAATAATAAAGAATCTTGAAGTATTTCAAAAGAATTAAGAATCGTTTTTGAAAGAAGAGTAATACTTGGTTTTGAAAGCTTAAGAGTTATACTAGCTTTATGGGAAGTTAGGTATAACGTCTTAAGAGAGATAAAAAGAATGGTTTATTGATTTTAGAAGTTAAGAGACTTGACTTAATTGAATTGATATAAATTTTGTTAAAAAGTGTGAAACCTCATTCGTGAGTAATGAGTACTTGGTTTTTTTAAAGAATAATGTTTTAACTGATTTCGGAAATGAGAATAAGTATCGAACGAACCACTGCAGCGTTAATAAAGGAAAATGTATTGACAAATTATTAACTAATTAAACCAGTAGAAACCTCCATCTGCATAGAAGCTAAGATAAGACAAAATTGTATTACATTTCCTAGATCATGGCTGCTTTAATAAGATTGTTATAAACAAGATTAACCTACTCACAATTAAGGCATATGTTACTCAAATTGTTTTAAAAGAGAATTATGTTATTAAGTGATTAAGACTATGAACTACGAAACCTTTCGAAAATAAGAGACGTGAATATTTGAAATTAGGCAAACTTGAACTTTGGAAAAGAATGTTGTAACTTGACCTTAAAAGGAGAAGTGTTTTGGTCTAAAAAGAAGGCATGGTATTGTCTTAATTTGGTTTAAAAAGGAAAGTATGGAAGTTGTTTTGGTTTACTTAAAAATGTTAGTCACTCTATTTTTATAATACGGGTATCGGGTGACCTTGGTAAAAGAAATGGACCTTTTTAAGAAAAAAGAATTTAATGTACGTAGTACTTTGGGGATTAAAACCTGGACTTTGGCATAAAATGAAAATACCTTGAGTTGTGTGTAACTTGCCTATGTTTGCGTGTGATAGCCTTGTCGTGCTAGTATTGTATTTCTATACCACCGCGTCTCTCAATGGAGGGTCGGCTGATTTGTTATGATCTTACTTGGGCCTTGGCGATGTGGAGGATTCCACAGTGCGCTTCGTTGATAGTGTTATTCCATGGACTAGCTCTCCATGAGGTTATACTGATTCGGCTTTGGTATCTGGTAGTTGGCTCTCGTACTTGCCCCGAAGTCGTGGCTGATTCGGCTTTGGTATCTGGTAGTTAGCCGTGCTTGCCCGCTCGGTTTAGTGGCGAAGTCTCGTGATCTGACGCTTGGTATCGGTAGTTAGCCCTCGTGCTTGCCGATCATTCGTGACACGGCTTTGGTATCTGGTAGTTGGCTTTCGTACTTGCCCCGTATCAGCTTCGTGGTTTGGTTGTATAGTATTGTTAGTACGGCTTTGGTATCTGGTAGTTGGCTTTCGTACTTGCCCCGGTCAGTTGATGATGCGGCTTTGGTATCTGGTAGTTAGCCTTCGTACTTGCCCCGTACGGTTTTATGACCACAGTGGGACACGTGTTCATGTGTACTCCTTGGTGTTATTATATCATAGACTGCCGGCAGTGAGGAAGGTATTCCACGGGCATGATTGATGTTGTGGGCGTGAGACCCATAGTTATATTTGAGTGATGACCTTGAGGGCGTGAGTCCCTGACTTGACATGACTGCTTATTTATTGTGGACTGTAGTTTGGTTATCATACATGTCTCCTGCTTTATATAGACTACTATGATTTCATTTACAGTATTTTCAGTTTCACATACTTGGTACTTGTTGTACTGACCTCCTTCGGGGGGCTGCGTTCATGCCGCAGGTAGAGGTACACCAGTTGTTGATCCTCGCTCATAGGATCACAGTTCAGCGTATTGGGAAGCTCCGTTTCTCCGGAGGCTTATCTTTGGTATAGTCCCACATCAGTAGGTACTTGTACATTCGTGGGTATGGCGAGCCTGTCCGTCATGTTGTATAAAAACTCTTAAGTGCAGTAATCTTGTTGAGCGAGAGTTTGTAAGGATGTAACTGTTCGGGTTCAAGTTTTATGTATATATACATGCCGAAAGGCGATATTTTCATGGATAAACTGTTCTCATTCTATAATTGTTTCATGTCTTGTTTTTATATTCCGCTGATTACTCTGATGTATGACTACTTGGGTGCCCGGGTAAGGCACGCCAACCGGATCGGTCGTGACAAAAGTGGTATCGAGCGATTAATCCTCGAAAAGTGTCTGCACGCGTTCAGTAGTGTCTTGATTATCGATGTGTTGTGCACCACATCTATAATCGTGAGGCTATAGGACATTTAGGATTGGTTTCCATTCTTCTCATTACGAGATCGTGCCTTAGAGCCGTTATAAGTTGGACCCTCCGACGCATTTCGTTTTTACGATTATGCCTCCGCAAGGCAACCCGGCCCGATGGGCAAGGCGGCGGAAGCTGCTAGTAGGATACATAGAGTACGAGGCGCAGCGCCGTCTTTACTCGAGATAGTGCTTGACGACGAGTTTTGCGACGCCACTTGACCCAAAGCGAGTTTAGAGCCGCGGCGGGTCGAGACCATAGTACTGAGCCTCCGGTCCACGGCTGGAGCAGGAGTTGGGGTACAAAGAGATGGCCCGATTATTGGCCGTGATAGTGGCAAGGCACGAGGATAAGCCGGATGCAGCAATTCCGGTGCGTGGTACCGTAGTTCACCCGAGGCGGATAGTTTGAGATCGCGGGACTTTACGAGTTGCAGCCGCTTTGTGTTTTATGGATCGAGGCACGAGGATGATCCGCAGGATTTCATCAAGCGATTCTGATCATGAGAGTGATCAAGGCTTCGGAGACCGAGTCAGTGGTCTTAGGTTCACATCGGCTGCGTGATACCGCAATCGACTGGTTTGATTCGTGGGAGCTGTCTCGGGGGGAGCATGCGCCTCGGCTAGTTGGGACGAGTTCTCGAGGCATTTCTCACCACTTCTTGCCTCCGCATGAGGAGGGCACGGGCGACAGATTTTTGATATTGAGGCGGGGCGCGCATCGTTCGGGAGTACAATGTGGAGTTTGGCTCACTAGCTCGGTACGTCCCCGCGTTAGTAGCCGACATGGGGGATGGAGTGCACCGCTACGTCACCGGGCTCGATGACTACTTGGCAGAGGCTTGTTCGGGTGTAGCTCTTCAGTCGGGCATGGACATTGCCCGCACGCAGCTTATGCACTTGGTGTGAGCGGAGAGGTCGGCGGAATGGCCGAGATCGCAGAAGAGGCGAATGCAGGTCCTTTGGTAACTTTGAGGCGGACCGCCTCGGAAGATTAGTTATGTACCTCCGCCCGATGAGTGGTCCTCCACGCCTTGGGACATTCGGGATATTCGGAGCGGTCGGGGCTCCGGGTTTCAGATTTTCGGGAGTAGGAGTGCTCGCGGATGAGGCCACCCTTGTCTCGGTGTGGCGTTGTGGAAAGATTCATATGAGAGTGTCGTTGTAACGCCCGAACCGGGCGCATCGTGCCTTACCCCGGGCACCCTAGTGATACAACATCGTCGAGAAAACCACGGAAAATAAAACATGAATCATGAAACAAGAGATATAATAAATAAACAGCCAACCAAAATAGTTGCCTTGGTATATACATAAAACCCGAAACGTTTAATCCTTTTACAACCCCGCCCACAATTCTGAGACCTCTAAGATTTACAACAAGTATGACTGGTCAGGGCCGCGCCATACCCCTGAATGTACAAGAACCTACAACTCGAGAACACATACCAAAAGATGAGCCTCGGAGAAACGGAGCTTCCCAACACGCGAATGTGATCCTATAAGCGGGATCGACGATCGATGTACCTTTACTGCGGCATGAACGCAGCCCCAGAAGGGTCCGATAACAGTACCAAGTATGTGAAATCAGAAACACTATAAATGAAATCATAATAGTCTATATAAAGCGAGACATGTATGATAACCAAACTACGCTCACAACATAAAATCGATCATGTCAAGTCGTGACTCACGCCTCAAAGTCATCCTCATGCCGTGGAACTCCTTCCTCACCGCCGATCTAGGTATAAATCATGTGATACGTATAACGTGTCTCGGCCCATCTTATGGACCCAATATAGAAAGCGTGTGGAATACATTCCGGATGAACCGGTAGTCAGTGAAATACATTCGGATGAGCCGGTAGTCGAGTGAACACAGTACTTGCACAACAAGGCTATCACACGTAACATGGTCAAGTTTCATAACAACAAGCATAAGCAAGTTACACACAACTCAAGGTACTTCCATTTTATGTCAAAGTCCGGGTTTTAACCCTAAAGTACTACATACGTTAAGTCCTTTTTAAAAGAGATACATTCCTTTTATAAAAGTCACCCGATACCCGTAGTATAAAACTAGAGTGATTCACATTATTAAGTAAACCAGAACACTTTCTTTTAAACTCAAGTACCAACATTCTTTTCCTAAAGTTCCGGTTTGCCTAATTATAAATGCTCAAGTTTCTCATTTTTAGAAAAGGTTTCGTAGTTCGTAGTTTTAATCCTTTAAAACATAATTCTCCTTTAAACGTTTTGAGAAACATATGTCTTATATGTGAGTAGGTTATTCTTGTTTATAATCAATCTTATTAAGCAGCCATGATCTAGGAAATGTAATATCATTTTGTCTCATCTTAGCTTCTATGCAGATGGAGGTTTCTCTTGGTTTTAATACTTCTTTAGTCAATACATTTTCCTGTTATTAACGCTGCAGTGGTTTGTCGATACGCATTCTGATTTCCGAAATCAGTAAAACATTCTTAAGCCGTTATACCTAACTTCCCATAAAGCTAGTATAACTCTTAAGCTTTCAAAACCAAGTAATACTCATTCTTTCAAAGCGATTCATAAATCTCTTGAAATACTTCAAGTTCTTTATTAACACATATCAAGCGATTATTATTTAAATCGATTACCTTTTAAAAACCACAAAGTATTTGCTTATCCACATAAAGCTATTATAATGACTTCCCATAAAGCGTTATAACACTTTATGTTTTAAACCAATCAAATACATTTAGCACGTATCGTCTCGTACTACATAGTTCACACATATCATGCTAGAAGAGATAGGAAGAGGTTCACATACCTCGCGACGATTATCGACAATAAGCAAAAAGCTCCAAGTACTACAACGCACTGCTAGCCCTTTCCACTCCTCGAGTAGAATACGCTACTCTTAGTACTTTCACCTATAAAGGCCACAAACGTCTATTTAAATCTTAAACACAAGTTCCCATCTTTCTACTGAGAAAATTCGCACCTCCCCACATGACAGCGTAAATCTCCTCTCATTGAGGTCGGCTACAAGCCAACCGGGGGTTTTATACGTCTAGCAGGCGTGTACAATTTCTACTACACAACCAGCTACACAAGTCTATGTCTGATCCTATGTAATTCTGATTCGATTCTTTCTTTAAATTGGGCTTAAGTCAAAAGACATTGCGCGATACTAAACTTAATTCTATATATAGTATACTTGACTATATAATACAACAACATGTAATTTCCAATTACAAAAGGGGACAAGATTATTTACCTCGATAAGCCCAAAATTATCAGAGATAAAAGTCGATCTGAGCAAGGTTTAGCTCTACTCCGTGCGCTCAAACAACCCTTAGAAGTTCTAACCAACTTCTACTTAAATACTTGACCAACTATGAAGATTTCCTTAGGGTTTTGGTTTGAGACTTAAAGGACAAAAGGTAGTATTTCAGCTCTACGTATAGAGGTAACTTTGGAATACTACAAGATATGAGGCCAAGGTATTTTGGGCATTATAACAATACTTGGAGAGTATTTCAATACCACAAGGGGTACCTCACGAAAACACTCCAAGATGGGGTTCTCGGCCAAAGGGCCTTGACAAGGGAGGGGAACTCTCGGCCACTAGGCCACTCAAAGGGGAGGAGGCTTGGGACGAGAGCAACAAGAGGAGAGGAGGGATTGCAAGACTTAGAACACATTTGGTTGATGAAGTCTTGACAAAGGAGAGGTATTTATAGGGAAGCGAGGGCCAACCAATGGACAAGATCAAGCCATGTGCAAGGCAAGTGTAAGGCCTTGATCAAGCCAAGTGCACCCTAACCCTACTCCACAAAACATGGCACAAAACAATGCACAAAACAAGGCCAAAACAAGGCACAAAACAAGGCACCAATAAGGCACAAAAGCGTGAGCCAATCGGCCATCAGTCCACCATGAGGGTGACAAGTGTCACCCTCCGTTGGTCCAAAATGTTTCGTCTCTCGGAAAAATCCGCAAAAATAGTAAATGACATAGCCGAATTTTCCCAACGTAAGCTAATGGAAAGCGTTTAGTCGAAAAAGCGACTCAAATCGACCGGTGCCCAAAATTGATCTAGCCAATTCTTAAGGCAAAAATTTAATACGTGCGCCCTCACGTACATACTGCGAAATACGGGTATAACATTCTCCCCTCCTTAGAAACATTCGTCCGAATGTTCCTTCTCAAGCGGATAAAGATGAAGTTCTTCTAACAAGTTTCCAGCCACACATGCGCCTGAAACATAACACGTTCTCTTCCTTCCTTACTCGTCGTGCCTCCTCGATCACTTGAACTCTTCTAGTATACTCACCATACTCCGTCATCGCTTTAGTTTCCAAAACTTTGGAGTCACCACCTCCAAACTTGGTCATCTACTAGCCTCGATCTTCCTTAAGGCCATTCCGGCCTTCACGATCTTTCAGTCGAACATATCCACGAACTCATACGATGGTTACCAAAACTTGGGCCTAGCTCCCTCGTGACCCTACCACCTGGCGGGACCACCCAGAACTGACCCCACCCCAAACCGGGTTACGGGTTGACCCGCAAATGGTCCTCAACCCGACCCCCAACCGCGCCAAACTCTTGTTCCCCGATCCGGAACAATCTTACTAATTCACATCATGAAAGCTACCACTTTCATTTACCCAACCCAGGGACTTATCACACAATACTTTCTAGGCATAAAATGCACTCTGTCAAGGATCACTCGCAAAAATCTTGTACCCAAGACGGCGCACATCTAAGGTCTCAACTGTAATATTCTAAGGTTCATCATTCCCTCACCCCCAGGCTTACCCTTTTTCCCAAACCAGGTTCCTAAATCACATTTTAGCACAAAGCTATCCGAACATAACACCTAACACATTAACATAACATCAAAACATACAAGCCTCTAGAGGTTTAAGGATATACCTGAAGCTACCGCTCCACTCTAATCGTAAGTCTGCCCTGCAGGGCGCATAACTGTAGAAGGCGATGAACCTGCCACTGATCCGGTAGGCTGCGCCAAGCTGCCGGTACCTCTCCTATAAGCACAGTCTCTCGTCACATGGCCCTGACGGCCGCAGGTGAAGCAAGCACCAGTAAAAAGACGACATTCCCCGGGATGATGTTTGCCACATCGTGCACACTGAGGGGGACGTGAATCCTGTTGGCTAGAACCCGTATACCGTGAACCGAAGCCCGGAGCTCGACCAGCTCGAATACCACTGAGCGTCGGCGGCGCGGGGACCACTCCGTACTGGCGGAGGTACATAACTAGCCTGCTGCTGAGGCGGTCCGCCTTGAAAGTTACCAAAGGACCCTGCCGTCCTGGCCCTCTTCTGCTGATCTCGGTCATTCCGTCGATCTCTCCGTGCCTCACATCCTAGTGCATGAGCCTGCATGCGGGCAATGTCCATGCCGGTGAAGGGCTACCGAACAAGCCTCTGCCAGTACTCATCCGGCCCGGTGGCGTGGCGGTGTACTCATCCTCCATATCGGCTACTACGGCTGGGACATACCGAGCTAATGAGTCGAACTCCACATTGTACTCTCTAACCGTCGCGTCACGCCTCAGCGTCAAAAATCATCGGCCGAGCCCTCTCCAAATGCGTGAGGCAAGAAATGTGCAAGAAAAGCCGCCTTGAGAACTTCGTCCCATACGGTGGAAGTGCATGCTCTTCCCGACAACTCCCGCGAATCAAACGATCAATCTGCGGTATCACGCGGTGATCACGAACCCAATACCACCGACTCTGCCTCTGAGACTCTGATCACTCTCATGATCCGCTGTAGCTGTCGGATAAACTCCTGAGGGTCGTCCTCAGCTCTCGATCCATAGAACACTGGCGGGCTACAACTCAGAAAGTCACGTAGCCTCAAACTGTCTGCTCGGGGGTGAACTACGGGTGCTACTGAAATTTGGCTGCGTATCCGGCCTATCCTCATATCTGCCACGACCACGGCCGATGGCCCGCCATCTCCTTGTACCCCATCTCATAGGCTCGGTGTGGGGTGGGGGCTCAGTCTTGTAGTCTCGGCAGCTTCTGCGGCTCTAATCTCTTTGGTCTTTGGCGGCGTCGCGAAACCCGCCGTCGGAAGCACTGTCTCAGGTACTGACCGGGCCTGCGCCCTCGTACTCCTCTGTATCTCGCTAACAGCTCCCTCGACTGCCTTGCCCATCTGGGCCTGGGTTGCCTTACGCGGAGGCATAACTGGTAAAGGAAAGGAATACGTCAGAGGGGTCCAATTTATCACACAGCTCTAAGGCACGATCTCAGATGAGAAGAATGGAAACCAATCCTAAATGTCCTATAGCCTCCTGATTATAGATGTGGTGCACAACACACCGATAATCAAGACTCTACTAGACACGATGCAGACACTTTCGAGGACTAAGCGCTGCGATACCACTTTGTAACGCCCCGAACCCGGGCCCGTTACTGGTGCCTTACCCCGGGCACCCTAGTGATACAACATCAGAGAAAACCAGCGGAAAATAAAACATGAATCATGAAACAAGAGATATAATAAATAAACAGGCCAACCAAAACAGTTGCCTTCAGTATATACATAAAACCCGAACAGTTTAATCCTTTTACAACCACACTTGCGATTCTACGGACCTAAGATTTACAACAACTATGGCGGGGCGGGGCCCTGCCATACCCCGAATGTACAAGAACCTACAACTCGGGGAACACATACAAAAGATGAGCCTCGAGAAAGCGGAGCTTCCCAACACGCTGAATGTGATCCATAAGCGGGGATCGGCGATCGATGTACCTTTACTGCGGCGTGAACGCGGCCCCGAAGAAGTCGATAACAGTACCAAGTATGTGAAGCGTAAAACATCGTAAATGAAATCATAATAGTCTATATAAAGCGGAGACATGTATGATAACCAAACTACGATTCACAACATAAGCGATCATGTCAAGTCGAGGACTCACGCCTCAAAGTCATCCTCATGCCCGTGGAACTCCTTATCGCTGCCGCGATCTAGGTATAAATCATGTGATACGTATAGCGGTCTCGGCCCATCTTATGGACCCAATATAGAAAGCGTGTGGAATACATTCCGGATGAACCGGTAGTCAGTGAAATACATTCCGGATGAGCCGTAGTCGAGTGAACACGATCTTGCACAACAAGGCTATCACGCGTAACATGGTCAAGTTTCATAACAACAAGCATAAGAAAGTTACACACACTCAGGTACTTCCATTTTATGTCAAAGTCAGGGTTTTAACCTAAAAGTACTACATACGTTAAGTCCTTTTAAAAGAGATACATTCCTTTTATAAAAGTCACCCGATACGTAGTATAAAACTAGAGTGATTCACATTATTAAGTAAACTGAACACTTTCTTTTAAACTCAAGTACCAACATTCTTTTCCTAAAGTTCGGTTTGCCTAATTATAAATGCTCAAGTTTCTCATTTTAGAAAAGGTTTCGTAGTTCGTAGTTTTAATCCTTTAAAACATAATTCTCCTTTAAGCGTTTTGAGAAACATATGTCTTATATGTGAGTAGGTTATTCTTGTTTATAATCAATCTTATTAAGCGACCATGATCTAGGAAATGTAATATCATTTTGTCTCATCTTAGCTTATGCGGATGGAGGTTTCTCTTGGTTTTAATACTTCTTTAGTCAATACATTTTCTGTTATTATTATTGCGCGGTGGTTTGTCGATCGCATTACGATTTCCGAAATCATTAAAACATTCTTAAGCGTTATACCTAACTTCCCATAAAGCTAGTATAACTCTTAAGCTTTCAAAACCAGTAATACTCATTCTTTCAAAGCGATTCATAAATCTCTTGAAACTTCAAGTTCTTTATTAACACATGCTCAAGCGATTATTATTTAAATCGATTTACCTTTTAAAAACCACAAAGTATTTGCTTATCCACATAAAGCTATTATAACCGACTTCCCATAAAGCGTTATAACACTTTATGTTTTAAACCAATCAAATACATTTAGCACGTATGCGTCTGCCGTACTACATAGTTCACACATATCATGCTAGAAGAGATAGGAAGAGGTTCACATACCTCGCGGCGATTATCGACACTAAGCAAAAAGCTCAAGTACTACAACCTTGCTAGCCCTTTCCACTCCTCGAGTAGAATACGCTACTCTTAGTACTTTCACCTATAAAGGCCACAAACGTCTATTTAAATCTTAAACACAAGTTCCCATCTTTCTACAGAAAATTCGCGACACCTCCCCCATGGCGGCGTAAATCTGCTACTCTATTGAGGTCGTCTACCAAGCCAACCAGTGGGGTTTTTATACGTCTAACCGGGCGTGTAAAATTTCTACTACACAACCAGTACACAAGTCTCATGTCTGATCCTATGTAGTTCTGATTCGATTCTTTCTTTAAATTCGAGCTTAAGTCAAAAGACATTGCCATGATACTAAACTTAATTCTATATATAGTATACTTCAACTATATAATACAACAACATGTAATTTCCAATTACAAAAGGGGACAAGATTATTTACCTCGATAAGCCCAAAATTATCCGAGATAAAAGTCGATCTGAGCAAGGTTTAGCTCTACTCCGTGCGCTCCAAACAACCCTTAGAAGTTCTAACCAACTTCTACTTAAATACTTCAACCAACTATGAAGATTTCCTTAGGGTTTTGGTTTGAGACTTAAGGACAAAAGGTAGTATTTAAGGCTCTACGTATAGAGGTAACTTTGGAATACTACAAGATATGAGGCCAAGGTATTTTGGGCATTATAACAATACTTGGAGAGTATTTCAATACCACAAGGGGGGGGTACCTCACGAAAACACTCCAAGATGGGGTTCTCGGCGAAGGGCCTTGACAAGGGAGGAACTCTCGGCCACTAGGCCACTCAAAGGGGAGGGGAGGCTTGGGGCGAGAGCAACAAGAGGAGAGGGAGGATTGCAAGACTTAGAACACATTTGGTTGATGAAGTCTTCAACAAAGGGAGGGTATTTATAGAAGTCGAGGGCCAACGATGGACAAGATCAAGCCATGTGCAAGGCAAGTGTAAGGCCTTGATCAATCCAGTGCACCCTAACCCTACTCCACAAAACATGGAACAAAACAATGCACAAAACAAGGCCAAAACAAGGCACAAAACAAGGCACCAATAAGGCACAAAACGTGAGCCAATCGGCGCGCAATCAGTCCACCATGAGGGTGACAAGTGTCACCTCCGCTGGTCCAAAATGTTTCGCCTCTCGGAAAAATCCGCAAAATAGTAAATGACATAGCGGAATTTTCCCAACGTAAGTAATGGAAAGCGTTTAGTCGAAAAACGACTCAAATCGCACCGTGCCCAAAATTCGATCTAGCCAATTCTTAAGGCAAAATTTAATCGTCGCCTCACGTACATACTGCAAATCTGAGGTATAATGATCGTACTAATTTAGGAGATTGTTATGCTTGCGGCAACAGCCATTTGGCGCAGGACTGTCAGGCCAGTATGCGGTGGGATAGCACGACTACGAGATCGATTGGGTTCTTCACCTTCCATAGCTAGGCGGGATGTTCATACACCACGGCGGAAGGTCGCGGTGGAAGTTCCCGATTTTAGCGGTCCTTTGAGCGCCTATTTTTCGGTATATCCTTAACCTACAGAGATTAGCATGCGTGATCGATGATTGTATGTTGAGTACTATGTACGAATAGCGCTGTGTATATTGTGGTTTAGAGACATGGTGAGGATAAGTATGGGGACAGGGAAGGTATGAACCTTAGAATATTACACGTTGAGACCTTAGATGTAAGGCCGTCTTGAATAAAAGATTTTACGGTTAGTCTTTGTCAAAATACTTGGTATGCGTAAAAAATGTACTGTGGGACAATTCCATGGGTTGTGTAAGATGAAAGTGGTAGCTTTCAGGACTTGAATAGGTAAGATTGTTCCGGATCGGGGAGCAAGAGTTTGGCGCGATTATGGGTCGGGTTGAGGACCATTCGCGGGTCGACCGCGGCCGGTTTGGGGTGGGATTCGAGGTGGTCACGGTGGTAGGGTCACGAGGGTGCTAGGCCCAGGTTTAGGTAACCATCGTATGAGTTCGTGGATATGTTCGACCAGAATCGGATCGTGAAGGCCGGGAATGGCCTTGAAGGAATTCAAGCCTAGTAAGATGACCAAGTTTGGAGGTGGTGACTCCAAAGTTTTTGAAACTGAAGCGATGACTGGAGTATGGAATGTGTACTAGGGAGAGAGTTCGGGTGTACGAGAAGAGTACGACGAGTAAGGAAAGGAGTGAACATGTGCTGAGAAAATAGAAATGATCATTACTTTTGTGAAGTAAAGGTGCGATGGGAATATCTTTTAGACCGTGGGTGGTAGCTTTTGTAATGCTAGAGGTGATTCCTCGTTGACTTGGGTTAAGTATTTGCGCGTGTGTTATTTTGTGGCCAGGTATGGCATTGGCAACTTGTTTAAGTTAAGAGGAACTTTATCGTTATCTATCTTGAGAAAGAACATTCGGGACGAATGTTTCTAAGGAGGGGAGAATGTTATACCCCGTATTTCCAGAGTATGTACGTGAGGGCGTACATACAAAAGTTTAAGCCTTAAGTGGGCAAAGGGACGAAATTTGTTCACAACTAGCGAAAAGAATTGTTTTCCGACGAAACGTTTTCCGGACTTTGCGAAGGGAAAATTACGGTTGCGACATTTATAATTTTTACAGATTTTTCCGAGAGATAAAATATTTTGGACCAACGAGAGGGCGACACTTGTCACCCTCAAGTGGGCGGGATGGTGGACGAAAGATGGCACGTTTTTTGGCCTAAAGCTTTGGTCAAGGTTAGGTAGGATATTTTGTGATATTTGTGTGGTAGATAGATAAGGTGGGACCCACCCACTTGTCCAAATCTCCACCTCCACTTGCCTCCACTTGCCTTAATCTTGGCCATTGGTTTCCTATAAATACCCCTCAAGTGCAAGACTTATTCTTCATCCTCACTTGATAAATTCCAAGGCAAAATCCTCTCCCCTTAGTGTAGTTTCGTCCAAAGTCCCCTCCCCCTTTGAGAGGCCTCAGAAACCCCCTTTCCTTGAGTTGATCTCGTGAAATACCCCACTGGTAGAAAAGTATTCTCCAAGTGTTGTTACTATGCCAAAATACATTGGCCCAAATACCTTGTAGAATTCCCAAAGTTACCTCTATACTAAAAACCCGGAAAATACTACTATACATCCTTTAGTAACTAAACGAAACCCTGGGGAAAAATCTTCATAGTAGGTTGAAGTATTAAGTAGAAGTTGTGTAGAACTTCTAAGGGTTTCTTGGAGCGTACAAAATAGGAGCTAAACCTTGCTCAGGATCGACTTTTTAACTTGGATAATTGTGGGCTTATCGAGGTAAATACTCTTATCCTTCTATTGTAATTGGAGATTACATAAAAGAGTAGTTTAGATATGAGTATAAGACGTATATAAGGATGGTATAAAAGAAGAGAACCCAGTACTTACATAGATTTGTATTCTGATGAACTTGTGTAGTTTGTGGTAGGAAGTGTTGCCCAATTTTCCATAGAATAAGGAATCTTGTATCTAGAATCATTCTGCGAGTAGTCTAGGCGTTGATAGACTTATATGACCGTTATAGGTTGAAGATCGCAAGTAGCGTATTCTACTCGAAGGGTGGAAAAGGCTAGCGAGGATTCTGATGCTTTGGAGCGTTTTGCTAATTATCGATGTCGTCGCGAGGTATGTGATTCTTCCTATCCTCTTGAGCATGATATTTTAAAAGAATATATATAGTACGGTAGGCGTCGTGTGTTAATCAACGTGGTTTTACTTGATGTCTTTTGACTTGAGTTTTAAATAATAAAGAATCTTGAAGTATTTCAAAAGAATTAAGAATCGTTTTTGAAAGAAGAGTAATACTTGGTTTTGAAAGCTTAATAGTTATACTAGCTTTATGGGAAGTTAGGTATAATGTCTTAAGAGAGATAAAAAGAATGGTTTATTGATTTTAGAAGTTAAGAGACTTGACTTAATTGAATTGATATAAATTTTGTTAAAAAGTGTGAAACCTCATTCGTGAGTAATGAGTACTTGGTTTTTTTTAAAGAATAATATTTTAACCGATTTCGGAAATGAGAATAAGTATCGAACGAACCACTGCAGCGTTAATAAAGGAAAATGTATTGACAAATTATTAACTAATTAAACCAGTAGAAACCTCCATCTGCATAGAAGCTAAGATAAGACAAAATTGTATTACATTTCCTAGATCATGGCTGCTTTAATAAGATTGTTATAAACAAGATTAGCCTACTCACAATTAAGGCATATGTTACTCAAATTGTTTTAAAAGAGAATTATGTTATTAAGTGATTAAGACTATGAACTACGAAACCTTTTGAAAATAAGAGACGTGAATATTTGAAATTAGGCAAACTTGAACTTTGGAAAAGAATGTTGTAACTTGACCTTAAAAGGAGAAGTGTTTTGGTCTAAAAAGAAGGCATGGTATTGTCTTAATTTGGTTTAAAAAGGAAAGTATGGAAGTTGTTTTGGTTTACTTAAAAATGTTAGTCACTCTATTTTTATAATACGGGTATCGGGTGACCTTGGTAAAAGAAATGGACCTTTTTAAGAAAAAAGAATTTAATGTACGTAGTACTTTGGGGTTAAAACCTGGACTTTGGCATAAAATGAAAATACCTTGAGTTGTGTGTAACTTGCCTATGTTTGCGTGTGATAGCCTTGTCGTGCTAGTATTGTATTTCTATACCACCGCGTCTCAATGGAGGCGGCTGATTTGTTATGATCTTACTTGGACGCCTTTGGCGTGTGGAGGATTCCACGCGGCACGCTTGATAGTGTTATTCCATGGACGAGCTCTCCATGAGGTTATACTGATTCGGCTTTGGTATCTGGTAGTTGACTCTCGTACTTGCCCCGAAGTCGTGGCTGATTCGGCTTTGGTATCCGTAGTTAGCCGTACTTGCCGTTCGGTTTAGTGGCGAAGTCTCGTGATCTGACGCCTCGTATCTGGTAGTTAGCCTCGTACTTGCCCGGTCAGCTACGTGACACGGCTTTGGTATCCGTAGTTGGCTTTCGTGCTTGCCGATGTCGAGTTCGTGGTTTGGTTGTATAGTATTGTTAGTACGGCTTTGGTATCCGGTAGTTGGCTTTCGTCTTGCCGGTCGATTGATGATGCGGCTTTGGTATCGGTAGTTAGCCTTCGCATTTGCCCGTGCGGTTTATGACACAGTGGGACACAGTGTTCATGTGTCACGACCCGTTCGGGGCGTGGTCGTGCCTTCGGGCACCCAGTAGTCATACATCGAGTAATCGGAAATATAAAGCAAGACATGAACAGTTTATAAAATAGAACACGCTTTAAGTGAAAACATCGCCTTTCGGCATATATATAAAAACATGGTTTAGCGATTCATCCGATCTTGTATAACAGACTACAGACCTCTAAGGAAATATACAACTATGGCGGGACAGGGCCATACCCCTGGCATACAAAACTATCTACAACGGGGAGATCATACCCAGTAGAGCCTCCGAAAGGATGGAGCTCACGACACCAACGTAGAGATCCTAGGAATGTGGATCTAGCACTTGCCCTTACTGCGGCATGAGCAGCCCGGAAGGAGGTCGGTACAGTACCAAGTATGTGAAACTATAAAGAAGCTGGAATAAAATCAAAGTATTTAAAACCTTTTCACAAATACAATCGATTCAATTGCACATAGTGCCACATCACAAACAACAACGGTAATAGAAAAGCGTAACAGTCTATTCTAGGCCGCGAATGATCAAGCAAGGCCAATCGCCCATAGTATCATTCTGCGTGCCTAGTCCTGACTTCGCGACGCATAGGTCACACACGCACCGCGAGGTATTCCCGCGTGGGCAGCTAACCCCGGCATCCGCTAGGCTCCCGCCCGCGTAGCCTCAAAAGACCGCGTAGTCTCAACGGATCGCATAGAATCCCGCGTCGGGCTAAACACCGGAATGATCAATCACGGAGCATACCGCTGCTCGCATAGTCTCACAGACCGCGCCGTATAGACCCGCGTCGAGGCAAGCCTCCGATATAATCGAGGGTAGGTGATACAATATGATAACGGACTTCTGCGGTTAGCAACGTAAGCACGTAATTCAAGACACTAACCGGGTAGCATCATAATATGTCTACTTATCACACAAATCTTACTACACTTACGGAGAATCAATACAAGGCTTTTATAAACAAACAAGTAAACAGTTCCTTTTTATCTTCTTAAGTTGTTATACCTAACTTCCCATAAAGCTAGTATAACTCTTAAGCTTTTGTTTTAAAAACCAAATATTTATCTTCTGTTAAAAATGATTCAGTATTCTTTTGAAATGTTTTCAGTTCTTTGTTATTCAGGCTTAAGCCGTGAGGCATTGCCGTAAGTATTATTCAGGCTTAAGCCGTGAGGCATTGCCATAAGTATTATTCAGTTAACACATGTACGTCTACCGTACTATATATTGTAAAATATCATGCTTTAGGAAGAATCACATACCTTCTCAGCGAAAACCACCTGCCAAGTTGAATATGTCGCGCGCAGAGAGTCAGCCTATAATAGTCACAGATATCTATCAAAGACTACTCTGAAGGTCATTCTAAACAGAGGGTTCATAATTCTACGGTAAGTCGGGCAGCACTTCCCTACCTGGTGAGCTATATAAGTCTCATCGGAAAACAATCTATGTAAGTCAGCTTGATTATTCTTCTAAGTATTTATACTTATTCTTATTCTACAAGAAGTATTCTCTAATTCAAAAGAGGGTTAGGATTAGTTACCTCAGTAAGCCCAATAATATCCTAGAAAAAGTCGCTGAGCAAGGTTTTGCTCTAAGTTGTATGCTCGAAAACCTTAGAAGTTCTTCACAACTTCTACTAAGTACTAAGGTATTTGGGCTAGGGTATTTTGGGCATTATAACAAAACAAGAAGGCAACTTTTCTACCAAGGGAGGGGGGGTAGGTTTCGGCTAGGCTAGGGGGTGGGGTAGCCTCGGCCAAGCTTCTCCAGGGGAGGGGGGGGTGTTGGACGAATTGCTACAAAGGGAGAGGGAAGGATTTTTAGACTTGGAAGGCTTTTGTGGATGAAGAACTCTTCATCTCAAGAGGGGTATTTATAGCTCAAGCCTTGGCCAACCAATGGCCAAGATGAAGACAAGTGCAAGGCAAGTGTAAGGCCAAGATCAAGCCAAGTGCACCCTAACCCCTACTCCACAAAACACTCCACAAAACACTCCACAAAACATGGCACAAAACAAGGCCTAAGCAAGGAACCAATCGGCCAAGGCCAACACCCTCTTGGGCCAATCGCCCAAAGCCACCCACTTGCTTCAATGTGAGGTGACACGTATCACCCTCCCGTTGGTCCAAAATGTTTCGCCTCTCGGAAAAATCCGCAAAATAAGAAATGGCATAGCGGAATTTACTCTACGAAAGTGGAAAGCGTTTCGTGAAAAAGCGATTCTTTTAGTGAGTTGTGTACAAAGAAAACGTCAAGGCTAACTAAGGCCAAACTTTTGTGCGTATTCTTACGCACATACTCGGAAATACGGTATTACATTCTCCTCCTTAGAAAAAATTCGTCGAATGTTCCTTCTCAAGACGATTAACGATAAGATTCTTCATAACTTAAAAGCGGTTTGCAAATGCCACACGCGCCACAAACAACACTTAGGCATAAACGATAACGAAAATTTACAAGTAGGAAAGTGAATTACCGGAGGTGTGGAATAGGTGAGGATACTTCTGCCTCATGTCCTCCTCGGCTCCCACGCCATCTCCTCTGAGCTCGTTCGCCACAAGACTTTGTGGAAGCCACGTCCCTTCGTCCAGACGCCTAACTTTGACGATCGACTATCGCTATGGAATCTCCTCATACGATAACCCTCGGTCACCGACATCGTCGTCGGTGTACCACAGATGGATCCGATACATCTCCTCAAGATAGATACGTGAAACCGGATGACCGCCTCCGTGTCGGACGGCAGATCCAACTCATAGGTTATACCGTATTTCGCAGTATGTACGTGAGGCGTACGATTAAAATTTTTGCCTTAAGAATTGGCTTTGGTTCAAATTTGGGCCAAGTGCGAATAAGTCGTTTTACGCAACGTTTCCCACTTACGTTGGGAAAATTCCGGCTATGTCATTTAGTATTTTTTCGGATTTTTCCGAGCGACGGAACATTTTTGGACCAACGGGAGGGTGACACTTGTCACCCTCATTGGGGCAAAGAGGAGGCTTGGCCTCGGCGATTAGCTCCTCTTTTGTGCCTTGCTTTGTGGCTTGTTTTGTGGAGTGTTTTGTGGAGTGTTTTGTGGGTGCACTTGGCTTGATCTTGGCCTTACACTTGCCTTACACATGGATGGATCTTGGCCATTGGTTGGCCTTTGCTTGGCCTATAAATAGCTCCCCTTTGTGAAGACTTTCTTCATCCACAAATTGTTCTAAGTGATAAATCCCTTCCCCTCCCTCTTGTAGACTCTCGTCCAAGAGCTCCTCTCCCCCTCTTTTGTGAGCTAGCCGAGCCTCCTCCCCCTTTGCCGTGGGGTAAACCCCCCCCCCCTCTAGTGGTGCTAGCCGTGGGGTACCCACTGCCTAGTTACTTTCGTATAATACCCCTTGTTGTGGTATAGAAATACTCTCCTAGTATTGTTATAATGCCCAAAAATACCTTAGCCTTGTACCTTGTAGTATTCCAAAGATACCTCTATACGTAGAGCCCGGAAATACTACCTTTTGTCCTTTTTAGTCTCAAACCGAAACCCTAAGAAAATCTTCATTGTTGTTTGAAGTACTTAAGAAGTTGGTTAGAACTTCTAAGGGTTGTTGGAGCGGATTGGAGCACTCGGAGTAGGAGCTGCGTTGCTCGTGATCGACTTTATACTTGGATATTTTTGTGATTATCGAGGTAAACACTATTGTCCTTCTATTTTAATTGGAAATTAGATTTTTGAATTTATAGTTGAAGTATACTTTATGTAGAACTATACTTAGTCTTTGTGGCAATGTCTTTTGACTTAAGCTGAAGAATTAAATCCCAGGCTGAATCAGAATTACATAGGGTGTATTCAGATGAGACTTGTAGTATTCGTGTAGTAGAATTGTACACGTCCAGGTTAGGCGTGTAAAACCCCCAGTTGGCTTGGTAGCCGGCCTCGATAGAGAAGGAGATTTCGTTGTGGCGGGGAGTCTTTGCCGAATTTTACGTAGATTATGGAACGTTGAGATCTAGATGTTAATAGCGCGCGTGGCCTTATAGGTTGAAGTACTACGTGTGGAGTGATCCACGGCAGCTTAGGAGTAGCCGCGGTTTGAGGTACTTGGAGCGTTTTGCTATTAGTCGACAATCGTCGCGAGGTATGTGAACCTCTTCCTATCTCTTCTAGCATGATATGTGTGAACTATGTAGTACGGTAGACGCATACGTGTTAATCTGCTTGATTGTTCTTAAAACATAAAGTGTTATAACGGCTTTATGGGAAGTTGGTTATAACAGCTTTATGTAGGTAAGAAAATACTTGGTGGTTTTAAAAGGTAACTGATGTGAATTATAACTGGCTAGTTATAATAAAGAACTTGATGTATTTCTAAAGATTTATAAATCGTTTTGAAGGGAGAGTAACACTTGGTTTTAAAGGTTTTAAAAAGAGTTATACTAGCTTTATGGGAGTTAGGTATAATGTCTTAAGAGAGGTAAAGAAAATGGTTTACTGATGTTAGAAGTTAAGAGACTTGATCTTATAAGATAAGAGACTTAACTTATTTGTTTTAATGAGGATGTTTGTGTGAAACCTCATTCGTGAGTAATGAGTACTTGGTTTTATTTAAAGGGATAATGTTTCTTGATTTCGAAATCGAATGTGTATCGACAGACCACTGCGGCGTTAATAAAGGAAAATGTATTGAATAATGATGTATCGTATTAAAACCAGTAGAAACCTCCATCTGCATAGAAACTAAGATGAGACAAAATGATATTACATTTTCTAGATCATGGCTGCTGTAATAAGAATGTTGTAAACAAGAATAACCTACTCTCACGCGAGACTTATATTACTCAATTGTTCTAAAAAGAAATCAAGTGATTAAGTTTATGAACTATGAAACCATTTGAAATGAGAAGCTTGAGTAATTGAAACTAGGCAACCGAACTTAGGAAAAGAATGTTGTTACTTGATTTTGAAAAGGGATGTGGGTTGGTCATTCTTATACTACGGGTATCGGGTGACGTTTATAAAAGTAATGGATCTCTTTTAAAAAGAACTTAACGTATGTAGTACTTTGGGGTTAAAAACCCGGACTTTGGCATAATATGAAAGTACTTTGAGTTGTGTGAAACTTGCCTATGCTTGTGATGATAGCCTTTGTTGTGCCAGTGTGGTATTTACGTATTCTAGTGTCTCGATAGAGGTTGACTTGTTGAGAACTTACTTGGGCGTCTTTGGCGGTGATGGAGAATTCCACGGGTATGTTTCCATTTTTGATTCTTATCTTGTTGTTGATGTCACATGGACATATCTACCGTCTGATTCCGGCATGTGGCCGTGCGGCGAGTTGACCACCCAGATATTGTTATTGAGGTAACATGGACATGTATACACCCGTCAAATGATTCGGCGTGTGGCGTGCGGCCTTGTGTGTTGCAACATGGACGTGTCTACACCGTCAAGATTCCGGGCATGTGGCCATGCGGCGGGTTGACAAGATATTCTTATTGAGGTTACATGGGCATGTCTACACCGTCGCGATTCCGGCATGTGGCCATGCGGCGCTTGTTATTATTGTTGCATCGTGGACATGTCTGCACCGAAGCGCATTCGGCATGCGCCATGATGCGAACATGATGGATGTTATGGCGTGAGACCCATAGTTATATTTAGTGGTGACTTTGAGGCGTGAGTCCTCGACTTGGTATTTTTATGTCATGCGTCGTATTTTGGTTATCATACATGTCTCCCGCATTAAGCTATTATGATTTCATTCTGATTTGTGATTTCACATACTTAGTACTGTTGTCTTGACCTCGCCCGGGGCTGCGTTCATCTGCAGTAGAGGTACATCGGCCGTGGATCCTCGCCTCGTGATCTCGATTCACGTTTTGGGAAGCTCCGTTTCTCCGAGGCTTATCTTTTGGTATGTGTTCCCTGAGTTGTAGGTTCTTGTACATTCAGGGTATGGCGGGGCCTGTCGTCATAGTCGTTACAAATCTTAAGTGCAGAAGCTGTTGTGGCGGGGTTGTAAAAGATTAAAGCTGTTCGGGTTTTATGTATATCTGAAGGCAACTGTTTTGGTTGCTTTGTCTATTTATTATATCTCTTGTTTCATGATTCATGTTTTATTTTCCGCTGGTTTTCTCGATGTTGTATCACTAGGGTGCCAGGGTAAGGCACCCGATGCCCGAGTTCGGGCGTTACAAAGTGGTATCGAGCGATTAGTCCTCGGAAAGTGTCTGAGCATCGTGTCTAGTAGTCTTGATTATCGTTGTGTTGTGCACCACATCTATTATCAGGAGTCGTTAGGACATTTTGGATGGGTTTCTATTCTTCTCATTCTGAGATCGTTCATTAGAGCTGAGTTGTAATTTGGTCCCCTCTGATGTGTTTCGTTTTTACGATTATGCCTGCGAAAAACCAGGCCCGAAGAGCAAAGCGGCGAGGAGCTGCTAGTGGGATTCGAGAGGAGTACGGAGGCGCGAGCGGCCAAGACTGAGTAGTGCTTGACAGCGAAGTTTTGCGCGCCGCGACCAGGAAGTTTAGAGCCGCAGCGGTGGCTGCTGAGACTCTGATACACGAGCCTCGGTCCCGATGCAGGCGGGAGAGATGGGTCGCGAGAGATGGCGATTATTGGCGAGTTGTGGCGAATATGAGATAATTTGGGCCGGCGATTCGATTCAAAGGCGACTGTAGTACGCTGAGGCGACGGTTTGAGGCTACGGGATTTCCTTAGTTGTAGCGCTTTGAGTTTTACGTCGAGGCGGAGGATGATCCGCAGGAGTTCATCCGTCGATTCTGAGAGGATCATGCGGGTGATCAAGGCTTGAGGATCGAGTGCAGTGACATTTAGTTCGCGACGGCTGCGTGATACCGCGATCGATTGGTTTGACTTCGTGGGAGCTTTCCGGGAGAGCATGCACTTCCAGCCGTTTGGGGCGAGTTTTGAGGGCCTTCCGGCACATTTCTTGCCTCGCAAATGAGAGGGCTCGGTAAACAATTTTTGATGTTAAAGCGAAGCAGGCGTGATTCGGGAGTACAATGTGAGTTCGACTCATTGGCGTATGTTCCGCATTAGTAGCTAGTATGGAGGATCGAGTGCAGATATGTTACGAGGCTCGATGATTACCTAGCGAAGAGTTGTTGGTGTTTCTCTTCACGAGCATGGACATTGCCCGCGTTCGTGCTCATGCACTTGCGAGGCGCGCGAAGATCGACAGGTGGACCGCTTTCGGCCAAGAAGGCCATGACGGCCGGATATTTTGGCGACTTTCGAGGCGGACGCCTCGGCAGAACTAGTTATGTACCTCCGCCATTGCGAGTAGTCCTCCGCACGCCGGGACCGCTTGGGATATTCGAGCGGTCGTGGCTCCTGAGTTTGAATGTTCGAGGAGTAGGGTGTTGGCGGATCGATCACCTACCGTGTGATCGATGTGGTAGACCGCATTTCGAGAGTGTCGTAGTACGAGAGCTTGTTATTCTTGCGCCAACAGGCCATATGACGAGAGCGTCCGACTGGGGTAGCCTGGTAGGATAGCACTGACTACTTAGAGCGATTGCGGGCCACGGTAGGTCGCGGTGGAAGTTCGATTTTAGCGGTCCTTGAACCGCTAGTTTTGAGTATATCCTTAACCTCTAGAGTTTTGTGTGTATTGATGTTGTTGATGTGTTTAATGATATGTTTGGATAGCTTTGTGCTAAAATGTGATTTAGAACACAGTTAGTGAAAGGGTAAGTCACAGGTAGTGTGAAATGGAAGTGGTAGCTTTCGCGACTGTAGAGGTAAGATTGTTCGGATCAAGAACTAGAGAGTTGGCGCTACGATGGGTCGGGTTGGGGCCATGTTGCGGGACCCGCGTCCGTTTGAGGAAGGGTCAGCTCGGTGGTCGCCGGTGGCGAGTCACGAGGGTGCTAGGCCCAGTTTAGATGACCATCGTATGAGTTCGTGGATACGTTCGATCGAGAATCAGTTCGTGAAGGCCGAATGGCCTTAGGGAATCGAGGTTAGTGAGATGACCAAGTTTGGAAGGTAGTGACTCGAAGGGTTGGGAAACGAGCGTTGACGAAGTGTGGTACGGACACTAGAACGAGTTCGAGTGTTCGTGAAATCGCGAAAGGGAGAAGTGAGCGTGTGTTTTGTGACGGTGTGGCATGATTGTTTTAAATGCGTATAGCGGTGAAGACTATCGGCGCTGTTGTTTTGAGACTGAAGGAACATTCGGGCGAATGTTTTACGAGGAAGAATGTTATACCGTATTTCAGTATATGCGTGAGGCGTGCGTATTAAAATTTTGCCTTAAGAATTGGCTTTGGTTGAAATTTGGGCACAAGTGCGAATAAGTCGTTTTCGGCGAAAGCGTTTCCACGACTACGTTGGGAAAATTCGGCTATGTCATTTAGTATTTTTGCGGATTTTTCCGGCGGAACATTTTTGGACCAACGGGAGGTGACACTTGTCACCTCATTGGACGGCAAAGAGGAGGCTTGGCCTTGGCCGATTGGCTCCCTCTTTTGTGCCTTGCTTTGTGGCTTGTTTTGTGGAGTGTTTTGTGGAGTGTTTTGTGGGTGCACTTGGCTTGATCTTGGCCTTACACTTGCCTTACACATGGATGGATCTTGGCCATTGGTTGGCCTTTGCTTGGCCTATAAATAGCTCCCCTTTGTGAAGACTTTCTTCATCCACAAATTGTTCTAAGTGATAAATCCCTTCCCCTCCCTCTTGTAGACTCTCGTCCAAGAGCTCCTCTCCCCCTCTTTTGTGAGCTAGCCAGAGCCTCCTCTCCCTTAGCCAGGGGTACACCCCACTCTAGTGGTCTTGTGTGGGTACCCACTAGCCTAGTTACTTTCGTATAATACCCCTTGTTGTGGTATAGAAATACTCTCCTAGTATTGTTATAATGCCCAAAAATACCTTAGCCTTGTACCTTGTAGTATTCCAAAGATACCTCTATACGTAGAGCCCGGAAATACTACCTTTTGTCCTTTTAGTCTCAAACCAAACCCTAAGAAAATCTTCATTGTTGTTTGAAGTACTTAAGAGAAGTTAGTTAGAACTTCTAAGGGTTGTTTGGAGCGGATTGGAGCACTCGGAGTAGGAGCTAAGCGTTGCTCAGGATCGACTTTATACTTGGATAATTTTGGGCTTATCGAGGTAAACACTACTGTCCTTCTATTGTAATTGGAAATTACATGTTTGAATATATAGTTGAAGTATACTATATGTAGAACTATACTTAATCTTTGTGGCAATGTCTTTTGACTTAAGCTGAAGAATTAAGAATCCCAATCGACTGTAATTACATAGGTGTATTCTGATGACTTGTGTAGTATTACTGTAGTAGAATTGTACACGTCCGGTTAGGCGTGTAAAACCCCACGGTTGGCTTGGTAGCGGCCTCGATAGAAGAAGGAGATTTGCGCGTGGCGGGGAGAGTCTTTGAATTTTACGTAGATTATGGAACGTTGAGATCTAGATGTTAATGCGCGCGTGGCCTTATAGGTTGAAGTACTACGTGTGGAGTGATCCACTGGCAAGGTAGCCGCGGTTTGAGGTACTTGGGCGTTTTGCTATTAGTCGACAATCGTCGCGAGGTATGTGAACCTCTTCTATCTCTTCTAGCATGATATGTGTGAACTATGTAGTACGGTAGACGTCGTATGTTAATCGTGCTTGATTGTTCTTAAAACATAAAGTGTTATAACGGCTTTATGGGAAGTTGGTTATATGACTTTATGTAGGTAAGAAAATACTTGGTGGTTTTAAAGGTAATCGATGTGAATTATAATCGGCTAGTTATAATAAAGAACTTGATGTATTTCTAAAGATTTATAAATCGTTTTGAAGGAGAGTAACACTTGGTTTTAAAGGTTTTAAAAAGAGTTATACTAGCTTTATGGGAGTTAGGTATAATGTCTTAAGAGGTAAAGAAAATGGTTTCTTGATGTTAGAAGTTAGAGACTTGATCTTATAAGATAAGAGACTTAACTTATTTGTTTTAATGAGGATGTTTGTGTGAAACCTCATTCGTGAGTAATGAGTACTTGGTTTTATTTAAAGGGATAATGTTTCTTGATTTGGAAATCGAATGTGTATCGACAGACCAGCGGCGTTAATAAAGGAAAATGTATTGAATAATGATGTATCGTATTAAAACCCAGAGAAACCTCCATCTGCATAGAAACTAAGATGAGACAAAATGATATTACATTTTCTAGATCATGGTCATTGTAATAAGAATGTTGTAAACAAGAATAACTACTCTCTGAGACTTATATTACTCAATTGTTCTAAAAAGAAATCAAGTGATTAAGTTTATGAACTATGAAACCATTTGAAATGAGAAGCTTGAGTAATTGAAACTAGGCAAACGGAACTTAGGAAAGAATGTTGTTACTTGATTTTGAAAAGGGATTTGGGTTGGGCATTCTTATACTATGGGTATCGGGTGACATTTATAAAAGTAATGGATCTCTTTTAAAAATAACTAAACGAATGTATTACTATTGGGTTAAAAACCGGACTTTGGCATAATATGAAAGTACTTTGAGTTGTGTGAAACTTGCATGTCATGCTTGTGATGATAGCCTTTGTTGTGCGGTGTGGTATTTCTGTGTTACAGCGTCTCTCGATAGAGGGCCGGTTGACTTGTTGAGAACTTACTTGGACTTGCTGGCAGTGATGGAGAATTCCACGGGTATGGTTCCATTTTTGATTATTGTCTTGTTGTTGATGTCACATGGACATGTCTACACCGTCAAGATTCCAGGGCATGTGGCTACGCGCGGGGTTGACCACCCAAAGATATTGTTATTGAGGTAATATGGACATGTCTACCGTCACGATTCCGGGGCATGTGGCCATGCGGCCTTGTTATTATTGTTGCAACATGGACGGTCTACACCGTCTGATTCCGGGGCACGGGCCATGCGGCGAGGTTGACCAAAGATATTCTTATTGAGGTTACATGGGCATGTCTACCGTCGCAGATTCCGGCGTGGCCATGCGGCCTTGTTATTGTTGCATCATGGACATGTCTACACCGAGGCGATTAGGGGCATGCGCCATGATGCGAACATGATGGATGTTATGGCGTGAGACCCATAGTTATATTTAGTGGTGACTTTGAGGCGTGAGTCACGACTTGACTGCTTTTATGTTGCGTCAGTATTTTGGTTATCATACATGTCTCCCGCTTGTTAAGCTATTATGATTTCATTCTGATGTTGTGATTTCACATACTTGGTACTGTTGCGACCTCCTTGGGGCCGCGTTCATCTGCGAGTAGAATGCATCGGCCGTGGATCCTCGCCTCGTGATCTCGATTCAGCGTTTTGGGAAGCTCCGCTTCTCCGAGGCTTATCTTTTGGTACGTGTTCCCGAGTTGTAGGTTCTTGTACATTCGTGGTATGGCGGCCCCTGTCCGTCATAGTCGTTACAAATCTTAAGTGCAGAGAATCTGTTGTGGCGGGGTTGTAAAAGGATTAAAGCGTTGGGTTTTATGTATATCTTGAAAAGCTGCTTTGGTTGCTTTGTTTATTTATTATATCTCTTGTTTCATGATTCATGTTTTATTTTCGCTGGTTTTCTCTCGATGTTGTATCACTAGGGTGCGGGGTAAGGCACGATGCGGGCCGGTTCGGGCGTTACAGGCAACCTTGCCTACTGCGGACAATCAAAGCGGCAATGTACTGGGTCAGTTTCCTTCTTCCCAAATCTCATCACACCCCATGGGTGACACCTGGAAAACCCAATCATGAACTCGAACTCAAGATGCCGACGACGATGATGCGTGATACGACTTCCGACTACTTTGTCGATAGCCGCTCGGATAAGCTTCACCTTATCCGTCACTCTTTGCGCCAAATCTGGTCCCACTAGCCGCATTCGCCCACATCGAACCAACCTATAGGCGATCTGCACTTCCATACAAGGCCTCATAATGGCGCCCCGAATCTTTGGAGTGGTAGCTATTATTATACGCAAACTCAACTAGAGGCAAATGATCCTCCCAACTACCGAAGTCAATAACGGGCTCGCGAGATATCCTCAAAGTCCGGATAGTGCGTTCTGCTGTCCGTCTGCGTGGATGAAATGCAGACTGTGCTCACTGCGCCCCTAAACCTCTGGAAGGACCTCCAGTTAGCCAAACCGGGCTCCTGCATGCGATATGATCGAAGTAGGGACTCCATGCGACCGACGATCTCTGATATAAAGTCCGCATAATCCTCAGAAAAAGTCGTCGGACGGAAGAAAGTGGGCTGATTTCGCACCGCCGACGATAACCCATATAGAATCATGTCTCCTCCGAGTGCGAGGTAATCTGTGATGAAGTCCATGTTGATTACCTCCACTTCCGGTCGGGATCTCAATCGTAACAAACCACGTGCCTCGGTGCTCTACCTTCACCACCGACAACACGGGCGCGAGCTACGAACTCGCAACGTCTCTCTTCAAGCCATCCCACCAATACAGATCTAAGGTCGTGGTACATCTTGGTCGACCGGATGGATGTAGTAACGCTACCGTGTGCTTCCCAGAACCTCTGCCAAGTCCCAAACATCCGAACACACGATGCGCCTCAAACCTTAGCACCCATCGTGCTACCTCAGGACCGCTCCTCACGAAGAGTCAGATCACGATATCGAATCAAAGCCGATCCTCGAATCGTTGCCTCTTCACCTCGCCGACGATGGAAGACTGGCAACCTCACGAACTCTAACCCCACCGCTATCGTAATCAATCAAACGGACACAAGGCTCGCTAATCGATGCAAATCACGAACCATGTCCTCCTCTAGCGCACATCCGATAGGCTCCCATCGACCTACGACTAAGAGCATCGCCACAACATTGGCCTTCGGGTGGTACAGATATCAACATCGTAATCCTTAAGCAACTCTAACCACCGTCTCGCGTAAGTTCGACTCCTCTGGTCAAGATATCTTTGGAGGCTCTTGTGGTCTGTATAAATATCCACGTGAACCCCATACAAATAGTGCCTCAGATCTTCAAAGCGTGAATTACACGCTAACTCCAAATCATGGGTGGGGTAGTTCTCTCGTGTTTCTTCATTGTCGGGATGCATATGCTATAACCCCGCCATGCTGCATCAACACACATCCCAACCCGATGCGGCGACGATCACAATACACGACATAACCGTGCGGACCTCCGGAAGAGTAAGAACGGGCGGTCGCCAATCTCTCCTTCAAAGAATCGAAACCCCGCTCACAAGCATCACCATCGAACTTGTTTCCCGAGTCACCCTAGTCAATGGTGCGAGATAAAGCAAACTTCTCCACGAACCCGATAATATCCTCGCAAGGCCCGAAATCGCGAACCTCTGCCGGAGTAGTAGGTCTAGGCCAAGTCGACCGCCTCGATCTTGGCGTATTAACTCGAATGCCATCACCCGACAATATGCCCAAGAAACGCCGAAGTCAACCAAAACTCACATTTGGAAAACTTGGCGTAACTGCTGATCTGAGAACTGTCGGCCAGATCGCCAAATGCTCGCATGCTCGCTCTGGCGAGAATAAACCAAGATATCATCAATGAACACTATCACAAACGTGTCCAAAATGGTTTGAACACTTGGTTCATCAAATCCATGAATACCGGAGCATTGGTCAACCTAAAAGACATGACCACGAACTCATAATGCGTCGGGTCGAATGCAATCTGGGACATCCACCTCTCGACTGCGACTGATGATAGCCCGATCGCAGATCAATCTTGGAGAAACATCTCGCACTCCTGCAATCGTCGAACAAATCATCAATCCCGGGAAGGGGTATCTGTTCTTAATGGTCACCTTGTTCACCGTTGCAGAATCAACACATGCGCGGCGTCCGCCCTTCTTCTTCACGAACAATACCGCGCTCCCTGGGAGAAACACCGGGCCTAATGAAGCCTCTTCTCTAGCAAATCCCTAAGCCGATCCTTCAACTCTCTCAACTCGGCAGTGCTATTCGTATGGCGGAATGGAAATAGCCGAGTATCCGCAACACATCTATACAAAACTCGATCTCTCTCTCGGGAGGATACCCGAGGTCATCCGGAAACACGTCCGGGAACTCGACTCGACTCGATCAAAATCTGGTACCGCAGCCTTCAGATCAAACACCGAACGAGATGATAGATATACCCTCTGCACCATCTTCCTAGCCTTGAGGTAGGAAATAAACCTACCCTCGGCGATACTGGTGCTCCTCCTACTCAACAACCGGCTCGCAGAAACCGGAACTGCATTACTCTCTCTGCGGCCTACATTGGCGTAGCGAAGCTAGCCAATCCATCCCATAATCACGTCGAAGTCAATCATCTCCAACTCTATCAAGTCGGCTCAGTGGTCCGACGACCAGAATGGTCACAGACAAGCTCTATATACCCCGAGCTACCACCGAATCACCCATCGCGTAGCTACCTCGAAAGGGTCTATGGACTCGTGCTCTATCCTATCCTACTAGCAACAAGGGAGATATATGTGGACAGTAGAACCGGATCTATCAAAGCATACACATCAAACCCGAACCCGATAAGGTACTGGACGACATCGGTGAGGCCTCCGATCTGTCGCTTGGACAAAGCATATATGCGGTTCGAGGACCGCTAGAATCGACCGCGCCACGACCTCTGCCGCGACCCGATCCATATGTACCTCGCCTCGGCGAGTAATCGAGGATGAAGGAGCGGCAGCAGACCACGTGGATCGGGCCCTACTACCGCCGCTCGGTCGGACAAACTCGCGAAATGACCTGCGGCCACAAGTATAGCGGGCTCGGTCTGGCTCGAGAATGGTATCTGCCAACGGGCACAAGCGGACCTCGAACGGTTAGCACCCTGCTACCAAATCCAAGTCCAGGGCCCCGACACGCCTCGATCGCTCTGGTCAGAAAATGAGGTAGAGCGCTCTGCGGCTGGTGTGGTGCAAATCTGGACCTGCGATGCCGCCCACCACGAGGACCACTAAAAGAACCGGCCGTCTTGGCCTTCGCCTGCTGATATCGCTCTACCCGTGGTCTCTACGCTCCTCACATCCCGGTACGAGCTCGCATACGGATTATGTCCATGCTCGGTCAAGGACACACCCGCACAAGACTCGCCATGTAATCATCTAGCCCAGATGACATAGCGATGCACCCGCCCTCCATCTCGCTACTCGCGGGGACATATCGAGCCAAAGAATCAAACTCGACATTGTACTCCCTCCGCGCCCTCCCGCCTCAAAGAACAAGAATCTATCGGCTCGTGCCCTCATCTGCGGAGGCAAGAAGTGTGTGAAAAAGCCTCAAAACTCATCCCATACCGCGGAGTGCATGCTCTCCCGGAAAGCTCCCATGAATCAAACCAATCGATCGCGGTATCACGCGGCGACGCGAACCGAATGTCACAGACTCGATCCTACAAGCCCGATCACCGCGTAATCCTCTGCGGTGACGGATGAACTCCTGCGGATCATCTTCCTCGACCAGAAACTCGGAGGCTACAACTAAGGAAATCCGTAGTCTCAAACTATCCGCGCCGGGTGCACTAGGTGCGGCGAGCTGGGCCGGCCGCTGAACTGCCGCGTCGGCCTCTCTCGTGACGGGCCACAACTTTAGCCAAAAGTCGGGCCATCTCTCACTTAACTCCTCCGCCCGGTGTGGGACAGAGGTGGTGCGTGGTCTCTTTGGGTGGCGGCGTCATAGAACTTCGCCGTCTACGGTATAGACCGGGCTCGAGCCCTCGTAACTCTGGGTGTCTGCTAGCAGCCTCCGCCATTTGCCTTGCCTACGGGCGGGTTGCCTTACGTGGAAGCATAATCATTCTGGGAAAGGAATACGTTAGAGGGTCCAACCTATAACATGCCTCTAAGCACGATCTCGGAATGAGAAGAATGGAAACCAATCCTAAATATCCTATAGCCTCTCGATTATTGGTGTGGTGCACACACCGATAATCAAGACTACTAGATACGGTGCGTAGACACTTTCAGAGATTAATCGCTCGATACCACTTTTGTCACGACCGTTCGGGGCGTGATCGTGCTTCAAGGGCACCCAAGTAGTCATACATCGAGTAATCGGAAATATAAAGCAAGACATGAAACGCTTTATAAAATAGAACACGCTTTAAGTGAGAAAACACGCCTTTAGCGTATATATAAAAACATGGTTTAGCGATTACATCCGAAATCGCATAACAGACTACTGCACTTCTGAAATATACAACTATGGCGGGACAGGGCCCGCCATACCTCGATCGTACAAAACTATCTACAAGTGAGATCATACCCAAAAGTAGAGCCTCGGAAAGGACGGAGCTCCGACACCAACGTAGAGATCCTAGGAATGTGGATCTAGCACTGCCGCTCTTACCGCGGCATGAACGCAGCCCGAAGGAGGTCAAGATAACAGTACCAAGTATGTGAAACTATAAAGAACTGAATAAAATCAAAGTATTTAAAACCTTTTCACAAATACAATCGGTTCAATTGCACATAGTGCCACATCACAAACAACAACAAGAATAGAAAAAGCGTAACAGTCTATTCTAGGCGCGAATGATCAAGCAAGGCCGATCGCCCATAGTATCATTCTGCGTGCCTAGTCCTCGACTTCCGCAGCCTCGCATAGGTCACACATGACCCGCATGAGGTATTCCCGCATCGGGGCAGCTAACCCGGCGTCCGCCTAGGCTCCCGCAGCGCATAGCCTCAAAAGACCGCGTAGTCTCAGCAGACGCGTGGAATCCCCGCGTCAGGCTAAACACCCTAATGATCAATCTCGAGCATACCGCTGCTCGCATAGTCTCACAGACCGCATAGGCCGTATAGACCCGCGTCGAGAGGCAAGCCCTCGGTATAACGATCGAGGGTAGGTGATACAATAACGACAACGGACTTACCGGTTAGCAACGTAAGCACAGAATTCAAGACACTAACCTGTAGCATCATAATATGTCTACTTATCACACAAATCTTACTACACTTAACAGAAATCAATACAAGGCTTTTATAAACAAACAAGTAAACAATTCCTTTTTATCTTCTTAGGTTGTTATACCTAACTTCCCATAAAGCTAGTATAACTCTTAAGCTTGTGTTTTAAAAACCAAATATTTATCTTCCGTTAAAAATGATTCAGTATTCTTTTGAAATTGTTTTCAGTTCTTTGTTATTCAGCTTAAGCGTGAGGCATTCTGTAAGTATTATTCAGCTTAGCGTGAGGCATTGCCATAAGTATTATTCGATTAACACGTATGCGTCTACCGTTCATATATTGTAAAATATCATGCTTTAGGAAGAATCACATACCTTCTCATGAAAACCACCGCTAAGTTGAATATGTCGCGCGAGAGTCACCTATAATAGTCACATATATCTATCAAAGACTACTCAAGGTCATTCTAAACAGAGGGTTCATAATTCTACTGTAAGTCGGGCAGACTTTCCTACCGTGAGCTATATAAGTTCATCTGTGAAAACAAATTCTATGTAAATCGGTTTGATTACTCTTCTAAGTATTTATACTTATTCTTATTCTACAACAGTAAGTATTCTCTAATTCAAAAGAGGGTTAGGATTAGTTATCTCGGTAAGCCCAATAATATCCTAGAAAAAGTCGCGCCTGAGCAAGGTTTTGCTCTAAGTTGTATGCTCAGAAACCTTAGAAGTTCTTCACAACTTCTACTAAGTACTAAGGTATTTGGGCTAGGGTATTTTGGGCATTATAACAAAACAAGAAGGCAACTTTTCTACCAAGGGAGGGGGGGTAGGTTTCGGCTAGGCTAGGGGGTGGGGTAGCCTCGGCCAAGCTTCTCAATGGGAGGGGGGGGGGGTGTTGGACGAATTGCTACAAAGGGAGAGGGAAGGATTTTAGACTTGGAAGGCTTTTGTGGATGAAGAACTCTTCATCTCAAGAGGGGTATTTATAGCTCAAGCCTTGGCCAACCAATGGCCAAGATGAAGACAAGTGCAAGGCAAGTGTAAGGCCAAGATCAAGCCAAGTGCACCCTAACCCCTACTCCACAAAACACTCCACAAAACACTCCACAAAACATGGCACAAAACAAGGCCTAAGCAAGGAACCAATCGCCAAGGCACACCCTCTTGGGCCTGATCGTCCAAAGCCACCCCACTTGCTTCCAATGTGAGGGTGACACATGTCACCCTCCCGTTGGTCCAAAATGTTTCGTCTCTCGGAAAAATCCGCAAAAATAAGAAATGGCATAGCCGGAATTTACTCTACGAAAGCTGTGGAAACGTTTCGTCGGAAAACGATTCTTTTAGTGAGTTGTGTACAAAAGAAAACGTCCAAGGCTAACTAAGGCCAAACTTTTTGTACGTATTCCCTTACGTACATACTCTGGAAATACGGGGTATTACATCATGTGTACTCCTTGGTGTTATTATATCATAGACTGCCGGCAGTGAGGAAGGTATTCCACGGGCATTATTGATGTTGTGGGCGTGAGACCCATAGTTATATTTGAGTGATGACCTTGAGGGCGTGAGTCCCTGACTTGACATGACTGCTTATTTATTGTGGACTGTAGTTTGGTTATCATACATGTCTCCTGCTTTATATAGACTACTATGATTTCATTTACAGTATTTTCAGTTTCACATACTTGTACTGTGTCGACCTCGGAAGTGCATTCATCTGCAGTGAGGTACACGATTGTTGATCTCGCTCATAGGATCACAGTCAACAGATTAGGAAGCTCCGCTTCTCGGAGGCTTATCTTTGGTATAGTCCCCACATCGTAGTACTTGTACATTCAGTGGTATGGTGGGGCCCCGTCGTCATGTTGTATAAAAACTCTTAGAGGTCCGCAGTCTTGTTGAGGCGGGGTTTGTAAGGATATCGTTGGGTTCAAGTATTTATGTATATATACATGCCGAAAGGCGATATTTTCATGGATAAACTGTTCTCATTCTATAATTGTTTCATGTCTTGTTTTTATATTCCGCTGATTACTCTGATGTATGACTACTTGGGTGCCCGGGTATGGCACCAGTCACGGGCCCGGGATCGGGTCGTGACATTTTAAAAACCACAAACCATTTCTTTGCCCACATAAAGTTGTTATAACCAACTTCCCATAAAGCCGTTATAACACTTTATGTTTTAAACCAACCAAATTCATTTAACACATGTACGTCTACCGTACTACATAGTTCACAACATATCATGCTAGAAAAGATAGGAAGAGGTTCACATACCTCGCGATGATTATCGACAATTAGAAAAATGCTCCAAGTACTACAACCTTGCTAGCCTTTTCCACCCTTCAAGTAGAATACGCTACTCGTAGTACTTCCACCTATAATGGCCATAAAACGCTTATTAACTTCTAGTTCTCTTCGTAGAATATTTCTACGGAAAATTCGGCAGCACCTCCCCCCACGCTATCACATAAATCTCCTCCCCTATCAAGGCCCGCTACCATGCCAACAACTCCTGTGGATTACACGCCTAACCTGACGTGTTCAATTACTTCACAGAATACTACAAGTCTCATCAGAATACAAATCTATGTAATTCAGATTCAATTCTCTTCTTTAATATCCATTCTATATATAGTATACTCATTTATACATTACTCGACATGTAATTTCCAATTACAATAGGGGACAAAGATAATTACCTCGACAAGCCCAAAATTATCCAAGATTATAAGTCGATCCTGAGCAACGTTTAGCTCCAGTTCATACGCTCCAACCCGCTCCAGGCAACCATTAGAATTTTCTAAACAACAAATCTTAACACTTCAACTCCAAAAAGTGAAGAACACTAAGGCTTTGATTGTGGCAACTCTCGGCCAAGGGGTACTTTTAGTGGCTAGGGTGTGAAATCTTTTCTAACTTTTGGTTAATAATCTTCCTAATACACTAAGGAAGAACACTTAAAACTTTAAGAATTTTTGGACAACGTTTGGTCAAGGGAGAGGGTGTTTGGACGAGAACTACTACAAAGGGAGGAGTATTTTTGCCTTGGAATTTCTCAAGTGTGGATGAAGAAGTCTTGCAACTTAAGGGGGTATTTATAGGACATTCAAGGGCTAGGATTGAAGCAAGTGTGTGGTCTAGATTGAGCCATGTGTGTGTGGGTCCCACTTATCTATCTACTACACAAATATCTTGCAAGACTTTTGACCAAATGTTTTAAGCCTTTTTCATGCCAAAAACGTTTTCAACATGTCCAACAATTTCGTCCAACCTTGCCACCTAGGGGTGACACATGTCGCCCTCCTATTGGTCCAAAATATTTCATCTTCCGAAAATATCTGTAATGCCAAAAATCCGAAAATAAAGTGGGCCCCACAAAACCGTAAATTTCCTCCCTTGGGCCCCACGTGACCAATTCCGGAAATAAAATTCCATAATTCTCAAATATCCAAAAAGTCCGAATACCAAATCTGGGAATCCAATTCCCATTAGCGAACCTTTTTCCTTCACAAAATCCGGAAACTTTTCCGTCGAAAAAAAATCACGTCTTTCTTCTTTCCAAAATTACTGTCGTATTCTCGTACGTACGTCCTCACATACATACCCTGGAATTACGGGGTATAACATTCTTCCCCCCTTAGAAACATTCGTCCCGAATGTTCCTTCTAAGTCTCCAAACGCTTGCGCCGGTATAGTCTCCACTACTACACTTACAAAACCGATCATGCCACCAATGGCTAGAATATAACATGTGCGCAAAACTCAAGTCCAAGCCAACGAGGAATCACCTCTAACATCACAAAAAGCCCCCACTTATGGTCTACAGAATACTCCCTTCGCATCTTCACTTCATAAAAGAAAGATCATTTCCGTCTCTTAGCACATGTTCACTTCTTTCCCTACTCGTCGTACCCTTCTCGTACACCCGAACTCTTTCTAGTATATGCTCCACGCTTCAGTCATCGCTTCAGTTCCCAAAATCTTTGGAGTCACTACCTCCAAACTTGGTCATCATACTAGCCTCGAATTTCTTCAAGGCCATTCCCGATCTTCATGGTCCGATTCTGGTCGAACGTATCCACGAACTCTTACGATGGTTACCTAATCCTGGGCTTAGCACCCTCGTGACCCTACCACCTGGTGGGACCACCTCGAACTGACCCCACCTCATACCGGGCTATGGGTTGACCCGCGAATGGTCTCCAACCCGACCCATAATCGCGCCAAACTCTTGTTCCCCGATCCGGAACAATCTTACTAATTCACGTCATGAAAGCTACCACTTCCATCTCACACTACCCATGGAATTATCACACAAAACTCCACGTATACTATGCACTCCGACAAGGGTTAACCGTAAAATCCTTTACTCAATACGGCCTTACATCTAAGGTCTCAACGTGTAATATTCTAAGGTTCACACCTTCCATGTCCCCATACTTATCCTTTCAACTAACCATGTTTTCTAACTCACAAATAACACAACGCTATCCGTACATAGCACACAATAATAAGATCATCATATCAAGCATACTAAACTCTAGAGGGTTAAGGATATACCTGTATCTACCGCTTCACTCTAATCATAGGCCTGCCCTGCAGGGCGCATAGCTGTAGAAGGTGATGAACCAGCCATAGATCCTGAAGGCCGAGTCTCTACATCCGCGCTACCTCTGGTCGGACAATTTCTCGCAAAATGGCCCTGCTGGTCGCATGTAAAACAACCTCCCGAACCAGCACGACACTCCCCCTTATGGATTTTACCGCAACGGCCACACTGAGGTAAGGGTGGCCTCATCTGGTCAACACCACTACTCCGAAAACTCAACCTCGAGCCCCGACTTGCTCCTCAATACACCGATGCCACAAGGCGTGGAGGACCGCTCAGTCTTGGCGGAGGCGCATAACTAGTCTCTCGAGGCGGTGCCGCCTCGAAAGTCGCCAAAAGACCCTGCTGTTCTGGCCCTCTTCTGCTGATCCTGGTCATTCCGTCGACCTCTCCGCCTCACACCCAGTGCATAAGCTCGCATGCGGGCAATGTCCATGCCCGATCAAGAGCTACACCGAGCAAGCCTCGCCAAGTAGTCATCGAGCCGTGGCGTAGCGGTGCACTCTATCCTCCATATTTGCTACTAACGCCGACATATCGCGTCAACGATTCGCACTCTACGTTGTACTCCCGAACCGTACGCGTCCGCCTCAACATCAAAATATGTCGGCCGAGCCCTCATTTGTGGGGCAAGAAATGTGCAAGAAATGCCCACGAGAACTCGTCCATACACCGGAAGAGCATGCTCCCCGGGACGGTTCCATGAATCAAACCGATCATTGCAGATCACGCGCGGCCGATGCGAACCAATACCACCGACTCGCCTCGAGGCCTTGATCACTCTCATGATCCGTAGCGTCGGATAAACTCTGAGGTCATCCTCGCCTCGATCCATAGAACACGGTGGGTGACTTAAGAAGTCCTGAAGTCTCCAACTATCGGCTCTAGGGTGCACTACTGGTACCACCGACTCCCGTCTGTCCTCAAGTCTCGCCATAAACCTAACTAGTAACTGGGCCATCTCCTTGCAACCCATATCCTCTGTTCCTGGCCGTGGGACTGGAGGCTCAGATATCGTGGCCTCAGTAGCTACTGCTGCTGCTCTAAACTCTACTGGGGCTGGCGGCATCGTAGAATCCGCCGTCTGTAGCACCACCTCGGGTAAAGACTGGGCCTGCCACGGTAACCTCCGTGCTCTACTCGCGACTCCTCTGCGCCTTGCCCTCCGGGCTCGTTGCCTTGCGTGGAGGCATAGCCGATATAAAGAATACGCCGGAGGAGTCCAACTTACAACACGGCTCTAAGGCACGATCTCGAGTGAGAAGAATGAAACCAATCCTAAATGTCCTGCAGCCTCACGATTATAGATGTGGTGCGACACCGATAATCAAGACTACTAGACACGGTCAGACACTTTCCGAGGACTAATCGCTCGATACCACTTTTGTCACGACCCGGCCGGCCGATCGTGCCTTACCGGGCACCCTGGTGATACAACATCGTAGAAAAACCAAATGGAAATAAAACATACAGATATGAAACAAGATAAAAGAAAATAGGCTAACCAAAACGGTTGCCTTTTGCATATATATACATAAATTTGAACGATTACATCCTTTACAACCACCTTGGCAGATACTACACCTCTAAGAGTGTAACAACAACTATGACGGACGGGGCCCGCCATACCCCGAATGTACAAGAACCTACAACTCGTGGAAACATACTAAAAGATAAGCCTCGAGAAACGGAGCTTCCCAATCTGTTGATCGTGATCCTATGAGCGAGGATCAACAACGATGTACCTCTACTGCGGCATGAACGCAGCCCCGAAGGAGGTCGATAACAGTACTAAGTATGGCGAAAATCGTAAATGAAATCATAGTAGTCTATATAAAGCAGAGACATATATGATAACCAAACTACGATGCGTAATATGTAAGCGATCGTGTCAGTCGGGACTCACGCCTCAAAGTCATCACTCAAATATAACTACGGGTCTCATGCCCGCAACATCAATCATGCCCGTGGAACACCTTCCTCATCGCGATACTACGATAACAACACCAAGGAGTACACATGAACACTGTGTCCTACGTATCATAAAACCGTGACGGCAAGTACGGCGCTAACTACCGGATACAAAGCGCGATCATCAATCGGCCGGGCAAGTACGAAGCCAACTACGGATACCAAAGCCGCACTAACAAATCTATATAACCATACCACGGTGACCCGTGGCAAGTACGAAAGCCAACTACCAGATACCACTGCGCACGTAGTGGCGGGGCAAGTACGAACTAACTACGGATACCTGCCGGAATCACGAGACCGTCCACAAAACTGAACGGGCAAGTCTGAAGGCAAACTACGGATACCAAGCCGAATCAGCCACGACCTCGGGGGCAAGTACGAGCCAACTACGGATACCAAGCGAATCGGTAAAACCTCGCGGAGAGCTAGTCCATGGAATAATAATCGCAGGTGCAGTGGAATGCTCCATCGCTGCGTGCGTCCAAGTAAGATCATAACAAATCAGCCGCCCTCCATCGAGACGCGGTGGTATAGAAATACAATACTAGCACGACAAGGCTATCACACGCAAACATAGGCAAGTTACACACAACTCAAGGTACTTTCATTTTATGACAAAGTCCAGGTTTTAACCCCAAAGTACTACGTACGTTAAATTCTTTTTTAAAAGATCCATTTCTTTTACAAAGGTCACCCGATGCCCGTATTATCAAAATAGAGTGACTAACATTTTAAGTAAACCAAAACAACTTCCATACTTTCCTTTTTAAACCAAATTAAGACAATACCATGCCTTCTTTTTAGACCAAAACACTTCTCCTTTTAAAGTCAAGTTACCATTTTAAAACCAATGATAAAACCATTCTTTTGTTTTCATAAAGTCGTTATAACTAACTTCCCATAAAGATGTTATAACACTTTATGTTTTAAACCAATTTAAGACAAAACAATGTCTTTCTTTTAAACCAAAAACTCTTCAATTCCTCAAGTCTCTTTTCTTTTAGAAATCAAGTTCCTTACTTTGGAAATTTAAGAAAATTAATGATTGTTTATAATGATTCTTATTAAAGCAGCCATGATCTAGGAAATGTAATACAATTTTGTCTTATCTTAGCTTCTATACAGATGGAGATTTCTACTGGTTTTAATAGTAATTAATTAGTCAATACATTTTCCTTTAATAACCCAAGTACCCATTTCTCATAAAAGCGGTTTCACAACTGTTTAACACAACCCAAGTCCTTATTATTTCACATCAAGTCTTTTATCTTTTAAAAAACCACAAACCATTTCTTTGCCCACATAAAGTTGTTATAACCAACTTCCCATAAAGCCGTTATAACACTTTATGTTTTAAACCAACCAAATTCATTTAACACATGTACGCGTCACCGCACTACATAGTTCACAACATATCATGCTAGAAAAGATAGGAAGAGGTTCACATACCTCGCGACGATTATCGACAATTAGCAAAATGCTCCAAGTACTACAACCTTGCTAGCCTTTTCCACCCTTCAAGTAGAATACGCTACTCGTAGTACTTCCACCTATAATGGCCATAAAACGCTTATTAACTTCTAGTTCTCTTCGTAGAATATTTCTACGGAAAATTCGGCAGCACCTCCCCCCACGCTATCACATAAATCTCCTCCCCTATCAAGGCCCGCTACCAGGCCAACAACTCCCAGGGGATTACACGTCTAACCGGACGTGTTCAATTCTACTTCACAGAATACTACAAGTCTCATCAGAATACAAATCCTATGTAATTACAGTTCAATTCTCTTCTTTAATATCCATTCTATATATAGTATACTCAGTTATACATTACTACGACATGTAATTTCCAATTACAATAGGGGGACAAAGATAATTACCTCGACAAGCCAAAAATTATCCAAGATTATAAGTCGATCCTGAGCAATGTTTAGCTCCAGTTCCTTACGCTCCAACCCGCTCCAAGCAACCCTTAGAAGTTTCTAAACAACTTCTCTTAACACTTCAACTCCAAAAAGTGAAGAACACTAAGGCTTTGATTGTGGCAACTCTCGGCCAAGGGGTACTTTTAGTGGCTAGGGTGTGAAATCTTTTCTAAATTTTGGTTAATAATCTTCCTAATACACTAAGGAAGAACACTTAAAACTTTAAGAATTTTTGGACAACGTTTGGTCAAGGGAGAGGGGTGTTTGGACGAGAACTACTACAAAGGGAGGGAGTATTTTTGCCTTGGAATTTCTCAAGTGTGGATGAAGAAGTCTTGCAACTTAAGGGGGTATTTATAGGACATTCAAGGGCTAGGATTGAAGCAAGTGTGTGGTCTAGATTGAGCCCGTGTGTGTGTGGGTCCCACTTATCTATCTACTACACAAATATCTTGCAAGACTTTTGACCAAATGTTTTAAGCCTTTTCACGCCAAAAACGCTTTCAACATGCCCAACAATTTCGTCCAACCTTGCCACCTAGGGGTGACACATGCCGCCTCCTATTGGTCCAAAATATTTCATCTTCCGAAATATCCGTAATGCCAAAAATCCAAAATAAAGTGGGCCCCACAAAACCGTAAATTTCTCCGTGGCCCCACGTGACCAATTCCGGAAATAAAATTCCATAATTCTCAAATATTCCAAAAAGTCCGAATACCAAATCTGAGAATCCAATTCCCATTAGCGAACCTTTTTCCTTCACAAAATCCGGAAACTTTTCCGTCGAAAAAAAATCACGTCTTTCTTCTTTCCAAAATTACTGTCATATTCTCGTACGTACGCCCTCACATACATACCCTGGAATTACGGGGTATAACATTCTTCAAGACCGAATTCAATAACCAAACACGCCACATTTAAGGCTCAATCAAAACAATTAACAATAGGGGATTACACGCCTACTAGACGTGTAAAATTCCACCCCACAATACATATCAAACTAATACAACTACTAGTCCAATTTCGGCCATATTGAGTACAACAATACCAATTCTTATTCAATTTCCATTTCAATCCAAATTGTTAGCAAAATATGATGTCACGACCCGATCTCGGGCCCGTGACTGGTGCCTTACCCCGGGCACCCTAGTGATACAACATCAGAGAAAATCAGCGGAAATAAAAACTTAAACATGAAACAAGAGATATGATAATAAAACAGGCCAACCAAAACGGTTGCCTTCTTGCATATATACAGAAATTGAGCTACATCCTTTACAACCCCGCCACACAAGATTACTGCACCTAAGAATGTAACCCCAACTATGACGGGACAGGGCCCCGCCATACCCCTGAATGTACAAGAACCTACAACTCGGGGAGACATACCAAAAGATAAGCCTCCGGAGAAACGGAGCTTCCCAATACGCTGAACGGTGATCCTATGAGCGAGGATCAATAACCGATGTACTTACACGCGGCATTTAACGCAGCCCCGGGCGAGGTCTATACAATGTACAGTATGTGGCGAAAATCAGTAAATGAACTCATAGTAGTCTATATAAAACATGAGACATATATGATAACCAAACTACAGTACATAATATGTAAGCAGTCACGTCAAGTCAGGGACTCACGCCCTCAAAGTCATCACACAAATATACACATGGGTCTCACGCCCACCACATCATTCGTGCCCGTGGAATACCTTTCTCACTGCCAGCAGTCTATGACATAGCAACACCAAGGAGTACACATGAACACCAGGTCCCACCTGTGTCATAACAACCGTGACGGCAAGTACGGCGCTAACTACGCATACCAAAGCGCGTCCTCAATCGATCGGCAAGTACGAAGCCAACTACCGGATACCAAAGCCGCACTAACAAATCTACATAACCATACCACGGTCGACCAGGCAAGACGAAGCCAACTACCAGATACCAAACCTGCGCCACGTAGCTGGCCGGGGCAAGTACGAAAGCTAACTACCAGATACCAAGCCGGAATCACGAGACTTCACACAACTGAACGGGGCAAGTACGAAGGCTAACTACCGATACTGGCCGAATCACCACGACCTCTGCCAAGACCGAACCTGGCGTGGATCGTGCCTTACCCGCACCCTAGTGATACAACATCGAGAAAACCAGCGGAAATAAAAACTTAAACATGCAAATAGACATGGATCAAGATGAAATAAAATAGGCCAACCAAAACGGTTGCCTTTCAACATATATATATATAAATATTTGCACAGTTACAATCCTTACAACCCCGCCTACAACAAAGTACTGCACTCTAAGATTTTTACAACAACTATGACTGACAGTGGCCCCGCCATACCCCGAATGTACAAAAACCTACGCACTGGGTAACATACCAAAGATAAGCCTCGACGGAACGGAGTTTCCCAAAATAAATGAGATCCTAAACGCGGAGCGACAGTTGATGTACTTACCTGCGGCGTGAACGCACTTCTCAAGGAGGTCAAGATAACAGTACTAAGTATGTGAAATCGAAATATCAGAAATGAAATCATAACAATCATACAAAGCGGGAGACATGTATGATAGCCAAACTACAAGACACAACATATAGCGGTTATATCAAGTCGTGACTCACGCCTCCAAATCATCACTGTGCGTGGAATTCCTTCCTCACTGGCATGCTATGATATAACAACACCAAGGAGTATACATGACCACGTGTCCCATCGTGTCATAAAACCGCACGGCAAGTATAACTACCAGATCCGACCGTACAATAATCTTTGCACAACCAATCATGAAGGCGACACGTGGCAAGTGCAATAGCCTCCACTCGCGCGCTAATGTGAATGACGGGGCAAGTGAATCGCCACGCACTGCATCACAACCGTAAGTCACGGCTCCATCCAAACACCGACTCGCGGTCGACACGTGGCGGTGCAATAACCTATACCAGATCCACTCGCCACGTAGGCGACGGGCAAGTAAACAGCTACGCCCGATCACAACCGTAAGTCACGATACTCGCCAGAATAACTAGAATGGCCACATGTCCACATCATCGTGTAGACATGCCCATGTAACAATAATAATGGAAGCATACGTGGAATCTTCCACATCGCCAAGACGTCCAAGTAAGTCCTCAACAAGTCAATCGCCTCCATCGAGAGACGCAGTAATATAGAAACACAATTCTTGCACAATAAAGGCTATCACAACAAGCATAGGCAAGTTTCACAACAACAAGCATAGGCAAGTTATACAACCTGACTCAAGGTACTTTCATTTTATGCCAAAGTCCGGTTTCAACCTAAAGTACTACGTGCGCTTAAATTCCTTTTAAGGAGATCTATTCCTTTTATAAAAGTTACCCGATGCGTAGTATAAAATAGAGTGACTCGCATTTTTAAGCAAACCAAAACACTTCTCTTTTTAAAGCCAGTTATCCCATTAAAACCAATGATAAAACCCTTCTTTTGTTTTTCATAAATTCGTTATAACTAACTTCCCATAAAGCTGTTATAACACTTTATGTTTTTAAACCATTTTAAGACAAAAAAATTCCTTCCTTATCACTAGAGTTCCAGTTTGCCTAATTTCAATTACTCCATTTCTTTATTTTAGAAAAGTTTCATAGTTCATAGCCTTAATCATTTAATAATATAATTCTCTTTTAAACAACCTGAGAAACATATGCCTTATATGTGAGTAGGTTATTCTTGTTTATAACAATCTTATTACAGCAGCCATGATCTAGAAAATGTAATATCATTTTGTCTCATCTTAGTTTCTATGCAGATGGAGGTTTCTACTGGTTTTAATATGATACATCATTATTCAATACATTTTCCTTTATTAGCGCTGCAGTGGTCTATCAGTACACATTCTGATTTCCGAAATCAGTAAAACATAATTCCTTTTAAAAACCAAGTACTCATTACTCACGAATGAGGTTTCACACAAACATCCATATTACGACAATTAAGTTAAGTCTCTTATCTTATAAGATCAAGTCTCTTAACTTCTAAAAACAGCAAACCATTTTCTTTACCACTCTTAAGACGTTATACCTAACTTCCCATAAAGCTAGTATAACTCTTTTAAAACCTTTTAAAACCAAGTGTTACTCTTCTTTCAAAAATGGTTTCTTAACTCTTTTGAAATACTTCAAGATTCTTATTATTCAGGCTTAAGTCAAAAGACATTGCCGCATAACCACGCTCAATTAGCACACGACGCCTACCGCACTATATATTATTCAGGCTTAAGTCAAAAGACATTGCCGTACTATCTATATCTTCCTTTAAAATATCATGCTCAAGAGTATAGGAAGAATCACATACCTCGCGACGATTATCGACTATAAGCAAAATGCTCCACGGCTATAACCAGGCTAGCCTTGTCCACCTTTCAAGTAGCACATTCAACCTATACAGGTTATACCAGTCTATCAAAGTCTAGACTATTCTGCGGTAAATTGGGCAAAGACTTCCCTACCCACAAATTTTACAAGTCATCAGAATACAATCTATGTAAGTATTCAATTCCCTTCTTATATACCTTCCTTGTATATACTTATACTTAAATCTTATACTTCAACAGTATGAAAACTCTTATAACAAAAGAAGGTTAAGAGTATTTACCTCGATAAGCCCAAAATTATCCAAGTATATAAGTCGCTCCCGAGCAACGTTTAGCTCCAACTCCGGGCGCTCCAACCCGCTCCAAACAACCCTTAGAAGTTCCCAACAACTTCTACTTAACACTTCAACCCACTATGAAGGTTTTCCTTAGGGTTTCGGTTTGAGACAAAAGGTAGTATTTTTGGGCTCTGCGTAGAGAGGTAACTTTTGGAATACAACAAGGTATAAGGCCAAGGTATTTTGGGCATTATAACAATACTTGGAGAGTATTTCTACCAAAGGTGGTGTATTATCTTAAACAACTAGGGGTGGGTACTGTCAAGACCGAACCGGGCCGTGATCGTGCCTTACCCTGCACCCTAGTGATACAACATCGAGAAAACCAAATGAAATACAAACTTAAACATGTAAATAGACATGGATCAAGATGAAATAGAAATAGGCCAACCAAAACGGTTGCCTTTCAACATATATATATATACATTTGAACAAGCATAATACAACCCCGCCACAACAAAGGCTGCACTCTTAGATTTTACAACAACTATGACGGACAGGGCGCCATACCCCACGAATGTACAAGAACCTATAGACTCAGTGGTAACATACCAAAGATAAGCCTCCGACGAACGGAGCTTCCCAAGACGCTGAATGAGATCCTAAACGCGGATCGACAAATGATGTACTTACTGCGCATGAACGCAGCCCCTCAAGGAGGTCGATAACAGTACCAAGTATGTGAAATCAGAAGTACTATAAATGAAATCATAGCGATTTATAAAAGCGTGAGACATGCATGATAACCAAACTACAAGACACAACGTAAAGCGGCCAAGTCGGTGACTCACGCCTCAAAGTCATCACTCAAATACAACTATGGGTCTCACGCCACAACATCAATCTTGTTCGCATCATGGCCACATGCCCCGGACTCAGCATCGGTGTAGACATGCCCATGATGCAACAATAATAACAATGTCGCGTGGCCACATGCCGGTCTGCATCGGTGTAGGCATGTCCATGTAACATCAACAACAATATATCGTGATCAACCCGCCGCACGCCACATGCCCTCGGACTGCGTCGGTGTAGACATGTCCATGTAGCCACAATAACAATATATCGGGTAATCAACCCCGCGTGCACGCCACACGCCCATGCGCCGGTGTAGACATGTCCATGTAACATCAACAACAAGACAACAATCAAAATGGAAACATACCCGTGGAATTCTCCACACGCCAAAGACGTCCAAGTAAGTTCTCAACAAGTCAACCGGCCTTCTATCGAGAGACGCGGTAACACAGAAATACAACACTTGCACAACAAAGGCTATCATCACAAGCATAGGCAGGTTTCACAACAACAAGCATAGGCAAGTTTCACCACAACAAGCATAGGCAAGTTATACATCACTCAAAGTACCTTCATTTTATGCCAAAGTCCGGGTTTTAACCCTAAAGTACTACGTACGTTAAATCCTTTAAAAGATCCGTTTCTTTCACATAAGTCACACAATACCCGTAGTATAAAAATAGTGACTATCTTTAAGTAAACAAACCCCTTCCCCTTTTGTAAGATCAAGTAACAACATTATTTTCCAAACGTCCAAGTTTGCCTAATTTCAAATGCTCAAGTCACTTATTTTAGAAAGGTTTCATAACTCATAGTCTTATTCACTTAAGAATATACTTCTCTTTTAAACAACCTGAGAAACATATGCCTTATATGTGAGTAGGTTATTCTTGTTTATAACAATCTTATTACAGCAGCCATGATCTAGAAAATGTAATATCATTTTGTCTCATCTTAGTTTCTATGCAGATGGAGGTTTCTACTGTTTTTAATATAATACATCATTATTCAATACATTTTCCTTTATTAGCGCTGCGGTGGTCTGTCGATACACATTCTGATTTCCGAAATCAGTAAAACGTAATTCCTTTTAAAACCAAGTACTCATTACTCACGAATGAGGTTCCACACAAACATCCATATTAAGACAATTAAGTTAAGTCTCTTATCTTATAAGATCAAGTCTCTTAACTTCTTAAAAACAGTAAACCATTTTCTTTACCTCTCTTAAGACGTTATACCTAACTCCCCATAAAGCTAGTATAACTCTTTTTAAAACCTTTAAAACCAAGTGTTACTCTTCTTTTAAAAATGGTTTCTTAGCATTTGAAATACATTCAAGGTTCTTATTATTCGTGCTTAAGTCAAAAGACATTGCCGTATAACCACGTTCAATTAGCACACGACGCCTACCGTACTATATATTATTCGTGCTTAAGTCAAAAGACATTGCCGCATAACTACGCTTCAATTAGCACACGCACGCCTGCAGTACTATATATTATTCGTGCTTAAGTCAAAAGACATTGCCGCATTATACATATCTTCCTTTAAAATATCATGCTCAAGAGTATAGGAAGAATCACATACCTCGCGACGATTATCGACTATTAGCAAAACGCCCACGGCTATAACCGCTAGCCTTGTCCACCTTCTAAGTAGCACATGCTACTTGCAAAACATTCAACCAATAAAGGTTATCAGTCTACTGTAATACAGTCCTATGTAAGTACAGTTTAACTTCTACTTATTCTTCTGATGTGATTTCAGTTCAAGTCTATTCTGTAATATCCTTCTATTACAGTTCAATTCTCTTCTATGAATCTTATATTCACTTCTATACTACCATAGTATGTAATTTCCAATTACAATAGAAGGATGAGAGTATTTACCTCTAAGCCCAAAATTATCCAAGTTTAATGTCATTCCGAGCAACGCTTAGCTCCTACTCCGAGTGCTCCAATCCGCTCCAAACAACCCTTAGAAGTTCTACGACTTCTACTTAACACTTCAACCGACTATGAAGGTTTTCCTTAGGGTTTCATTTAGTGGCTAAAGAAAGTATAATAGTATTTGGGCTTTTGTATAAGTGTAACCTTGGGAATACTACAAGGTATTTGGGCCAAGGTATTTGGACATAACAACAATACTAGGAGAGTATTTCTATACCACAACAAAGGGTATTATACGAAACAACTAGGCTAGGGGGTAGACCTCTCGGCCAAGGCTTCTCAAGGGGGGGGGGGGGTAGTGTGGCGGACGAAAGTAAGCAAGAGGGAGGGGGAAAGATTTTTCAAGACTTAGGCAATTTTGGATGAAGAAGTTCATCAACATGAAGGGGTATTTATAGGTCAAGCAAAGGCCAACCAATGGCCAAGATCCATCCAAGTGTTAGGCAAGTGTAAGGCTAAGATTAAGCCAAGTACACCTTATCTATCTACCACCAAAATATCCTACCTAACCCTTGACTAAAAGCCAAGGCCAAATCGTCCAAGAGGACGCCTCAAGTGCTCCAATTAGAGGGTGACAAGTGTCGCCCTCTCGTTGGTCCAAAATGTTTCGTCTCTCGGAAAAATCCGCAAAAATTATAAATGACATAGTCGGAATTTTCCCTACGAAAGCTGTGGAAACGTTTGTGGGAAACGACTCTTTCGCACTTGTGCACAATTTCGAATCTTGCCTAACTTTAAGGCTCAAATTTCTACGTACGTCCTTACGTACATACTCTGGAAATACGGGGTATAACATTCTCCCCTCCTTAGAAACATTCGTCCCGAATGTTCCTTCTCAGCCTCACAACATACACGCGCGGTATGGTCTTCACATCTTGTATACGAAACCAAACATGCCACACCTGGCCACAAAATAACATGCGCGCAAAACCCAAATCCAAGCCAACGAGGAATCACCTCTGTTATCACAAAAGTTCCAACCAAGGTCTAAAATATACTCCCTTCGCACCTTCATTCCTCAAAAGAAACGATCACACACGTTCACTTCTCCCTATCTCGTAGTACCCTTCTCGAACACTCGAACTCTTCCTAGTACACGTGCACACTCCGGTCAACATTTACATTTCCGAAACTTTGGAGTCACTACCTCCAAACTTGGACATCTTACTAGCCTCGATCTCCCTTAAGGCCATTCCCGGCCTTCACGAACCGATTCTGGTAGAACGTATCCACGAACTCATACGATGGTCATCTAAACTTGGGCCTAGCATCCTCGTGACCTGTCACTGGCGGGACCACCCGGCTGACCGCTTCCGAAAGCGGTCGGCCGCGGGTTGGCCCCAACCCGACCACTTAACGCATCACGCTCTTGTTCCGATCCGAACAATCTTACCTCTACAGGTCATGAAAGCTACCACTTCCATTGCACACTACCCAGGGACTTTATCACACAAAACGTTCTAGGCATAAAAATGTACTCCGACAAGGATCACTTGCAAAATCTGGTACTCAAGACGGCCTTACATCTAAGGTCTCAACTGTAATATTCTAAGGTTCATCATTTTCTCACCCTCAAGCTTACCCTTCTCACTAACCAGGTTCTACATCACATTTTAGCATAAAGCTATCCGAACATAACACTAGTCACATCAACAACATCAATACATACAAAACTCTGAGGTTAGGATATACCGATCTACCGCTCCTCTCTAATCATAGGCACACTGCCAGCGATAGTCAGAGAAGGTGATGAACCAGCCATCGATCTCAAGGTGAGTCGTAACATCCGTGCTACCCTTGGTCGGACAGTTCCTCGCAAATGGCCCGCCGCAAAAATAACAAGCTCCTTGGCGCACGACATTCCCGAAATGCGGTCTACCACATCGACCACACCGAGGTAGGGGTGATCGCTGGCCAACACCCTACTCCCCGACACTGAACCCACGGAGCTCGACTGCTCCCGAAGGTTGTGGAGGACCACTCTGCTGGCGGAGGTACAAAACTAGTCTGGCCACAGGCGGTCCGCCTCGAAAGTCACCAAAGGACCTGCATTACGGCCTCTTACCGATCTTGGTCATTCCGTCGATTTCTCCGCTCTCACCTCGAGTGCATAAGCTGCATGCGGGCAATGTCCATGCCCGTCAAGAGCTACACCGAACAACTCTGCTAGGTAATCATCGAGCCACCTGTAACATATCGGTGCACTCGATCCTCCATACTAGCTACTAATGCGGAACATACCGCCAATGAGTCGAACTCACATTGTACTCCGAGCTATGCGCGCTACGCCTCAACATCAAAAATCGCCGGCGAGCCTCCTCATCCGTGGAGGCAAGAAATGTGCCGGAAGGCCCCGAAAACTCGCCCCAAACGGTGGAAGTGCATCCTCTCCCGGGACGGCTCCACGAATCAAACGATCATTGCGGTATCACGCGGCCGATGCGAACCTAGGACCACCGACTCGGTCTCGAAGCCTTGATCACTCTCATGATCCGTCAGAATCGCTTGGATGAACTCCTGCGATCATCCTCGTGCCTCGACCGTAGAACTCGCGGGCTACATCTCGTAAAGTCCTGTAGCCTCAAACTATCCGATCTAGGGTGAACCATCGGCGCGATCGAACCGGCTGCTGCGTCGGCCTATCCTCATATCGGCCACGACCACGGCGATGGCGGGCCATCTCCTTGTAACCCATCTCTTACGCCCTGCCGTGGGATGGAGGCTCGTGTTCTGCGATCTCAGCCAACTGCTGCGGCTCTAAACTCTCTGGTCTTTGGCGGCGTCGCGAAACCCGCCGTCGGAAGCACTGTCTCAGTCTTGGCCGGGCTGCGCGCTCGTACTCTCAGATCTCACTAGCAGCTCCTCGGCCGCCTTGCGTCTGGGCACAGGTTGCCTTACGCGAGGCATAATCGGTAAAGGAAAGGAATACGTCGGAGGTCCAACTTATCACACGGCTCTAAGGCACGATCTCGTAATGAGAAGAAATGGAAACCAATCCTAAATGTCCTATAGCCTCACGATTATAGATGTGGTGCACAACACACCGATAATCAAGACTCTACTAGACACGGTCAGACACTTTCCGAGGATTAATCGCTCGATACCACTTTGTCAAGACCGAACCGGGCCGTGATCGTGCCTTACCCGGGCACTAGTGATACAACATCGGAGAAAACCGTGGACATACAAACTTAAACATGTAAATAGACATGGATCAAGATGAAATAGAAATAGGCCAACCAAAACGGTTGCCTTTCAACATATATATATATACATTTGAACAGTTACAATCCTTACAACCCTGCCCACAACAGTGCTACAGACCTCTAAGATTTTACAACAACTATGACGGACGGGGCCGCCATACCCCGAATGTACAAGAACCTATAGACTCGGGGTAACATACCAAAGATAAGCCTCCGGAACGGAGCTTCCCAAAGTGAATGAGATCCTAAACGCGGGGATCGACAAGTGATGCTTCTACTGCGGCATGAACGCAGCGGCCAAGGAGGTCGATCTGGGTACCAAGTATGTGAAACTGTAAAGTACTATAAATGAAATCATAGCAGTCTATAAAAAGCAGGAGACATGCATGATAACCAAACTACAGTACACAACGTAAAAGCAGCCAAGTCAGGGACTCACGCCCTCAAAGTCATCACTCAAATACAACTATGGGTCTCACGCCCACAACATCAATCTTGTTCGCATCATGGCCACATGCCCCCGGAATTCTGCATCGGTGTAGACATGCCCATGATGCAACAATAATAACAATGTCGCATGGCCACATGCCCCCGGAATTCTGCATCGGTGTAGGCATGTCCATGTAACATCAACAACAATATATCGGGTGATCAACCCTGCCGCATGGCCACATGCCCCCGGAATTCTGCATCGGTGTAGACATGTCCATGTAGCCACAATAACAATATATCGGGTAATCAACCCTGCCGCATGGCCACACGCCCCCGGAATTCTGCATCGGTGTAGACATGTCCATGTAACATCAACAACAAGACAGCAATCAAAATGGAAACATACCCGTGGAATTCTCCGTCACTGCCAGCACGTCCAAGTAAGTTCTCAACAAGTCAACCGGCCCTCTATCGAGAGACGCGGTAACACAGAAATACAACACTTGCACAACAAAGGCTATCATCACAAGCATAGGCAGGTTTCACAACAACAAGCATAGGCAAGTTTCACCACAACAAGCATAGGCAAGTTATACATCACTCAAAGTACCTTCATTTTATGCCAAAGTCCGGGTTTTAACCCTAAAGTACTACGTACGTTAAATCCTTTAAAAGATCCGTTTCTTTCACATAAGTCACACAATACTCGTAGTATAAAAATAGTGACTATCTTTAAGTAAACAAACCCCTTCCCCTTTTGTAAGATCAAGTAACAACATTATTTTCCAAACGTCCAAGTTTGCCTAATTTCAAATGCTCAAGTCACTTATTTTAGAAAGGTTTCATAACTCATAGTCTTATTCACTTAAGAATATACTTCTCTTTTAAACAACCTGAGAAACATATGCCTTATATGTGAGTAGGTTATTCTTGTTTATAACAATCTTATTACAGCAGCCATGATCTAGAAAATGTAATATCATTTTGTCTCATCTTAGTTTCTATGCAGATGGAGGTTTCTACTGTTTTTAATATAATACATCATTATTCAATACATTTTCCTTTATTAGCGCTGCGGTGGTCTGTCGATACACATTCTGATTTCCGAAATCAGTAAAACGTAATTCCTTTTAAAACCAAGTACTCATTACTCACGAATGAGGTTCCACACAAACATCCATATTAAGACAATTAAGTTAAGTCTCTTATCTTATAAGATCAAGTCTCTTAACTTCTTAAAAACAGTAAACCATTTTCTTTACCTCTCTTAAGACGTTATACCTAACTCCCCATAAAGCTAGTATAACTCTTTTTAAAACCTTTAAAACCAAGTGTTACTCTTCTTTTTAAAAATGGTTTCTTAGCATTTGAAATACATTCAAGGTTCTTATTATTCAGGCTTAAGTCAAAAGACATTGCCGTACAACTACGTTCAATTAGCACACGTACGTCTACCGTACTATATATTATTCAGGCTTAAGTCAAAAGACATTGCCGTACTATACATATCTTCCTTTAAAATATCATGCTCAAGAGTATAGGAAGAATCACATACCTCGCGACGATTATCGACTATTAGCAAAACGCTCCACGGCTATAACCCATTAGCCTTGTCCACCTTCTAAGTAGCACATGATACTTGCAAACATTCAACCAATAAAGGTTATCGATCTCTTATACTGATCTATGTAAATCTGATTTAACTTCTACTTATTCTTGATGTGATTTTGATTCAAGTCTATTACGTAATATCCTTCTATTACAGTTCAATTCTCTTCTATGAATCTTATATTCACTTCTATACTACCATAGTATGTAATTTCCAATTACAATAGAAGGACAGTAGTATTTACCTCGGTAAGCCCAAAAATTATCCAAGTTTAATGTCGCTCCTGAGCAACGTTTAGCTCTACTCCGAGTGCTCCAATCCGCTCCAAACAACCCCCAGAAGTTCTACGCAACTTCTACTTAACACTTCAACCGACTATGAAGGTTTTCCTTAGGGTTTCATTTAGTGGCTAAAGAAAGTATAATAGTATTTGGGCTTTTGTATAAGTGTAACCTTGGGAATACTCCTCTGTATCCCACTAGCGACTCCTCTCACGCCTTGCCCTTCTGGGCGGGTTGCCTTCTTGCGGAGGCATAAGCGGTAAAAGCGAGATCGTCGGAGGGTCCAATCTTATCACACTCTACAGGCACGATCTCGGAATGAGAAGAATGGAAACCAATCCTAAATGTCCTATAGCCTCCGATTATAGATGTGGTGCACAACACACCGATAATCAAGACTACTAGACACGGTGCGTAGACACTTTCAGAGACTAATCGCTCGATACCACTTTGTCAAGACCAACCGGGCGTGGATCGTGCCTTACCCGGCACCCTGGTGATACAACATCGAGAAAACCAGCGGAAATAAAAACTTAAACATGCAAATAGACATGGATCAAGATGAAATAAAATAGGCCAACCAAAAGCGGTTGCCTTTCAACATATATATATAAACATTTGCCTGATTACAATCCTTACAACCCCCTTGCGATTACTACATGCACCTCTAAGATTTTTACAACAACTATGACGGACAGAGGCCCGCCATACCCTGAATGTACAAAACCTACTGACTCGTGGTAACATACCAAAGATAAGCCTCCGCCAGACGAAGCTTCCCAAAGCTGAAATGAGATCCTAGCGGGGATCGACAACCGATGTACTTCTACTGCGGCGTGAACGGCCCCGAAGGAGGTCAATCTGGCATTACCAAGTATGTGGCAGTAAAATCGCAAATGAAATCATAACGATCATATAAAGCGGGAGACATGTATGATAGCCAAACTACGATACAACATATAAGCGATTATATCAAGTCGAGGACTCACGCCTCCAAATCATCACTCGTGCGGTGGAATTCCTTCCTCATCGCCGACGATCTATGATATAACAACACCAGAGTATACATGACCACGTGTCCACGCGTGTCATAAAAACCGTCTGAGGCAAGTATAACTACCAGATCCGACCGTGCACGATAATCTTGTACAACCAATCATGAAGGCGACACGCGTGGCAAGTGCAATAGCCTCCAGCTCCACTGCGCGCGTGGTGGCGGGGCAAGTGAATCGTCTACGCACGGATCACAACCGTAAGTCACGGCTCCATCCAAACAACGACTCACGAAGGCGACACGTGGCGGTGCAATAACCTATACCAGATCCACTGCGTCACGTGGTGGCGGGGGCAAGTAAGCAAAGCGCGACCGATCACAACCGTAAGTCACGATATGCCCAGTAAATAACGGAATGGCCACATGTCCACATCATCGGTGTAGACATGCCCATGTAACAATAATAATGGAAGCATACGTGGAATCTTCCGTCCGCGCGATGCGTCAGTAAGTCCTCAATAAGTCAACCGCCCTCCATCGAGACGCGGTAATATAGAAACACAATTCTTGCACAACAAAGGCTATCACAACAAGCATAGGCAAGTTTCACAACAACAAGCATAGGCAAGTTATACACAACTCAAGGTACTTTCATTTTATGCCAAAGTCCGGGTTTGACCCTAAAGTACTACGTGCGTTTAAATTCCTTTTAAGGAGATCTATTCCTTTTATAAAAGTCACCGATGCGTAGTATAAAATAGAGTGACTCACATTTTTAAGCAAACCAAAACACTTCTCTTTTTAAAGCGGGTTATCCCATTAAAACCAATGATAAAACCCTTCTTTTGTTTTTCATAAAGTCGTTATAACTAACTTCCCATAAAGCTGTTATAACACTTTATGTTTTAAACCATTTTAAGACAAAACAATGCCTTCCTTTTCCCTAGAGTTCCAGTTTGCCTAATTTCAATTACTCCAGTCTCTTTATTTTAGAAAAGTTTCATAGTTCATAGCCTTAATCATTTAAGAATATAATTCTCTTTTAAACAACCTGAGAAACATATGTCTTATATGTGAGTAGGTTATTCTTGTTTATAACAATCTTATTACAGCAGCCATGATCTAGAAAATGTAATATCATTTTGTCTCATCTTAGTTTCTATGCAGATGGAGGTTTCTCGGTTTAATATGATACATCATTATTCAATACATTTTCCTTTATTAGCCATTTGATGGTCTATCAAGACACATTCGATTTCCAAATCAAGAAACATAATTCCTTTTAAAACCAAGTACTCATTACTCACGAATGAGGTTCCACACAAACATCCATATTAAGACAATTAAGTTAAGTCTCTTATCTTATAAGATCAAGTCTCTTAACTTCTTAAAAACAGTAAACCATTTTCTTTACCTCTCTTAAGACGTTATACCTAACTCCCCATAAAGCTAGTATAACTCTTTTTAAAACCTTTAAAACCAAGTGTTACTCTTCTTTTTAAAAATGGTTTCTTAGCATTTGAAATACATTCAAGGTTCTTATTATTCAGGCTTAAGTCAAAAGACATTGCCGTACAACTACGTTCAATTAGCACACGTACGTCTACCGTACTATATATTATTCAGGCTTAAGTCAAAAGACATTGCCGTACTATACATATCTTCCTTTAAAATATCATGCTCAAGAGTATAGGAAGAATCACATACCTCGCGACGATTATCGACTATTAGCAAAACGCTCACGGCTATAACCGCTTAGCCTTGTCCACCTTCTAAGTAGCACATGATACTTGCAAAACATTCAACCAATAAAGGTTATCGTCTCATGTCTGATCTATGTAAATGCAGTTTAACTTCTACTTATTCTTCCGATGTGATTTCGATTCAAGTCTATTCGTAATATCCTTCTATTACGGTTCAATTCTCTTACATGAATCTTATATTCACTTCTATACTACCATAGTATGTAATTTCCAATTACAATAGAAGGATGATGAGTATTTACCTCAGTAAGCCCAAAATTATCCAAGTTTAATGTCGCTCCGAGCAACGTTTAGCTCTACTCGAGTGCTCGATCCGCTCCAAACAACCCTTAGAAGTTCTACGCAACTTCTACTTAACACTTCAACCGACTATGAAGGTTTTCCTTAGGGTTTCATTTAGTGGCTAAAGAAAGTATAATAGTATTTGGGCTTTTGTATAAGTGTAACCTTGGGAATACTCCTCTGTATCCCACTAGCAGCTCCCTCTGCTGCCTTGCCCTTCTGGGCCCGGGTTGCCTTGCGCGGAGGCATAACTGGTAAAAACGAGATGCGTCAGAGGGGTCCAATCTTATCACACAGCTCTAAGGCACGATCTCAGAATGAGAAGAATGGAAACCAATCCTAAATGTCCTATAGCCTCATGATTATAGATGTGGTGCACAACACACCGATAATCAAGACTACTAGACACGGTGCGTAGACACTTTCCGAGGACTAAGCGCTCGATACCACTTTGTCAAGACCGAACCGGGCCGTGGATCGTGCCTTACCGGGCACCCTAGTGATACAACATCGAGAAAACCGGAAATAAAAACTTAAACATGCAAATAGACATGGATCAAGATGAAATAAAATAGGCCAACCAAAGCGGTTGCCTTTCAACATATATATATAAACATTTGCCTGATTACAATCCTTACAACCACACTTGTGCGATCTCTGCACCTCTAAGATTTTTACAACAACTATGACGGGACGGGGCCCGTACCTGAATGTACAAAAACCTCTGCACTCGGGTAACATACCAAAGATAAGCCTCCGAGCGAAGCTTCCCAAGCCTGAAATGAGATCCTAGCGGGGATCGACAGCGATGTACTTACTGCGGCATGAACGCGGCCCCGAAGGAGGTCGATGCAACAGTACCAAGTATGTGAATCGTAAAATCGCAAATGAAATCATGATCTATATAAGCGGGAGACATGTATGATAGCCAAACTACAAGATACAACATATAAGCGATTATATCAAGTCGGGGACTCACGCCTCCAAATCATCACTCGTGCGTGGAATTCCTTCCTCACTGCCGCGATCTATGATATAACAACACCAGAGTATACATGACCACGAGTCCGCACGTGTCATAAAAACCGTCGGGGCAAGTATAACTACGGATCCGACCGTACGATAATCTTTGTACAACGATCATGAAGGCGACGCGTGGCAAGTGCAATAGCCTCGCGACTCCACTGCGCCCACGTGGCGACGGGGCAAGTGAATCGTCTACGCACGGATCACAACCGTAAGTCACGAAGCTCCATCCAAACACCGACTCACGAAGGCGACCGCGTGGCGGTGCAATAACCTATACAGATCCACTGCGTCCACGTGGCGGCGGGGGCAAATAAGCAGTCGCGCGATCACAACCGTAAGTCACGATCGCCAGTAAATAACCCGGAATGGCCACATGTCCATCGTCGGTGTAGACATGCCCGTATAACAATAATAATGGAAGCATACCGTGGAATCTTAATCGTCACCGCCGATGCGTCCAAGTAAGTCCTCAACAAGTCAACCGGCCCTCCATCGAGAGACGCAGTAATATAGAAACACAATTCTTGCACAATAAAGGCTATCACAACAAGCATAGGCAAGTTTCACAACAACAAGCATAGGCAAGTTATACACAACTCAAGGTACTTTCATTTTATGCCAAAGTCCGGGTTTCAACCCTAAAGTACTACGTACGTTTAAATTCCTTTTAAGGAGATCTATTCCTTTTATAAAAGTCACCCGATGCGTAGTATAAAATAGAGTGACTCACGTTTTAAGCAAACCAAAACACTTCTCTTTTTAAAGCGGGTTATCCATTAAAACCAATGATAAAACCCTTCTTTTGTTTTTCATAAAGTCGTTATAACTAACTTCCCATAAAGCTGTTATAACACTTTATGTTTTTAAACCATTTTAAGACAAAACAATTCCTTCCTTTTCCCTATAGTTCCAGTTTGCCTAATTTCAATTACTCCATCTCTTTATTTTAGAAAAGTTTCATAGTTCATAGCCTTAATCATTTAAGAATATAATTCTCTTTTAAACAACCTGAGAAACATTTGTCTTATATGTGAGTAGGTTATTCTTGTTTATAACAATCTTATTACAGCAGCCCTGATCTAGAAAATGTAATATCATTTTGTCTCATCTTAGTTTCTATGCGGATGGAGGTTTCTCTGGTTTTAATATGATACATCATTATTCAATACATTTTCCTTTATTAAGCTCGCGATGGTCTATCGACACATTCGATTTCCAAATCGATAAAACATAATTCCTTTTAAAAACCAAGTACTCATTACTCACGAATGAGGTTTCACACAAACATCCATATTACGACAATTAAGTTAAGTCTCTTATCTTATAAGATCAAGTCTCTTAACTTCTAAAAACAGCAAACCATTTTCTTTACCACTCTTAAGACGTTATACCTAACTTCCCATAAAGCTAGTATAACTCTTTTAAAACCTTTTAAAACCAAGTGTTACTCTTCTTTCAAAAATGGTTTCTTAACTCTTTTGAAATACTTCAAGATTCTTATTATTCAGGCTTAAGTCAAAAGACATTGCCGTACAACTACGTTCAATTAGCACACGTACGTCTACCGTACTATATATTATTCAGGCTTAAGTCAAAAGACATTGTCGTACTATCTATATCTTCCTTTAAAATATCATGCTCAAGAGTATAGGAAGAATCACATACCTGCGACGATTATTGACTATAAGCAAAATGCTCACGGCTATAACCCTACTAGCCTTGTCCACCTTTCAAGTAGCACATTCAACCTATACGAGTTATACGATCTATCAAAGTCTAGACTATTCTGCGGTAAATTGGGCGACTTCCACTGCAGTCAAATTTTACAAGTCTCAGTAAATACAGTCTATGTAAGTCTGATTCAATTCCTTCTTATATACCTTCCTTGTATATACTTATACTTAAATCTTATACTTCAACGATGCAAACTCTTATAACAAAGAAGGTTAAGAGTATTTACCTCGATAAGCCCAAAATTATCCAAGTATATAAGTGGCTCGAGCAACGTTTAGCTCGACTCAGGCGCTCAACCGCTCGAACAACCCTTAGAAGTTCCCAACAACTTCTACTTAACACTTCAACCCACTATGAAGGTTTTCCTTAGGGTTTTGGTTTGAGACAAAAGGTAGTATTTTTGGGCTCTGCGTAGAGAGGTAACTTTTGGAATACAACAAGGTATAAGGCCAAGGTATTTTGGGCATTATAACAATACTTGGAGAGTATTTCTACCAAAAGGGGGGGTGTATTATACGAAACAACTAGGCTAGGGGGGGGGGTACCCCACGGCTAGACCACTAGGAGGGGGAGGGGGAACCTCTCGGCCAAAGGCCACACGAAAAGGGGAGGAAGCTCTCGGCTAGAGAAGGGAGGAGAGGGTTTGAGACTTGGAAGTTTTTGGATGAAAGAAGTCTTCAAGCTTAGGGGGGTATTTATAGCAAAACCAAAAGCCAACCAATGGCCAAGATCAAGCCATGTGCAAGGCAAGTGTAAGGCCTTGATCAAGCCAAGTGCACCCTAGCCCCTACTCCACAAAACAAGGCACAAAACATGGCACCAAACAAGCCACAAAACAAGGCCAAAACAAGGAGCCAATTGGCGGAAAACGTGACCCCAATTCGTCAAGGGTTGCGCCGCTTGCTTCCAATGTGAGGGTGACACATGTCACCCTCCCGTTGGTCCAAAATATTTTATCTCTCGGAAAAATCCATAAAAATATAAATGACATAGCGGAATTTTCCTACGTAAGTAATGGAAAGCGTTTCGTCGGAAAACGACTCTATTCGGCACTTGTGCCCAAATTTCGAACCAAAGCCAAACTTTAAGTCTCAAATTGTCGTACGTACGTCCTTACGTATATACTCTGGAAATACGGGGTATAACAACCTCGGGGCAAGTACGAGAGCCAACTACCAGATACCAAGCCGAATCAGTAAAACCTCATGGAGAGCTAGTCCATGGAATAATAATCACAGAAGCGTACCCGTGGAATGTTAAAGTCGCTGTGATGCGTCCAAGTAAGATCATAACAAATCAGCCGGCCCTCCCTCGAGAGACGCGGTGGTATAGAAATACAATACTAGCACGACAAGGCTATCACACGCGAATATAGGCAAGTTACACACAACTCAAGGTACTTTCATTTTATGCCAAAGTCCAGGTTTTAACCCCAAAGTACTACGTACGTTAAATTCTTTTTAAAAGATCCATTTCTTTTATAAAGGTCATCCGATGCACGTATTATCAAAATAGAGTGACTAACATTTTAAGTAAACCAAACAACTTCCATACTTTCCTTTTTAAACCAAATTAAGACAATACCATGCCTTCTTTTTAAACCAAGACACTTCTCCTTTTAAGGTCAAGTTACCATTTTAAAACCAATGATAAAAACCATTCTTTTGTTTTCATAAAGTCGTTATAACTAACTTCCCATAAAACTGTTATAACACTTTATGTTTTAAACCAAAAACTCTTCAATTCCTCAAGTCTCTTTTTTTTAGAAATCAAGTTCCTTACTTTGGAAATTTAAGAAAATTGATACTTGTTTATAATGATTCTTATTAAAGCAGCCATGATCTAGGAAATGTAATACAATTTTGTCTTATCCTAGCTTCTATGCAGATGGAGATTTCTACTGGTTTTAATAATAATTAATTAGTCAATATATTTTCCTTTATTAACGCTGCAGTGGTTTGTTCGATACTTATTCTCATTTCCGAATATAATATTATTCCTTTTAAAACCCAATTATCCATTTCTCATAAAAGCGGTTTCACAACTTTTTAACACAAACCAAGTCCTTAAAATTTCACATCAAGTCATTTATAAGTCAAGTCTCTTATCTTTTAAAAACCACAAACCATTTCTTTACCTACATAAAGTTGTTATAACAAACTTCCCATAAAGCCGTTATAACACTTTATGTTTTAAACCAACCAAATTCAGTTAGCACATGTACGTCTACCGTACTACATAGTTCACAACAATCATGCTAGAAAAGATAGAAAGAGGTTCACATACCTCGCGACGATTATCGACAATTAGCAAATCGCTCCAATCTTTGTAACCACCGCTGGCCTTTTCCACCCTCCAAGTACAATACGCTACTCGTAGTACTTCAACCTATAAAGGCCACAAACGTCTATCAACTCCTAGATCCCTTCGTAGAACATTTCTAAATACAAGGTTCTATATTCTACGGAAAATTCGGCAGCACCTCCCCCGCATGACCACATAAATCTCCTCATCTATCAAGGCTCGTTACCGAGCCAACAACTCCAAGGGGGTTACACGTCTAACCGAACGTGTACAACACTGCCCCACATTAATAGTACAAGTCTACTGTAAATACAATCCAATGTAACTACAGTTCAATTCTATCAATCTTCTATCTTCATATAATATACTCAAGTATAACTACTACAACATGTAATATCCAATTACAATAGGGGGACAAAGATCATTACCTCGATAAGCCCAAAATTATCCAAGATTATAAGTCGATCACGAGCAACGTTTAGCTCTATTGCATGCGCTCCAAACCGCTCCAAGCAACCCTTAGAAGTTTCTAACAAATTCTCTTAAACACTTGACTCAAAAAGTGAAGAACACTTAGGCTACAATTTGGCAACTCTCGGCGAGGGTAATTTATGGGCTAGGGGTGTGAAATCTTTTCTAACTTTTGGTTAATAATCTTCCTAATACTCTAAGGAAGAACACTTAAGAGTTTAGGAATTTTTGGACAAAGTTTGGTTAAGGGAGAGGGGTGTTGGACGAGAACTACAACAAAGGGAGGGAGTATTTTTGCCTTGGAATTTCTCAAGTGTGGATGAAGAAGTCTTGCAACTTAAGGGGGTATTTATAGGCCAATCAATGGCCAAGATCAAAGCAAGTGTGTGGTCTATATTTGGCCATGTGTGTGTGGGTCCCACTTATCTATCTACTACACAAAATATCTTCAAGACTTTGACCAAATGTTTTACTCCTTTTTCATGAAAAAAACGTGCCACTCCTTGCCCACAATTTCGTCCAACCTTTCCACCTCGGGGTGACACATGTCGCCCTCCTATTGGTCCAAAATATTTCATCTTCCGAAAATATCCGTAATGACGAAAATCCGAAAATAAAGTGGGCCCCACAAACCGTAAATTCCTCCGGTGGGCCCCACGTGACCAATTACGGAAATATAATTCCATAATTCTCAAATATTCCAAAAAGTCCGAATACCGAATCCGGGAATCCGATTCCCATTAACGAACCTTTTTCCTTCACAAAATCCGGAACTTTTTCCGTCGACAAATCACATCTTTCTTCCTTTCCAATTTTAAGGTCGTATTCTCGTACGTACGTCCTCACATACATACCCTGGAACTACGGGGTATAACATTCTTCCCCCCTTAGAAACATTCGTCCCGAATGTTCCTTTTTAAGTCTCCAAACATACCTGTGCCGGTATAGTCTTCCCTCCTATACTTAGGAAACCAATTATGCCACCCATGGCCATAATACAACATATGCGCAAAAACTCAAATCCAAGCCAACGAAATCACTCTTATATCACAAAAGCTTCCACCCATGGTCTAAAGGATACTCGCCCATCTTCACTTCACAACAAAATGATCTCTTTTATTCTGCTAACACACGTTCACTTCTTTCCTTACTCGTCGTACCCTTCTCGTACACCCGAAATCTCTCTCTAGTATACTTACCCCACTTCAGTCATTACTTCAGTTTCCAAAACCTTGGAGCCACTACCTCCAAACTTGGTCATCTTACTAGCCTCAAATTACTTTAAGGCCATTCCCGGTCTTCATGATCCGATTCTGGTCGAACGTATCCACGAACTCTTACGATGGTTACCTAAACCTGGGCTTAGTACCCTCGTGACCCTACCACCTGGCGGGACCACCTCGAACTGACCCCACCCCAAACCGGGTTTCGGGTCGACCCGCGAATGGTCCTCAACCCGACCATCGCGCGCCAAACTCTTGTTCCCGATCCGGAACAATCTTACTATTCAAGTCACGAAAGCTACCACTTTCATCTTACACAACCAAGGAATTATCCCAGGTACACCTATGTATATAATGCTCTCCGACAAGGATCACGCAAAATCTTCTACTCGAGACGACCTTACATCTAAGGTCTCGGCGTGTAATATTCTAAGGTTCACACCCCATACCCCCATACCCTTTTGACTACGAGTTTTCTAACTCACAAATAACACAACGCTATCCGTACATAGCACACAATAATAAGATCATCATATCAAGCATACAAATCTCTAGAGGGTTAAGGATATACCTGTATCTACCGCTTCACTCTAATCATAGGCACATACTGCCAGTATGCGTATGAAGGTGATAAACCAGCCATAGATCCCGGTAGGAGTCTCTACATCCGCTACCTGCAGTCGGACAATTTCTGCAAAATGGCCCTGCTGGCCGCATGTAAAACAACCTCCCGAACCAGCATGACACTCCCCCTTATGGATTCTACCGCAACGGCCACACTGAGGTAAGGGTGGCCTCATCTAGTCAACACCACTACTCCCCCGAAAACATGAACCCTTGGAGCCCTGACCTGCTCCTGAGTACTCTGGATGCCCTGAAGACTGTGGAGGACCGCTCTGTACTGGCGGAGGCGCATAACTAGTCTGCTGCTGAGGCGGTCCGCCTCGAAAGTCGCCAAAAGACCCTGCTGTTCTGGCCCTCTTCCGCTGATCTGGTCATTCGTCGACCTCTCCGCTCACTCGCGCAGTGCATAAGCCTGCATGCGGGCAATGTCCATGCCCTGCTGAAGAGCTACACCTGAGCAAGCCTCTGCCAAGTAGTCATCGAGCCCCGTGATGTAGCGGTGCACTCTGTCCTCCATAATTGCCACTAACGCCGGGACATATCGGGCCAACGAGTCGAACTCCACGTTGTACTCCCGAACCGTACGCCCGTCCTGCCTCAACATCAAAAATCATCGGCCGAGACCTCGCCATGTGAGGCGAAATGTGCAAGAAATGCCCACGAGAACTCGTCCCATACAGGTGAGCGCATGCTCCCCGGGGCGGTTCCGTGAATCAAACCGATCATTGCGGTATCACGCGGCCGATCGAACCAATACCACCGACTCGCCTCTAAGGCCTTGATCACTCTCGTGATCCATTGTAGCTGTCGGATAAACTCACGAGGTCATCCTCGGCTCGATCCATAGAACACTGGTGGAATGCAACTTAAGAAGTCCCGAAGTCTCCAACTATCGGCCCTGGGGTGCACTACTGGTACCCCCGGCTCCCGTCTGTCCTCAAGTCTTGCCATAAACCTAACTAGTAACTGGGCCATCTCTTTGCAACCCATATCCTCTGTTCCTGGCCGTGGGGCTGAAGGCTCGGTATCGTGGCCTCGGTAGCTCTGCTGCTTTGCTCTAAACTCTCTTTGAAAGTGGCGTCGCAAAACTCGCCGTCTGAAGCACTATCTCGGTAATGGCCAGGCTGCGCCTCGTACTCCTCGATGTCCTACTAGCGGCTACCTCTGCTTTGCCTTGCCACAGGCTCGGGTTGCACTTGCGGAGGCATAAGCGGTAAAAGCGAAATACGTTAGAGGTCCAACTTATAACACGGCTCTAAGGCACGATCTCGGAATGAGAAGAATGGAAACCAATCCTAAATGTCCTATAGCCTTACGATTATAGATGTGGTGCCTGCACACCGATAATCAAGACTACTAGACACGATGCAGTAGACACTTTCAGAGGACTAAGCTGCTCGATATCACTTTTGTCACGACCCGATCCGGGCGTGGTAGTGCCTACCGGGCACCTAGTGATCTGACATCGAGAAAATCAGCGGAAATAAAAACTTAAACATGAAACAAGAGATATGATAATAAAGCAGTCAACCAAAGCGGTTGCCTTCTTGCATATATCTGAGAAATTGAGCGATTACATCCTTTACAACCACACTTGGCGATTACTGGACCTCTAAGAATGTAACCAACTATGACGGGACGGGGCCGCGTACCACGAATGTACAGAACCTACAACTCGGGAGGCATACGAAAGATAAGCCTCGGAGAAAGCGGAGCTTCAATCTGAGCGGTGATCTATGGCGAGGATCAACAAGCGATGTACCTCTACTGCGGCATGAACGCGGCCCCGAAGGAGGTCGATCTGACAGTACCAAGTATGTGGCCCGAAAATCGTAAATGAAATCATAGTAGTCTATATAAAGCAGAGACATATATGATAGCAAACTACGATACATAAATGTAGCGATCAGTCGAGGACTCACGCCGCCAAAGTCATCACTCGAATATACACATGGGTCTCACGCCACCACGTCATTCGTGCTCGTGGAATACCTTTCTCACTGCCGGTGATCTATGATATAACACGCAAGGAGTACACATGAACACGAGTCCCACTGTGTCATAACAACCGTCTGGGGCAAGTCTGAAGGCTAACTACGGATACCAAAGCGCGTCCTCAATCGGGGCAAGTCGAAAGCCAACTACGGATACCAAAGCCGTACCAACAAATCTACATAACCATACCACGAAGGCGGCCGGGGCAAGTCGAAAGCCAACTACGGATACCACTGCGCGCGTGGTGGCGGGGCAAATCACGAACTAACTACGGATACCAAGCGGAATCACGAGACTTCGTCCACAAAACTGAGCAGGGCAAATCACGAAGGCTAACTACGGATACCAAGCGAATCAGCCCGCGACCTGGGGCAATCACGAGCCAACTACGGATACCAAGCGAATCGGTAAAACCTCATGGAGAGCTAGTCCATGGAATAATAATCCGCGAGCGTGCGTGGAATGCTCGTCACTGCCGTGCGTCGAGTAAGATCATAACAAATCAGCCGGCCCTACCTCGAGAGACGCGGTGGTATAGAAATACAATACTAGCACGACAAGGCTATCACACGCGAACATAGGCAAGTTACACACAACTCAAGGTACTTTCAATTTATGCCAAAGTCCAGGTTTTAACCCCAAAGTACTACGTACGTTAAATTCTTTTTAAAAGATCCATTTCTTTTATAAAGGTCATCCGATGCCCGTATTATCAAAATAGAGTGACTAACATTTTAAGTAAACCAAACAACTTCCATACTTTCCTTTTTAAACCAAATTAAGACAATACCATGCCTTCTTTTTAAACCAAGACACTTCTCCTTTTAAGGTCAAGTTACCATTTTAAAACCAGTGATAAAAACCATTCTTTTGTTTTCATAAAGTCGTTATAACTAACTTCCCATAAAACTGTTATAACACTTTATGTTTTAAACCAAAAACTCTTCAATTCCTCAAGTCTCTTTTTTTTAGAAACCAAGTTCCTTACTTTGGAAATTTAAGAAAATTGATACTTGTTTATAATGATTCTTATTAAAGCAGTCATGATCTAGGAAATGTAATACAATTTTGTCTTATCCTAGCTTCTATGCAGATGGAGGTTTCTACTGGTTTTAATAATAATTAATTAGTCAATATATTTTCCTTTATTAACGTTGCAGTGGTTTGTTCGATACTTATTCTCATTTCCGAATATAATATTATTCCTTTTAAAACCCAATTACCCATTTCTCATAAAAGCGGTTTCACAACTTTTTAACACAAACCAAGTCCTTAATATTTCACATCAAGTCATTTATAAGTCAAGTCTCTTATCTTTTAAAAACCACAAACCATTTCTTTACCTACATAAAGTCGTTATAACAAACTTCCCATAAAGCCGTTATAACACTTTATGTTTTAAACAAACCAAATTCATTTAGCACATGTACGTCTACCGTACTACATAGTTCACAACAATCATGCTAGAAAAGATAGGAAGAGGTTCACATACCTCGCGACGATTATCGACAATTAGCAAATCGCTCCAATCTTGTAACCTAGCTTTTTCCACCTCCGAGTAGAATACGCTACTCGTAGTACTTCAACCTATAAAGGCCTGGCGTCTATCAACTCCTAGATCCGCCCGTAGAACATTTCTAAATACAAGGTTCCATATTCTACGGAAAATTCGGCAACACCTCCCCGCAACCACATAAATCTCCTCCTCTATCGAGGCGTTCTGACGAGCCAACAACTTCGAGGGTTACACGTCTAACGGACGTGTACAACCTTGCCCACATTAATACTACAAGTCTCACGTAAATACAATCGATGTAACTACTGATTCAATTCTATCAATCTTCTATCTTCATATAATATACTCAAGTATAACTACTACAACATGTAATATCCAATTACAATAGGGGGACAAAGATCATTACCTCGATAAGCCCAAAATTATCCAAGATTATAAGTCGATCATGAGCAACGTTTAGCTCCTATTTTGTACGCTCCAAACCGCTCCAAGCAACCCTTAGAAGTTTCTAACAACTTCTCTTAAACACTTCAACTCCAAAAAGTGAAGAACACTTAGGCTACAATTTGGCAACTCTCGGCCAAGGGGTAATTTAGGGGCTACGGGTGTGAAATCTTTTCTAACTTTTGGTTAATAATCTTCCTAATACTCTAAGGAAGAACACTTAAGAGTTTAGGAATTTTTGGACAAAGTTTGGTTAAGGGAGAGGGGTGTTGGACGAGAACTACAACAAAGGGAGGTAGTATTTTTGCCTTGGAATTTCTCAAGTGTGGATGAAGAAGTCTTGCAACTTAAGGGGGTATTTATAGGCCAATCAATGGCCAAGATCAAAGAAAGTGTGTGGTCTAGATTTTGCCATGTGTGTGGGTCCCACTGATCTATCTACTACACAAAATATCTTCAAGACTTTGACCAAATGTTTTACTCCTTTTTCATGAAAAAAATGTGCCACTCCTTGCCCACAATTTCGTCCAACCTTGCCACCTAGGGGTGACACATGTCGCCCTCCTATTGGTCCAAAATATTTCATCTTCCGAAAATATCCGTAATGACAAAAATCCGAAAATAAAATGGGCCCCACAAACCGTAAATTCCTCCCGTGGGCCCCACGTGACCAATTCCGGAAATATAATTCCATAATTCTCACATATTCCAAAAAGTCCAAATACCGAATCCGGGAATCCAATTCCCATTAACGAACCTTTTTCCTTCACAAAATCCGGAACTTTTTCCGTCGAAAAATCACATCTTTCTTCCTTTCCAATTTTAAGGTCGTATTCTCGTACGTACGTCCTCACATACATACCCTGGAACTACGGGGTATAACATATGAAATCAAGTCGCAATCGATTATAACTACTATAATCTTCAAGTAAGTAACATGCGACGATTTCTAATAAACGATCAATTAGTAATCCAACTTCAATTGGCTAATATAACATTTCGGATTTAAGCTACAATCAATCCATAATACTTATAAACTTCAACATATAAACTCCATGCTAGCAACACGTAAAGCTAACAACAATATAAATAATCTTGTAACACTTTTAAGAGACAAGATTATACCTCAATGAATCTTAATCCAACTCCAAATCTGAAGTCGCTTCCTTAGAAACTTAGAGCCTCTTCAAGACACTTCAATCCGCTACTTGAGACCCTTAGAACCATACCAACAACTTTCCTTCAAACTTCCAATCCAAAACCTAGAAAGCAACTAGGTTTTCACTTTGCGACTAATACGAAAACTATCTTTTTCCGAGATTTTTCTATTGAGATATGCTTACAATACACTCATGAACCTTGGTTTAAAGTGTGGAGCTTAAAGAACAAGAAACAAAAAAAATTTCTTTTGAAAGTGAGGGAACCCGAGAGCAACTATTGCCTCTCTTCAAATTTCATGAATTTTTTTCTAAGTGTTGGGCTCACTCTTGCTACTAGTAGTATTATATAGTGCAATGGAGGGTCAAGATGCAACCAAATGGGTGGTTTGGATGAGCTCTTATCAAATATCAAGCCTTGTGGGTCCTTTGACTTAGTCGAGAATCTCAAGCTACTACTTGCAAGACTTAGTCATCCAAGACTATGGTCAATGACCATTTTGGCCATGCTATTTCGTCGAGGCAACCATAAGGGGGTGACACGTGTACGCCTCCCATTCGTTACAATAATTCGTTTCCGACAATTTCATAATTAGATAAATTTTTACAAGTCTCAAATCTTAACACTTGTGAGTTCTTACGTACGTTCTTAAAACATGTCCTGTAAATACGGGGTGTAACATTCTTCCCCCCTTAGAAACATTCGTCCCCGAATGTTCTTTCGGAGTCAAACTTATAAGTAGAGACATAGTTTCCTTTCACAACCCCGACATACCAACAATGCCACACACGGCCCTAATACCTCGCACACGCATATCTGTCCATCATAAGCCCAAAAGAGATTATCTTTTCGTACTTCCAACTCCTTCTAACATATACATAGTCTCAAAGGACCGCTAAAATTGGGAACTTCCACCACTGCCCCTGTCACGGCCTGCCGGTGCATAAACATCCTTCCTAGCTATGGAAGGCGAAGAACCCGCAACTGATCCAGTAGACTGCGCTATCCCACCAGTGCCACCTCTGGTCGGACAGTCTCTCACGAAATGGCCCTGCTGGCCGCAAGCATAACAAGCTGTCGAAGTAGTACGACATTCCCCAAAATGGAATCTACTACAGTGACCACACCGGGGCAAAGGTGGCTTCCCCTGGCTACTATTCTCGGGCATCTGTGAACACAGTAGCCACAGGCCACGACCTGCTCCCGAATATCCCCGGCGACCAAACCTCGACGGAAGGCGGGAAGGAGCACTGCATGCCGGTGAGATGTAGACCTGGTCTGCTGTTGAAAGGCTGTCGCCTCGAAAGTTACCACTGGAATCCTGCATCCACAGCCTCTTGGTGGCTTTGAGTCTAAGTGACCCTCTCTCTCTGTCCTCTATCCCTGCGCATAAGCTTGCATCTGGCAATATCCATACCGGTGAAGGGCCACTCCGTGCATGCATAATCATATAATGGTCTAGCCCGTCACGCATAACGGTGAACTCATCGCCATATCAGCGATAGTGTGCGCGTACACGGCCAACGAGTCAAACTCGGGTTGTATTCCACGATGGTCCTCCCATTCTGCCTCAATGACAAGAACCTATCAACACGGGCTCTCGCTTATTTCGGGAGGCAAAAAGTGATCAAGAAAGGCCTCAGTGAACTCATCCCAAATGCCGACGAGCACCCACGCCTCGGCGGCTCCCGAGACTCAAATCGGTTCAACGCAATATCGCGTAACGGTAAGAAGCTAACACAGCGACTCGTCTCAGAGGTCTAAGCACTGCATAGTCCATTTGTAGGCTGAATGAACTCTTGAGGATCATCCTCGGATCTCGAACCATAAAACTGGGTGGACTACAACCGGAAAATCACGAATCCTCAGTCGGCTCTAGGGTTAGCTACATGCTCATCGTGTTGCCCTACCACTATGCTAGTCAATAGCACGATCTGCTCTCCATAATCTCTAAACTACGCCTTTTGGCTGCGGAGGAGGCTCGGTGCAGGAACCTCTGAGCTGCACTGTTATACCGTATTTCCGGTATGTGCGTGAGGCGTATTAAATTTTTGCCTTAAATTGGCTTTGGTTCGAAATTTGGGCACAAGTGCGAATAAGTCGTTTTACGAAGCGTTTCCCTGACTACGTTGGAAAAATTCGGCTATGTCATTTAGTATTTTTGCGGATTTTTAGAAGCAACATTTTGGACCAACGGGAGGGTGACACTTGTCACCCTCGTTGACGGTAAAGAGGAGGCTTGGCCTTGGCGATTGGTCCCTCCTTTTGTGCCTTGTTTTGTGGCTTGTTTTGTGGAGTGTTTTGTGGAGTGTTTTGTGGGTGCACTTGGCTTGATCTTGGCCTTACACTTGCCTAACACATGGATGGATCTTGGCCATTGGTTGGCCTTTGCTTTATAAATAGCTCCCCTTTGTGAAGACTTTCTTCATCCACAATTTGCCTAAGTCTTGAAGTTCTCTTCCTCCCTCCAGTGAAATTCGTCCACCCTTTGCCGAAAGCTTCCCCTTTGTGGTGCCTTGGCCGTGGTAAGCCTAGTTGTTTTCGTATAATACCCTTTGTTGTGGTATAGAAATACTCTCCTAAGTATTGTTATAATGTCAAAATACTTTAGCCCAAATACCTTGTAGTACTTTCCAAAGTACCCTTTGTACTGAAACCGGAAAATACGATTATACTTTCCTTAGCCTCTACACGAAACCCTAAGGAAAATCTTCACCGTTGTTGAAGTATGGAGTAGAAGTTGCGTAGAACTTCTAAGGGTTGTTTGGAGCGGATTGGAGCACTCGGAGGAGGAGCTAAACCTTGCTCCCGACTTTAAACTCGGATAATTTTTGGGCTTATCGAGGTAAATATCTTGTCCCTATTGTAATTGGAAATTACATAAGTGTTGAATATATAGTGTTATATACTATATATAGAAGAACTTAGTATTATGGCAATGTCTTTTGACTTAAGCTGAAGAATGAAGAATTGAGCAGTAATCAGAAGGATAATAAAGAGAAGAAGCGAACGTAATTACCTAGGGTTGTATTACTGATGGACTTATGTAGCATTCTTGTGTAGTAGAATTATGCAGCGTCCGGTTAGGCGTGTTAACCCCGTTGGCCTCGATAGAAGGAGGAGATTTCTGGGGAGGTCAATTTTACGTAGAAAGATGGGAGCGTGTGTTTAAGATTTAATAGGCGTTTGTGGCCTTTATAGGTGAAAGTACTAAGAGTAGCGTATTCTACTCGAGGAGTGGAAAGGTTGTAGTACTTGGAGCATTTTGCTTATTGTCGTTAAATCGTCGAGGTATGTGAACCTCTTCCTATCTCTTCTAGCATGATATGTGTGAACTATGTAGTGCGGTGAAGCGTGCATGTGTTAATCGTGTTTGATTGTTCTTAAAACATAAAGTGTTATAACGGCTTTATGGGAAGTTGGTTATAACGACTTTATGTAGGTAAGAAAATACTTTGTGGTTTTAAAAGGTAAGCGTGTGAATTATAAGCGGCTAGTTATAATAAAGAACTTGATGTATTTCAAATATTTCTAAATCGTTTTGAAGAGAGTAACACTTGGTTTTAAAGGTTTTAAAAAGAGTTATACTAGCTTGATGGGGAGTTAGGTATAATGTCTTAAGAAAGGTAAAGAAAATGGTTTCTTGATGTCGAAGTTAAGAGACTTGATCTTATAAGATAAGAGACTTAACTTATTTGTTTTAATGTGGATGTTTGTGTGAAACCTCATTCGTGAGTAATGAGTACTTGGTTTTATTTAAAGGATAATGTTTTACTGATTTCGGAAATCAGAATGTGTATCGACAGGCGTTAATAAAGGAAAATGTATTGAATAATGATGAATTGTATTAAAACCGGTAGAAACCTCCATCTGCATAAAAACTAAGATGAGACAAAATGATATTACATTTTCTAGATCATTTCTTTGTAATAAGAATGTTGTAAACAAGAATAACCTACTCTCGTGAGACTTATATTACTCAATTGTTCTAAAGCGGAACCAGTGATTAAGTTTATGAACTATGAAACCATTTGAAAATGAGAAGCTTGAGTAATTGAAACTAGGCAAAGCGGAACTTAGGAAAAGAATGTTGTTACTTGATTTTGAAAAGGAATGTGGGTTGGTCATTCTAATACTACGGGTATCGGGTGACTTTGATAAGTAATGGATCTCTTTTAAAGAATTTAACGTACGTAGTACTTTAGGGTTGAAACCCGGACTTTGGCATAAAATGAAGGTACTTTGAGTGATGTGAAACTTATGCTTGTTGTGGTGAAACATTCCTATGCTTGTTGTTGTGAAACTTGCCTATGCTTGTGATGATAGCCTTTGTTGTGCAAGTGTGGTGTTTTCGTCTCGATAGAGGCGGTTGGTAGTTGAGGTTTCTTCGCTGGGTATCCGTGGTGGCTGCCTTGGTATCGGTAGTCGTATAGTGGCGAAGTTTCGTGATCTGACCTTGGTCCCGGTCGTATCCTGTTTTGGTTGCATTGTATTATTGGGTCGGATCGTAGTTATACTTGTCTGCGGTTTTATAACACGTGGGACATGGTGTTCATGTATAATCCTTGGTATTGTTATATCATAAGCTGGCGGTGAGGAAGAAATTCCACCAGTGATAATTTGGAGGCGTGAGTCCTGTCTTGAGTTATATGTTATATCTAGTTTGGTCATCATCATGTCTCTATATAGACTATTATGATTTCATTTCTGATGTTGTGATTTCACATACTTAGTACTGTTGTCTTGACCTCTGCGTTCATCTGCGAGTAAAAGGTACACGGGTCGATCCATTTTAGGATCACCTTCGTATTGGAAAGCTCGTTCCTTGAGGCTTATCTTTTGGTATGTTACCACAGTTAGATGCTTATACATTCAGGGTATGGCGTCGTCATAGTTGTTGTAAATCTTAAGTGCAGCGGGGTTGTAAAAGGATTAAATTTATGTATATCTGAATTTGGTTGCTTTGTTTATTTATTATATCTCTTGTTTCATGATTCATGTTTTATTTTCCGCTGGTTTTCTCGATGTTGTATCACTAGGGTGCGGGTAAGGCACGATGTTGGGCGTTACAAAGTGGTATCGAGCGATTAATCCTCGGAAAGTGTCTGAGTCTAGTAAGTCCGGATTATCGGTGTGTTGTGCACCACATCTATGTCGAGGAGGCTATAGGACATTTAGGATTGGTTTCCATTCTTCTCATTACGAGATCGTGCCTTAGAAGGTGTGATAAGATTGGACCCTACGGCGTGTTCGTTTTTACGATTATGCCTGCGAAAGGCAAAGCGATCTGCGAGTAGAGCGTGGCGAGACCAAGCCTGAGATGAGTTACAAGAGTGGGCGATTAATGGCGTGGTTGTCTTGAGGATAATGGTTACCCTAGATCCGCTACGGGATTTTACGAGTTGTAGCCGCGAGTTTTATGGGTCGAGGCACGAGGATGATCGAGTTCATCCGCCGATTCTGATCATGAGTGATCAAGGCATCGGAGATCGAGTCGGTGGCCGGTTCACATCAATGCGTGATCTGCGATCGGGTTTGATTCTTGGGAGCTGTCGGAGAGCATGCACTTCCGGTATGGAGCGAGTTCTCGAGGCCTTTCTTGCACATTTCTTGCCTCCCGGATGAGAGGGCTCTGATGTGAGTTCGACTCATTGGCGTGCGTCCGCGTTAGTAGCTAGTATGGAGGATCGAGTGCACCGATATATTCTGAGGCTCGATGATTGCCTTGCAGTTGTTAGTGTAGCTCTTGATGGACATTGCATCGCGTGCGTATACACTTGGATGTGAGGCGGATAAATCGACGGAATGACCAAAGTCGAGAAGAGGGCGTGGTGACTTTACTAGTTATGTACCTCGTCGGTCTGAGTGGTCCTCCCGGGACGCCGGGATATTCGGGAGCGGTCGGGGCTCCCGGGTTTCAGATTTTAGTGCTCGCCGGATGAGGTTGCCCTTGTCTCGGTGTGGCGTTGTGGAAAGCTTCATAAGGGAGAGTGTCGTACTAACGAGATTGTTATTTTGCGTAGGATAGCATGGACTGGTTCTTCACCGGATGCTCGTGCCGGAAGGCCGGTGAGGTCGCGGTGGGAGTTCCGGTCCTTGAACCGCTAGTTTCAGTATATCCTTAACCTCTAGAGTTTTGTTGTATTGATGTTGTTGATGTGTTTAATGTTATGTTTGGATAGCTTTGTGCTAAAATGTGATTTAGAAACACAGTTAGTGAAAAGGGTAAGTCACAGGTAGTGTGAGATGGAAGTGGTAGCTTTCGTGATGTGAAATAGTAAGATTGTTAGGATCGGGAACAAGAGTTTTGGGGTTGGGTTGAGGACCAGGTGGTCCGCGGTGGTGGTGCTAGGCCCAGTTTAGATGACCATCGTATGAGTTCGTGGATCGTTCGATCGAGAATCAGTTCGTGAAGGCGGGAATGGCCTTAGGGAAATCGAGGTTAGTGAGATGACCAAGTTTGGAAGTAGTGACTCAAGAGTTGGAAAGCGTTGGAAGTGTGAGTACGGATACTAGAGCGAGTTAGTGTTCGTGGCGAGTACTACGAGAAGGGAAAAGTGAGCGTATGTTTTGTGGCGGTGTGGCATGATTGTTTTCGTATAGCGGTGAAGACTATCACGGCGCTGTTGTTTTGAGACCTTGAAGGAACATTCGAATGTTTCTGATGAATGTTATACCGTATTTCCAGTATATGCGTGAGGCGTGCGTATTAAATTTTGCCTTAAATTGGCTTTGGTTGAAATTTGGGCAGTGCGAATAAGTCGTTTAAGCGTTTCCCACGTTGGAAAAATTCGGCTATGTCATTTAGTATTTTGATTTTTCCGGCGGAACATTTTTGGACCAACGGGAGGGTGACACTTGTCAAAGAGGAGGCTTGGCCTTGGCGATTGGTCCTCCTTTTGTGCCTTGTTTGTGGCTTGTTTTGTGGAGTGTTTTGTGGAGTGTTTTGTGGGTGCGATCTTGGCCTTACACTTGCCTAACACATGGATGGATCTTGGCCGTTGGTTGGCCTTTATAAATAGCTCCACTGAAGACTTTCTTCATCCACAATTTGCCTAAGTCTTGAAGTTCTCTTCCTCACTCCTTGTGAAATTCGTCCACCACACCCCTTTCCCTTTTGTAAAAGCTTCCTGTGGTGCCTTGGCGGGTACCCCTAGTTGTTTTCGTATAATACCCTTTGTTGTGGTATAGAAATACTCTCCTAAGTATTGTTATAATGTCCAAAATACTTTAGCCCAAATACCTTGTAGTACTTTCCAAAGTACCCGGAAAATACGATTATACTTTCCTTAGCCTCTAGGAAAATCTTTGTTGAAGTATGGAGTAGAAGTTGCGTAGAACTTCAGGGTTGTTTGGGCGGATTGGAGCTAAACCTTGCTCAGGCGACTTTAAACTCGGATAATTTTGGGCTTGTAAATATCTTGTCCCCTATTGTAATTGGAAATTACATAAGTGTTGAATATATAGTGTTATATACTATATATAGTGAACTTAGTATTATGGCAATGTCTTTTGACTTAAGCTGAAGAATGAAGAATTGAGCGAAGGATAATAAAGAGAAGAAATTACCTAGGGTTGTATTCTGATAGACTTATGTAGCATTGTGTAGTAGGGTGTGCGGCGTCAGGTTAGGCGTGTTAACCCCCAGTTGGCTTGGTAGCCGATGAAGGAGGAGATTTCTGGAAAGATGGGAGCGTGTGTTTAAGATTTAATGAGCGTTTGTGGCCTTTATAGGTGAAAGTACTAAGAGTAGTGTATTACTCTACTAGAAAGTGGAAAGGGCTAGCAAGGTTGTAGTACTTGGAGCATTTTGCTTATTGTCGTTAAATCGTCGCGAGGTATGTGAACCTCTTCCTATCTCTTCTAGCATGATATGTGTGAACTATGTGTTTGATTGTTCTTAAAACATAAAGTGTTATAACGGCTTTATGGGAAGTTGGTTATAACGACTTTATGTAGGTAAGAAAATACTTTGTGGTTTTAAAAGGTAATCGATGTGAATTATAAGCGGCTAGTTATAATAAAGAACTTGATGTATTTCAAAGATTTCTAAATCGTTTTGAAGGAGAGTAACACTTGGTTTTAAAGGTTTTAAAAGAGTTATACTAGCTTGATGGGAGTTAGGTATAATGTCTTAAGAAAGGTAAAGAAAATGGTTTCTTGATGTCGAAGTTAAGAGACTTGATCTTATAAGATAAGAGACTTAACTTATTTGTTTTAATGTGGATGTTTGTGTGAAACCTCATTCGTGAGTAATGAGTACTTGGTTTTATTTAAAGGATAATGTTTCTTGATTTGGAAATCGAATGTGTATCGACAGGACCAGGCGTTAATAAAGGAAAATGTATTGAATAATGATGAATTGTATTAAAACCGGTAGAAACCTCCATCTGCATAGAAACTAAGATGAGACAAAATGATATTACATTTTCTAGATCATGAATAAGAATGTTGTAAACAAGAATAACCTACTCTCGTGAGACTTATATTACTCAATTGTTCTAAAGCGGAACCAAGTGATTAAGTTTATGAACTATGAAACCATTTGAAAATGAGAAGCAGTAATTGAAACTAGGCAAACTGGAACTTAGGAAAAGAATGTTGTTACTTGATTTTGAAAAGGAATGTGGGTTGGTCATTCTAATACTACGGGTATCGGGTGACTTTGATAAGTAATGGATCTCTTTTAAAGAATTTAACGTACGTAGTACTTTAGGGTTGAAACCCGGACTTTGGCATAAAATGAAGGTACTTTGAGTGATGTGAAACTTATGCTTGTTGTGGTGAAACATTCCTATGCTTGTTGTTGTGAAACTTGCCTATCTTGTGATGATAGCCTTTGTTGTGCAAGTGTGGTGTTTTACGTGTTACGCGTCTCGATAGAGGCGGTTGGTGGTTGAGGTTTCTTCGTTCGGCTGGGTATCCGGTGGTGTATCGGTAGTCACCCACTTGCCCGTTCAGTATAGTGTGCATTGTATTAGGATCGTAGTTATACTTGTCTGTCGGTTTTATAACACGGTGGGACATGGTGTTCATGTATAATCCTTGGTATTGTTATATCATAAAGCTAGTGAGGAAGATATTAGTGATAATTTGGAGCGTGAGTCCACTGTCTTGATGTGGTTATATGTTATATCGTGTCTCGCCTTTATATAGACTATTATGATTTCATTTCTGATGTTGTGATTTCACATACTTAGTACTGTTATCGTAAATCGGCTGTCGATCCGCTTTTAGGATCACATTGGAAAGCTCAGTTCCTTGGAGGCTTATCTTTTGGTATGTTAGATGCTTATACATTCGGGGTATGGCGAAGATACGTCATAGTTGTTGTAAATCTTAAGTGCAGGTTGTAAAAGGGTTTTATGTATATCATTTTGGTTGGCTGTTTATTTATTATATCTCTTGTTTCATGATTCATGTTTTATTTTCGTTTTCTCGATGTTGTATCGGCGTTACTGCCGCTCTCGGCTCCTCTAATACCGCGTGGGTGAGCTCGCCGATCCGCCTCTACCTCGGGCATAGTGCGTGCCCGAGTCCTGGTAACCTATCGTACCACTAGCGACTCACTGCTGCCTTGCCCTTCTACGGGCCACAGTGCTTCGTGGGCATAACTATTACATAAGAAGGGTCGAGAGGATTCAACCTACTAGGGCGGCTCTGCTGCGATCTCGAAGAGAGAAGAATGAAACCAATCCTAAATATCCTGCGACCTCACGATTATAGATGTGGTGCCTGACACAGCGATAATCAAGACTACTAGACACGATGCGTAGACACTTTCGAAGACTAAGCGCTCGATACCACTTTTGTCACGACCCGACCCGGGCATGGCGTGGTGCCCTACACAGGCACCCTTACAGGTATACATCAGAGATAATCAGCGGAACATACATGAAACTTATAAAGTAAAACAACAGAAATAAAACAACAGGTTAGCCGGTAGGGCTACCTTCCTGGACATATATACATCTGGCCAAGGCGGTTGCCTCATTTCCTTTACAAAGCGACCACAATATGTGACTACAGACCTCTAAGAGTTTTAACATAACAAGCGTGGCGGGACGGGGCCCGCCATACCACGAATATACATGAATCTACAACCTCGGGAAAGCGTACCAAGAGATAAGCCTCGGAGCAAATGGATCTTTTCCCAAAAGCGAGCCGAGATCCTAAGAGCAAGGATCACCAACACAGGTACCTAAAACTGCGAGCATGAGCGTAGCCCCGAAGAAATCGACAACAGTGCAGAATATGGAGCAGAAATAACGTCTGATAAGCGGATCATAAGCGTACAAAGAATGGCGAGGACAAGTATAAAAGTACATACGAGATCCTGCCGTGTCATTACCACATGAACTTAATCGTACCTTATTATCTTTTCCCATTTTCAATAAAGTTATAGTCACATTCTTACGTGCATGATTAGGAAAAATCATTAAGTTCATTACCATATAACTTACTTATCTTTCATAACATAATCGGCCGCGAAGAGGCGCGTATACTACCCGACGATACGGGGACGCGATCAAATCACCTGAATATCAAAGCGTGCGTGGAATCCCGTCACTGCCGACAGCTGTAAGTGTAAACTATAACCATGTGGCGCGTGGCATCCCACCTCATTTCGGCGTACACATACACAACACGTATATATATCTCACGCGTGGAATCCCACATCACCGCGACTATAAGTGTAAAATATAACCATGTGATGCGCCGTGGCATCACCTCATTTGTCGGCGCGTATACAACACATATATATATATATATATATATATATAACGCGTGCCGGAATCCACATCGTATAAGCGTGGCCATAACGTGCCCTCGGCGTCCTCATCGTAGGTGCGGTCTTCGTAGAGCTAGCCCGTGGGTAATAATATAACATGCCGGAATCCCTCATCGTGAGTGCGTGTCTTCATGGGAGCTAGCCCGTGGGTAAAATATAACATGGTCGCATGCCGGAATCCCACATCGTATAAGCATGGCCATGGAGTAATAAAGCGGGCATCTAACGCGTCACGGTTGCGTGCCGGCGTCCTCGTCGTATAAGCGTGGCGAAGATCGATCACAATGGAAGCATGCGTGGAATCCCCGTCACTGCCGATCGTCGATAAAATGTCGGGCATCTAACTCGCATCTGGTCACGTGCCGAATCCCACATCGTATAAGCGTGTCGGATCAATCATGATGGAAGCATACGTGGAATCCCACGTCATTGCCGGTATGTCCAAGTAAACTTATAACAAGACAGTAGCCCTCCCAGCGAAGTCCGACAACATAACATATAATACTTGCACTTAAAGCTATCACAAGCAAATACAAGCAAGTTCATTAAACCTTTAGACTTCCATTTTATAAACTCATGGCACTTAGTTTCTCGCGTAAAAATCAGAATTTAACCCCAAGTACTACATGCTTACATTCTTTTCAAAAGATTCCTTTTTCATATAAAACCCCAAGATACTAACACGTAGTATCAAGGCATGTGTACATTTCACATAAGTCACTATACTTTAGAAATACATTTCTACTTCTAAATCAAGTGACCACTTACCTTAAAGCTTTAAGCAAGTGATACCACTTAAATCAAATTGCCATTCCTTAATTCAAGTTATTCCTTTGATTACTTTATTAGAAAACCATTCTCTTAACCTTCCATAAAGCCGTTATAACCAACTTCCCATAAAGCCGTTATAAACCTTTATGGTTTTAGACATACCCATTCCTTTTATAACCAAGAGACTTATACTTTTTTTAAAACCAAGTATTATATATTTTCAAATCAATTCTCTTAACTTTCAAAGTACAATTAGTCTCTTAACCTTTAGAAATCAAGTGACTCCTTTTATTATAAAACCTTAGGCAATTGATGCCTTAAAATCAAGTTGCCTTTTCACTAAAATCAAGTCATTTATCTTTCCATAAAGCAAATATAACCAACTTCCCATAAAGTCGTTATATTCACTTTATACCTTAGCCAAAATATATTTTCCTATCGAGGACTTATCGTTTAAGCGGAACAAGTATCACATACTTTAAAACTCTTGAGTCCCTTAGCAATAAAACTTAAGGCGTCCTTTATTCTTTCAAAGAAGTGAGTTAATCTCTAACTCACCCGACTAGGCTATTCGTAAAACTAGTAAAGGATATCAAGGTGTTGTCGTCTCTGAGTACTACATCGTGCAACTAGTCATGCTCGAAAGATAGGAAAAGTTCTACATAGAGTAAATCACTGACTACCTCTTAACTTCAGAGTAGAAGGAAACATGAAATGATACCACAAGTATATTCCATACATAGAATCATGCCAAAGGAAGGAAGAGGTTCGCATACCTCGCGGCGATTATCGACAAGTAGCAAAATGCTCCAAAGTACTTCAATCTTGATAGCTATTCCATCCTTGAGTAGGATCGTTATACTTAGTACTTGACTATAATGGTCAATCGTCCATTAACCTCTTACTTCAAGCGTAGAATATTCTAAGTGCTAAATCGCTAAATTCTACGGAAAATCGGACAGCACCTCCTTTGTTTTTACTTACTTTTCCACCTTTTTCAGGCGAGATTCAATAACCAAACCGCGCATTTAAGGCCCGATCAAAACAATTAACAATGGGGATTACCGCCTACTAGGCGTGTAAAATTCCATATGATAGATATCAAACTAATACAACTACTAGTCGATTTCGCCATATTGAGTACAACAATACCAATTCTTATCAATTTCCATTTCAATCCAAATTGTTAGCATAATATGAAATCAAGTGTGATCGATTATAACTACTATAATCTTCAAGTAAGTAACATGACGATTTCTAATAAGCGATCAATTAGTAATCCAACTTCAGTGGCTAATATAACATTTGATTTAAGCTACAATCAATCCATAATACTTATAAACTTCAACACATAAACTTCATGCTAGCAACACGTAAAGCTAACAACAATATAAATAATCTTATAACACTTTTAAGAGACAAGATTATACCTCAACGAATCTTAATCCAACTCCAAATCCGAAGTCGCTTCGCCAGAAACTTAGAGCCTCTTGAGACACTTCAATCCGCTACTTGAGACCGCCCAGAACCATACCAACAACTTTCCTTCAAACTTCCAATCCAAAACCTAGAAAGCAACTAGGTTTTCACTTTGCGACTAATACGAAAACTATCTTTTTCCGAGATTTTTCTATTGAGATATGCTTACAATACACTCATGAACCTTGGTTTAAAGTGTGGAGCTTAAAGAACAAGAAACAATTTTTTTTTCTTTTGAAAGTGAGGGAACCCGAGAGCAACTATTGCCTCTCTTGAAAGTGAGGGAACCCGAGAACAAGAAACAATTTTCTAAGTGTTGGGCTCACTCTTGCTACTAGTAGTATTATATAGTGCAATGGAGGGTCAAGATGCAACCAAATGGGTGGTTTGGATGAGCTTTTATCAAATATCAAGCCTTGTGGGTCCTTTGACTTAGTCAAGAATCTCAAGCTACTACTTGCAAGACTTAGTCATCCAAGACTATGGTCAATGACCATTTTGGCCATGCCTATTTCGTCCAAGGCAACCATAAGGGGGTGACACGTGTCTCCCTCCCGTTAAATCCTGATAATTCGTTTTCCGACAATTTCATAATTCCGATAAATGTTTTACAAGTCTCAAATATTAACACTTGTGAGTTCTTACGTACGTTCTTAAAACATCTCCTGTAAATACGGGGTGTAACAGTATTCCATTAAGGTTCTTAACATGACTTCTTAAGGGTTCACTGCCCTATCAGACAGCTCATCCTTTCCCAATTATCTCAAAATAAAACACAAGACCTTGGCGAGAATTCATTAACTGTTCCATACCTCCCCGGTATCTAGTTAGTCTTTACGATTCACGGTAATCTAAAATCATTCTAAGCAACATCGTCGACCTCTCTGCATAACTCCGTATAGATGTATGTCACAATACCAACTATACTATAATCATTACCAACACGGATACACGATCCATAGTCCTTCGCGGGTCGCTGCTGCCTTTCCGTAGGCTGCGATCAACATAACTCGTTAGGGAGGCGACCACAACAACCGCGGCTCTATCGCGCGATCTGAGTGAGAAGAATGGAAACCAATCCTAAATGTCCTGCGGCCTCACGATTATAGATGTGGTGCACAACACGCGATAATAAAGACTACTAGACACGGTGCGTAGACACTTTCAGAGGACTAAGCGCTCGATACCACTTTTGTCACGACCCGAGCCGGGCGCGACTAGTGCCCTACACAGGTACCGCTTCTAATCATCTGACATAGTAAATTGCGGAAGATAAATAACACCTTTTTTTAAACTAAGGCCAAGCCGATAAAGGTGCCATAATCATAAAATTACGAAAAGTCTACCATTTAACAATGTAAAAACAACTCTAGCTAGTCCATCCCACGGAGAATACGGACCTCTAAGATTTGAACAAATCTTATGGCGGGACAAGGCCCGCGTGCCACTGAATATACATAGCCATGACAACTCACGAACATTGGAACCGTCTCAAAATCTTTGAACCGGGATCCTAGCTCGCGGATCCTGCGTAATACTGAACTGCGGACATGAGCGGCCACGAAGAAGTCGATTAACAGTGCGAATATGGAGCAGAAATAAAAATCTGATAAACGGATCATAAGTGTACAAAAGAATGGCGGGGGCAAGTATAAAAATACATGCGGATCCTGCGTGTCATTACGACATGAACTTAATTGCATCATTATCTTTTCCATTCCATTAAAGTTATAGCCGTATCTTACGTACATACTTAGGAGAAGTCATTAAGTTCATTACCATCTAACACTTATCTTTCATAACATAATCCGACCCTTTATGGAGGGACGCGTATACTACCGGACGATGCGGGCGCGATCAAATCACGCAAATATCAAAGCGTGCGTGGAATCCCCATCACTGCGGTAGTAGGTGTAACTTATAAGCATGTGACGCGCCAGTGGCATCCCACCTCATTACAGGCGTACCACATATATATATATATATATATATATATATATATATATATACTTGCGACGCGTGCCCGGAATCCTCGTCGTATAAGCGTGGCCATAACGTGCCTCGGCGTCCTCGTCGTGAGTGCGGTCTTCGGGAGCTAGCCCGTGGAGTAATAATATAACATGCCCGGAATCCTCATCGTGGGTACGTGTCTTCATGGGAGCTAGCCCGTGGGTAATAGTCGTCGTACATAGCATGGTCGCGTGCGGAATCCTAAATCGTATAAGCGTGGCCATGGGTAATAAAACAAATCAGGAATCTAACTCGCTTCTGGTCACATGCCGGAATCCCACGTCGTATAAGCGTGTCAGGATCAATCATAATAGAAGCATGCAGTGGAATCTCCGTCAGCGTCGATGCGTCGAGCAAACTTCTGACAAGGCGGTAGGCCACTCGAGAGTCGCGACAAGCGTAAACATATAATACTTGCACTCAAAGCTATCACAAGCAAACATAGGCAAGTTCATTAAACCTTTAGACTTCCATTTTTATAAACTCATGGCACTTTCGTTTCACACATAAAAATCAGAATTTAACCCAAAGTATTACGTGCTTACATTCTTTTCAAAGACTCGTTTTCATATAAAACCCCGAGATACTAACACGTAGTATCGAGGCTTGTTACCTTTTACATAAGTCACTACACTTTTAGAAATACATTATTAAACTTCAAATCAAGTGACTCGTTTCCTTAAAACTTAAGCAATTGATGCTTTTAAATCCATTTGCCTTTCTTTATTTCAAAACATTTATCATTACTTAGAGTAAACCACTCTTAACTTTCCATAAAGCTATTATACTAACTTTATACTTTAGGCAAATACATTCTTTTATAACCGAGAGACTTATACTTTCAAAATACTTCAAGTCTCTTATCTTTTAGAATCAAGTTTAAGTAGTTCATAGTCTTAACACTTCATAACGTAAACTCTTTAATTTAAGCAACATATGCCTTATATGTGTGAATAGGTTATACTTGTTTATCTTGATCTCATTAAAGCGACCATGATCTAGAAAATGTAATACAATTTTGTCTTATCTTGGCTTATGCGGATGGAGAATTCTACTCATTTTAATATTATCAATTGTCATTACATTTTCCTTTATTAGCGCTGCAATGGCTTGTTCGATACTTATTCTCGTTAGTGTAGTAAATTAGCCAAGTCAACTTGGCTCCGAATACCTCTAACGACTCTTACCAACATCCCATAAGACTTGGTAAGAACTTAGGATAACTTAGACATAACCCTTACGTGAGTAAATCAACATACATCTTCTTAACCTAAGAGTAGAAGGAATCATGAAATAATACCACGTGTATATTCCATACATAGAATCATGTCTAAAGAAGGAAGAGGTTCACATACCTCGCGACGATTATCGACAAATAGCAAAATGCTCAGTACTTCAACCTTGATAGCTATTCCATCCTTCAAGTAGAATCCGCTATACTTAGTACTTCAACCTAAAATGACCATGTCGTCCATTAACCTCTGGCTTGAGCGTAGAATATTCTAAGTGCAAAGTCACTAAATTCTACGGAAAATCGGACATCACTTCCTTTGTTTCTACATACTTTGCCACCTTTTTCAAGGCCGAATTCAATAACCAAACACGCCACATTTAAGGCTCAACAATGTAGCTAACAATAGGGGATTACACGCCTACAAGACGTGTAAAATTCCGCCCCACAATTGATATCAAACTAGTCCACAATACAATGCCATTTTCGGCCAAAAGGTGCAACAACTTATCAATCTTTCCAATTCCTTTTTCAATCCAACTTCTTAGGTCTAACATGTTATATAGTCATAAACAACTTAGCAATTATAACCACCTTAATCAATTCTTTAGATAACGTCGGCGACTAAACTAGTAACTAAATTGGATTACAATCTTAAAGGCTAAATCATGCAACTATTCGGATTCCATCCAAATATTCCATAACACATATCATTCTTCATAATATAATCCACATGATCATTTCTAACTACTACAACATGAAATCTTGAATTTTAATAGCAAGACGGAGATTATTACCTCCTTAAGCTCAAAATGATCCAAAACCCTAAGTCGATCCTTAGCAACTCCAACTCCTTTTCTTGACGTTCCAATATGCTATTTGCAACCCTTAGAAGCTTGTGAAAAACTCCTCTTCTATTTCCAACTTCAAAGTTGAAGAACACCTTGGGTTTCCGCCTTGCGACTAACGTAAAAATGCAGTTTTTCTGAGATCTTTCTATTGAGATATCCTTACAATACCCTTAGGGACCTTGGATTGAAGTCTTGTGAATAATGGACAACAATTGAATTTTTTTTTGTATGGGAGATGCCTAAAGCCGAGAGCTTCCTAAAGAACACACAAGTTCTTGGCTAATTTTTCTAAGTGTGGAAAGTCTTGCTACTAGTAGTAGTAGTGGTAGTATATATAAATAATTCAAAGGCTAGGATAAAACCAAATGGAAGTCTAGGATGTGGTCAATAATGTCAAGCTCTCTTGACTTTGACTTAGTCAATAAAATCAAGCCAAAGTCTAGCAAGACTTGCTCATCTACACAATGGTCAAATGACCATTCTAACCTTGCTCCAATTCGTCCAAGACCAATGTGGGGGGGTGCCACGTGTCACCCTCCCATTCATCCATAAAATTCCGTAACCCTCGTGGGTCCCACAAAACGTAAAATTCCTCGGGTGGGCCCCACATGACCAAATCCGTATAAATAAATTTCCATAATGATAATACATTCCATAATCCTCAATTAATGCATTTTGAGAATCCAATTCTCTTCAACGAACATTTTTCCTTTCCGACGTTCGGAAGATTTTCCGTCGGAAAAACAATTCTTCCGTTCGCACCCTTTTCAAGTCTTGAGTTCCTTACGTACATTCTCTTAAACATGTCCTGGAGTTACGGGGTGTAACAGTCCGCCTCAAAAGTTACCCTAGAACCCTGCCGTCCTAGCCCTCTTCGGCTGGCCTCGGTCTGGTTGGTCCTCTCTCTCTGTCCTCAATACCCTGTGCATATGCCTGCATCCTGGAAATATCCATACCCAGCTGAAGGGCCACTCCCAGGCATATAGTAATCATATAACGGTCTAGCCCCATCACATAGCGGTGAACTATGTCCGCCATATCAGCCACAATAGTGTGCGCATACACAGCGAGTCAAGCTCGGTTGTACTGCGATAGTCCTCCCATTCTGCCTCAATGGCAAGAACCTATCAACACGGGCTCTCCTCATCTCAGGAGGCAAAAAATGATCAAGAAAGGCCTCTGTGAACTCATCCCAAACTGTTGGAAGAGCGCCCACGCCTCTAGATAGCTCCCATGATTCAAACCAGTTCAACGCAATATCACGTAACCGGTAAGAGGCTAACACAACTGACTCTGTATCCGAGGCCCTAAGCACCTGCATAGTCCTCTATAGCTGCTGAACGAACTCTTGAGGATCATCCTCAGATCTCGAACCATAGAACTCGGGTGGACTACAACCCAGAAAATCCCGAATCCTCAGCATCGGCTCTGGGTTAGCTACACTCACTGTCGGCGCTGCCCTACCACTATGCTAGTCAATAACCTGATCTGCTCTCCATAATCTCTATACTCTGCCCCTGGCTGCGGAACTGGAGGCTTGGGTATCGGAACCTCTGGAGCTGCGGCTGTTCTCGGCTCCTCTAACATTGTCGACGTAACTGAACTCACCGTATGAGCCACAACCTCAGGCTTAATCTGGGCATGAGTACTGGTAACCCTCTACGTACCACTAGCAGCTCCTGCTGCTGCCTTGCCCTTTTGGGCACTGGTCGCCTTCCGTGGAGGCATAACTGATACATAAGAGTAGGTCAGAGAGGGTTCAACCTATTGCGACAGCTCTACTGCATGATCTCAGAGAGAGAAGAATGGAAACAAATCCTAAATGTCCTGTAGCCTCCTGATTATAGATGTGGTGCACAACACACCGATAATCAAGACTCTGCTGGACACGATGCGTAGACGCTACGTGGACTAAGCGCTCGATACCCTTTTTGTCATGCTGCGACCCGGGCATGGCGGTGCCTACTGCAGGCACCGCTACGGTATACATCAGAGAATAGTAGCGGAACATACATACATCTCAAAAGAATAAATAACAGGCTAGCCGATAAGGCCACCTTCCAAACATACACACGTAATCCAAAAAGCAGTTACCTCTTTTTTTTTCTATACTCAACCCAAATCCACAAGTTATGACTACAGAACTCTAAGAATTCTGACATAACAACTGTGACGGGACAGGTCCCTGCCATACCCCTGAATGTACCTAAATCTACAATCTCCGGGAACCGTACCAAAAGACAAAGCCTCCGGAGAAATGGAGCTTTCCAAGATCTGAACAGTGATCCTAAGAGTGTGGATCAGCAAGCTATGTACCTCAACCTGCGGCATGAACGCATCCCCCCGAAGGAGATCAGTATGAAATATGTACCAAGTATGTGAAACTGAAAATACTATAATTAAATCATAACAGTCTATAGAAAGCTGGAGACATGTATGATAACCAAAATAACAGTACACTGTGCCTTGCCAAAGTGAAAGTAATGAAAGTCAGTTTTACCTTTTAAAGACTATTTCAACACATGAACAATAGTCACACAGGGCTACGGATGCAAGCCCTCAAATATCATAGTGTGCCCGTGGAATCCCCCATCACTGCCGACAACCATAAGTGTAAAATATAACCATGTGACGCGCCCGTGGCATCCCACCTCACTATCGGCGTACACATATACAATGCATATATATGTATATATATCTCTTGCCTGTGGAATCCCACATCACTGCCGACAACCTTAAGTGTAACATATAACCATGTGACGCACCCGTGGCATCCCACCTCACTGTCGGCGTACACACATACAATACATATATATATATATATATATCTCATGCCCGTGGAATCCCTCATCTCGGGTACATGACTTCATGGAGAGCTAATCCATGGGGTAATAATCGTATATAACATGCCCGTGGAATCCCTCATCTCGGGTACATGTCTTCATGGAGAGCTAATCCATGGAGTAATAGTACATAACATGGTCGCATGCCCCGGAATCCCTCATCGTATAAGTATGGCCATGGGGTAATAATCATATATAACATGCTCGTGGAATCCCTCATCTCGGGTACATGTATTCACGGGGAGCTAGTCCATGGAGTAATAATCGTACATAACATGGTCGCATGCCCCGGAATCCCTCATCGTATAAGCATGGCCATGGGGTAATAAAATAAATCCAGGAATCTAACGCCTCACAGTTGCGTGCCCCGGAATGCCACGTCGTATAAGCATGTCAGGATCAATCATAATGGAAGCATGCGGTGGAATCCCACATCACCGTCGGTGCGTCCAAGTAAACTTACAACAAGCAGTAGGACCTCAGCAGAAGTCGCGGCGTAAAATATAATACTTACACTCAAGGCTATCACCCGGCACACATAGGCAAGTTCATAAAATCTTTAGACTTTCATTTTATATACTCGAGTACTTTATTATTACATAAAAATCCAGAATTTAACCCAAAGTACTACGTACTTCCATTCTTTTCAAAAGACTCCTTTTCATATAAAATCTCAAGATACTAACACCCGTAGTATCATGGCTTGTTTACATTTCACATAAGTCACTATACTTTTAGAAATACATTTCTCGGCTTCTAAATCAAGTGACCCTTACTTTAAAACTTAAGCAAGTGATACCTTTAAATCAAATTGCCCTTCCTTATTTCAAGTCATTCTTTGTTTATATTACTAGAGAAAACCATTCTCTTAACCTTCCATAAAGTTATTATAACCAACTTCCCATAAAGCCGTTATACTAACTTTATGCCTTAGACTAATTCATTCTTTTTATAACCAAGAGACTTATACTTTCAAATCAAGTTACATAACTTTTAAAATACTTCAAGTCTCTTAACTTTAGAAATCAAGTTTCTTAACTTAGAATTTAAAATCTCTTATCTTTAGAATATCAAGAAATCCATACTTTCCAAATCAAGTATTCTATACTTTTAAATCAAGTCATTTCTTCCTTTAAGAATCAAGTCCATGCTTGAAAAATAAAGTTTCTTAACCTTTTAAGAATTCAAGGTTCATAGTCTTAAAACTTCGTACGTAAACTCTTTAAATTAAGTAACATATACTTTCATGCGTTGTAAATAGGTTATACTTGTTTATAACGATCTTATTAAAGCGACCGTGATCTAGAAAATGTAATACAATTTTGTCTTATCTTAGTTTCTATGCGGATGGAGGATTACTCATTTTAGTTGAATTGATTGTCGATACATTTTCTTTTATTAGCAACTGCGATGGCTTGTTCGATACTTATTCTTATTCGGCGATAACTTAGCAAAGTCAACTTGACTCCGAATACCTCTAACGACTCTTACCAGCATCCCCGTAAGACTTGGTAGAACTTAGGATAACAGACATAACTTTCACATAGAGTAAATCAACATACATACCTCTCGACTTTTAAGAGTAGAAGGAATCATGAAATAACACTACATGTATAGAATCGTACCCAAAGAAGGAAGAGGTTCACGTACCTGCGACGATTATCGACAAGTAGCAAAATGCTCCAAAGTACTATAACCTTGCTAGCTTTTCCATCCTTGAGTAGAATCGCTACTCGTAGTACTTCAACCTATAATGGTCATATCGTCTATTAACCTCTAGCTTGACGTAGAATATTCTAAGTGTAAAGTCACCAAATTCTATGGAAAATCGAACAACACTTCCTTTGTTTCTACATACTTTTCCACCTTTTTCAAGGCGAATTCAATAACCAAACACGCCACATTTAAGGCTCAACAATGTAGTTAAAAATAGGGGATTACGCATCTGAGCGTTTAAAATTCCGCCATACAATTGATATCAAACTAGTCCAAATACAATGCCATTCTCGGCGAAAGGTGTAACAACATATCAACCTTTCTAATTCCTTTTCAATTCAAGATGTTTAGTATAACATGTTATAAAGCGAAATCGATTATAACAACTAAAATCTTCAAGTAGATAACATGCGGCGATTCGATTATCGACCAAATTGTATTTCAATTTCAATGGCTCGCGATGCCATGTTTATAGGCTTCCACTATCCATATCACTTATCAAACTTTAATACATATACCTCATGCTAGTAAAAATGTAAGGCTACAACAATATGTAATCTTATAACACTAAGAGAACAAGATTGCTACCTTAACGAGCCTTAATCCAACTTCAAGATCTGAAGTCGCTCCCTAGAAACTTAGAGCCTCCCCTTTACACTCCAATCCACCACTTGAAGCCCTTAGAAGATCACCAACAACTTTCCTTTAACTTCCAATCCAAACCTAGGAAAATGACTAGGTTTTCACCTTGCGACTAATACGAAAACGATACTTTTCCGGGATCTTTCTATTGAGATACCCTTACAATACCCTTAGGAACCTTGGTTTAAAGTGTGGAGCTTATTGAAAAACAAACGAAATTTTTTCTTCCTTTGAGAAACCATAACCCGAAAGCTTTTGGAACAAGAACAAGTTTTCTTGAAATTTTTCTAAGTATGGAAGCCTTGTCTTGCTACTAGTATACATATATAACACTATGGAGGGTCAAGATTTGAACATATGGGTGGCTTAGATACAATTCATTAAAGGTCAAGCCAAGTGGCCCTTTGATTAAGTCAAATAACTCAAGCTCTAGCCTTAGCAAGACTTGCTCATCTTAAATATGGTCAAATGACCATTTAACCCATGTCTAAATCGTCCAAGGCCAATTAAGGGAGTGACACGTGTCGCCCTCCCGTTAAATCATAAAATTTAGTTTCAGACAATTCCATAATTCCGATAAATTTTTACTAGTCTCAAATCTTGTAATTTTTGAGTTCATACGTACGTTCTTATAAACATGTCCTGGAAATACGGGGTGTAACATTCTTCCCCCCTTAGAAACATTCGTCCCCGAATATTCCTTCGGAGTCAATATAATATTTCTCGGTATAGTCTCACAAAACTACACTTAATGAAACTTAATTATACCCCATATGGCCCTAATACATCACACACATAACCGTCCATCATAAGCCCAAAAGGATTATATTTTCGTACTTCAACCCATACAGCATATATACATAGTCTCGATATAATCCGTTCGCGACAAACATACAACAACTTTATCATGCATACAAGTCTCGAAAGGGTCAAAGATATACCTGAAATCATATAGGCGGTTCAAAGGACAACTAAAACTGGGAACTCCCACCACGACCTCTGTCACGGCCTGCCGGTGCAAGAACATCCTGCCTAGATATTGAAGGCGAAGAACCTGCAACTGACACGATGGTTGTACTATCCCACCGCCATCTGGTGGACGATCTCTCGCAAATAACCTGCTGTGCAAGCATAACAAGCTGTCGATGTCGACACTCCCAAAATGGAATCTACCACGACCACCGGGGCAAAGGTGGCTTCCACAGCTACTCCGCTCGGACATCGTGAACTGCGACCACGGTGCCGCGACACGCTCCCGAATACCCGGCGATCAAACCTCCGCGGAAGGCAGGAAGGAGCACTCTGTGTCGGCTGAAATATAGACCTAGCCTGCTGCTGAGGCTGTCCGCCTCGAAAGTTACCCTAGAACCACAGATCACGGCCTCTTGGTGGCCTCGATGCGCTGGTCCTCTCTCTCATCCTCGATCCTGTGCATATGCTGCGTCTGGCAATATCCATACGGTGAAGGGCCACTCCCGATCATGCGATAATTATATAACGGTCTAGCCCGTCACATAATGAACTCATCGCGCCATATCGACCGCGATGGTGTGCGCGTACGGCGGCGAGTCAAACTCCAGGTTGTACTCTCTGATAGTCCTCCCATTCTGCCAATGGCAAGAACCTATCAACACAGGCTCTCCTCATCTCAGGAGGCAAAAAGTGATCAAGAAAGGCCTCTGTGAACTCATCCCAAACTGCTGGAAGAGCGCCCACGCCTCTAGATAGCTCCCATGACTCAAACCAGTTCAATGCAATATCACATAACCGGTAAGAGGCTAACACAACTGACTCTGTCTCCGAGGCCCTAAGCACCTTCATAGTGCGCTATAGATGCCGAACGAACTCTTGAGGATCATCCTAAGATCTCGAACCATAGAACTCGGGTGGACTACAACCCAGAAAATCACGAATCCTCAAACTGTCGGATCTAGGGTTAGCTACCTGCTCCTGTCGGCGCTGCCCTACCATTATGCTAGTCAATAACCTGATCTGCTCTCCGTAATCTCTATACTCTGCCCCTGGCTACGGAACTGGAGGCTCGGGTATCGGAACCTCTGAAGCTGCGGCTGTTCTCGGCTCCTCTAACACTGTCGGCATAACTGAACTCGCCGTCTGAGCCATAACCTCAGGCTTAATCTGGGCATGAGTACTGGTAACCCTCTGCGTACCACTAGCAGCTCCTGCTGCTGCCTTGCCCTTTTGGGCACTGGTCGCCTTCCGTGGAGGCATAACTGATACATAAGAGTAGGTCAGAGAGGGTTCAACCTATTGCGGCGGCTCTCTTGCGCGATCGAGAGAGAAGAATGGAAACAAATCCTAAATGTCTGCGACCTCACGATTATAGATGTGCCTGCACCGATAATCAAGACTATGCTTAGACACGATGCATAGACACTTTCAGAGACTAAGCGCTCACGATACCACTTTTGTCACGACCAGGCCAGGGCGCGGCCGGTGCCCTACACAGGCACCGCTGCAGTATACATCGAGAGAATAGTAGCGGAACATACATACGTCTCAAAGAATAAATAACAGGCTGGCGATAAGGCCACTTCCAAACATACGGGTAATCCAAAAAGCGATTACCTCTTTTTTTCTATACTCAACCCAAATCCACAGATATGACTACGGACCTCTAAGAATTACGACATAACAAGCGTGTGGGACGGGGCCTTGCCATACCACGAATGTACATAAATCTACAATCTCGAGGAACCGTACCAAAGACAAAGTCTCGGAGAAATGAAGCTTTCAGAAGCTGAGCGGTGATCTAGAGTGTGGATCGACAAGCTATGTATCTCACACGTGGCATAAGCGCGACCCCGAAGGAGAGTCGATGCGAAATATGTACCAAGTATGTGAAACTGAAAATAGTGTAATGAAATCATAACAGTCTATATAAAGCTGAAGACATGTATGATAACCAAAATAACAGTACATTGTGCCTTGTCAAAGTGAAAGTAATGAAAGTCAGTTTTACCTTTTAAAGAATATTTCAACACATGAACAATAGTCACACAGGGCTACGGATGCAAGCCCTCAAATATCATAGCGTGCCCGTGGAATCACCCATCACTGCGGCCATAAGTGTAAATATAACCGTGTGCGCTTTGTGGCATCCAGCATATTTGACGTACACATATACAATGCGTATATATATATATATATATATATATATATATATATATATATATATATATATATATATCTCACTGCCGTGGAATCACATCAACTTGAATGACCTTAAGTGTAACATATAACCGTGTGACGGACAGTGGCATCCCACCTTTGTCGTACAAGCATACAATACATATATATATATATATATATATATATATATATATATATATCATGCCACTTGGAATCTCTCATCTCTGGTACATGACTTCATGGAGAGCTAATACATGGGGTAATAATCGTATATAACATGCCCGTGGAATCTCTCATCTAGGGTACATGTCTTCATGGAGAGCTAATCCATGGAGTAATAGTACATAACATGGTCGCATGCCCCGGAATCCCTCATCGTATAAGCATGGCCGTGGGGTAATAATCATATATAACATGCCCGTGGAATCCCTCATCTCGGGTACATGTATTCATGGGGAGCTAGTCCATGGAGTAATAATCGTACATAACATGGTCGCATGCCCCGGAATCCCTCATCGTATATGTTATACCCCGTATTTTCCGGAGTATGTACGTGAGGGCGTACGTACGAAAGTCTAGCCTTAAAGTTTAGGCACAAGACGTTTTTTTTGGGCACAACTCACTAAAAGAATCGTTTTTTAAAAGCGTTTTACTAAACTTCGCGTAGGGTAAATTCCGGCTATGTCATTTATTATTTTTGCGGATTTTTCCGAGAGGCGAAACATTTTGGACCAGCGGGAGGGTGACACTTGTCACCCTCGTTGGGCACAAAAATGGGGCAAGTTGTACGTTTTTGTGCCTTGCACAAAGTCAAGGAGTTGGTAGGATATTTGTGTAGTAGATGGATAAGGACAACACCCGAATCATGACCTTACACTTGCCTTGCACTTGGCATCATCTTGGCCATTGGTTGGCCATGGCTTGACCTATAAATACCCCTTAAGATGAAGAGTTCTTCGTCCACAAATCTTTCTCCAAGTCTTGAAAATCCTCCTCTCCCTTGAGCCTTTTCGTCCAAGCCTTCCACGAGTGAAGCTTGGTGAAACTCCACCAGCCTGGCCAGAAACCTACCCATCCCTTGGTAGAAAAGTTGCCTTCTAGTATTGTTATAATGCCCAAAATACCTAGCCCAAATCCCTTAGTACTTAGTAGAAGTTGTGAAGAACTTCTAAGGGTTCTTGGAGCTATCGGACGTTCGGACTAGGAGCTAAACCTCGCTCGGGATCGACTTTTATCTAGGATATTATTGGGCTTCTGAGGTAAATAATCTTATCCTTCTTTTGTAATTAGAGAATACATCTTTGTAGAAGTATAGGAATAAGTATTAAATACTTAGAAGAATATTCTGAGAATAAATTGAGCTGTTAACACGTTAGAAGGGTTTAAAGAAGAATAATTGAGCTGTACTCACATGGATTTGTTTTCTGATGGTATTGTATAGCTTAGGGTAGGGAAGTGCTGCCCAAATTTCCATAGAATAGAGAACCCTGCTTAGAGCTTTATCTGATACATTACAGGCGTTGATAGGCGTATTTGGTGATATAGGTTGATTCTCTGCGCGACATATTCGACTTGGCGGGAGGTTTTCGCGAGAAGGTATGTGATTCTTCCTATACTCTTAAGCATGATATTTTAAGATATATATATGATGCGGTGAGCGTACGTGTGTTAGCGAATAATAATCACGACAATGTTTTTGACTTAAGCTGAATAATAATCACGGCAGCGTCTTTTGACTTAAGCACGAATAATAAGAATCGATGCATTTCAAAGAATCTTTGAATCATTTTTAACAGAAGAGAAATATTTTGTTTTTAAAACAAAAGCTTAAGAGTTATACTAGCTTTATGGGAAGTTAGGTATAACAACTTAGGAAAGATATAAGGAACTGTTTACTTGTTTGTTTATAAAAGCCTTGTATTGATTTCTGTTAAGTGTAGTAAGATTGTTTGATAAGTAGACGTATTATGATGCTACCTGTGTTAGTGTCTTGTAATCTTTGTGAAAGGGGTCATTCTTGTGCTTACGTTGCTAAGCGGTAAGTCCGTTGTCTTGTTATTATATCACCTCTTGTCACGACCAGAACCGGGCGTGGTAGTGCCTACCGGACACCCAGTAGCCATACATCAGTGTCGTGGAACATAAAACAAGACATGAAAATATTATGAAGTAAGAAACGATGTCTGAGAAAAACTTGCCTTTTGGCGTATATATAAATCAATTTAAAAGCCGACGATTACATCCTTATTACAACTCTGCCACTTGATTACTACGGACCTCTAAGAATGATACGACAACAATGGCGGGACGGGGCCCGCCATACCACGAATGTAAATACCTACAACGACGGGGACTATACCTGATGAGCCTCGGAGAAGCGGAGCTTTCCCAAACGCTGAGCGTGACCACAGGCGAGGATCGATAAGCGGTGTACCTTTACTGCGGCATGAGCGGCCCGAAGGAAGTCGATCTGGCAGTGCAGGTATGTGGCCCGAAAATAAATCGTAAATGAAATCATAGTAGTCTATATAAGCGGGGAGACATGTATGATAACGAACTACGATTCCTGATAAATAGCGATCGTGTCAAGTCGGGGACTCGCGCCTCAAAGTCATCACTCAAATATAACTATGGGTCTCACGCCCGACATCAATCATGCGTGGAATACCTTCCTCACTTGGCGATCTATGATATAAAAGCATCGAGGAATACATGAACACCGGGTCCCACGTGTCCTAATAAAACCGTCTGAGGTAAATGCGAAGGCATAGCCGACTACTAAAACCACGGTACCAACAAGGTCATAAAGCGTATCATGAGATCTGTCTGGGCCGTCACATGATCAAAGCGGCCACTCGCGCGATATCTAATGTGCGCGTCTAGCCACAGAACTCTCCGACTCGCGTAGGCCAAACTCATAGGCGCGTGAGGTATAACCCGCGTCGGTGCTTACTCCGGCGTCCGCTGGACTAGCGATCGCGTAGCCACATAGACCGCGTGACCATAAAGGCCGCCGCTAACACGGAACTCGTAGCTCGCGCAGGCCAGGACCGCGTGGTATTCTCGAATCATAGGTCACGGACGCTGAGTCTACCCGCGTGGAGGCGACAACCTCGGAAACAAGTCAAGGTGAGTGGTACAATACCGACATATCGGTGATAGTGAAACAATTTAAAGCGCTATCGAGGAAACCCTTTACACAAACATCACAAGATACTAACACGCGTGGCGTCTAGCATGTTTACTTAACAAATCAACAAGAAAGTATTACAAGGCTATCATGACCCAACACGATCAAGTTATACACACGAGGCACTTTCTACTATATGATTAACAAGATCGGTTTTTATCCCCAAAGTACTTCATACATTAACTCTTTAAAGATCGTTACATTCACAAAGTCACCTGATACGTAGTATATGAAAATAGAGTGATTATCTTTTGAAGTAAATCAAAACACTTCTCTTTGTAAAATCAAGTAACAACGTTCTTTTCCAAGCGTTTCAAGTTTGCCTAATTTCAATTACTCGAGTTTCTCATTTTGAAAGGTTTAGTAGTTCATAGTCTTATTCATTTAAGAATATAATTCTCTTTTAAACAATCGAGAAACATATGTCTTATATGTGAGTAGGTTATTCTTGTTCATAATTAATCTTATTAAGCGACCATGATCTAGGAAATGTAATATCATTTTGTCTCATCTTAGCTTCATGCGGATGGAAGCTTACTAGTTTTAATAATACTTCATTATTGGTACATTTCCTTTTATTAGCGCTGCAGTGGTTTGTCGATACCCATTCTGATTTCCGAAATCAGTAAAACATTATTCTCTTTAAAAACCAAGTACTCATTACTCACGAATGAGGTTTCACACAAAATTCATATTAATTAATTAAGTCAAGTCTCTTATCTTTTAAGATCAAGTCTCTTAACTTCTAAAATCAATAAATCATTCATTTTATCTTTCTTAGCCGTTATACCTAACTTCCCGTAAAGCTAGTATAACTCTTAAACTTTTAAAACCAAGAATTACTCTTCTTTCAAAAGCAGTTCTTAAGTCTCTTGAATTACTTGAGATTCTTGTTATTCGAACTTAAGTCAAAAAGACATTGCCGTATAACTACATTCGATTAGCAGCGTCGTCTAGTACTATATATATATTCTTTTAAAATATCATGCTTAAGAGGATAGGAAGAATCACGTACCTCGCGACGATTATACTATAAGCAAATCGCTCCACGGCTATAACGGCTAGCCTTGTCCACTTCTCGAGTAGCACGTGCTACTCGAACATTCAACCTATAAAGGTTATACAAGTCTATCAAAGTCTAGACTACTCGGTAGAATAAACCTAGATACAAGATTCTACGGAAAATTGGGCGCCGCTTCACTGCAGTCAAACTACACAAGTCTCTTTGTAATACAATCCTAAGTAAGTGCAGTCCGATTCTCTTCTTTAAATTAGGGCTTAAGTCCGAAGATATTGCATAAAACTAAGTTCAGTTCTATATATAGTATACTTCAACTATATATTCCTACAACATGTAATTCCAATTACAATAGGGGGACAAGATATTACCTCGATAAGCCCAAAATTATCCAAGTTTAATTTCGCTCCTGAGCACCGTTTAGCTCGACTCAGGTGTGCTCGACCCGCTCCAACAACCCTTAGAAGTTCTAACCAACTTCTGCTTAATACTCCGACCAACTATGAAGATTTTCCTTAGGGTTTCGGTTTGAGACAAAAAGGACATACGGTAGTATTTCCGGGCTCTACGTATAGTGGGATCTTTGGAATACTACAAGGTATACGACTAAGGTAATTTGGGTATAGTAACAATACTATGGAGAGTATTTCTACCAAGAGGGGGGTATTTATACGAGACAACATCACAAGGGGGGGTGTATACCCCTCGGCGAGGGCCTCGCGAGGGGAGGGGCGAGAACACAACAAGAGAGGGGAAGGATTTTAGACTTAGGAAATGATTTGGATGAAGAAGTCTTCAAAGGGAAAGGGTATTTATAGGCCAAGCAAAGGCCAACCAATGGCCAAGATCTAGCCAAGTGCTATGCAAGTGTAGGGCGAGATATGCCCAAGTGCCCCCTAGTCCCTACTCCTTAAATCCCTCACAAATATCCTACCAACTCCAAGACAAAAGGCCACCCCAATGCGTCCCATTGCCAGCGTCCCCGATGAGAGGGTGACAAGTGTCGCCTCGTTGGTCCAAAATGTTTCGTCACTCGGAAAAATCCGCAAAATTAGAAATGACATAGCCGGAATTTTCCCTTCGAAGATATGTAAAGCGTTTAGTCAACGACTCTAAGGGTGTTGTGCACAAAGTAAAATCGGCGAAGCCACTTTTAAAGTCCAAACTTTTCTCGTGCGTCCTTACGTACATCTGGAAATCACGGTATAACATTCTCCTCGCCAGAAACATTCGTCGAATGTTCCTTCAAATCTCAAAACAAGCGCGCCGATGGTCTTCACTACTATACTTACGAGAACAATCACGCCACACCTGGCCACATAAACACCAGCAAATACTTCCGTCCAGTCCACGAGGAAACACCTCTAACATTACCACAAACACCTCTCTCCGGGGTCTAAAATATACTTCCTTCACACCTTCTCTTTACCAAAGAAATGATCACATCTATGCTCGCCATACATGCTCACTTCTTCCCTTACGTGTCGTACCCTTCTTGTACACTCGAACTCTTTCTCATAACCTACCACATTTCTGATGAACAAGTATAAACCAACTATCTGAATCTTTGCCAACATCGAACCAATCGGCCAACTTACACTTCCGCCCTACAAGGCTTCATAAGGCAACATCCGAACAACGAAATGGTAGCTTAAACACCCTCCACGGAGACAACAATCCCGCAACTACCGCGAAATCGAAACCGGCGAGGATGAATCGATCGGAGACTGCTTTGAGTTCCTAACCTGCTGGTATAACTTCGGAAAAAGCGATCGTACCACGGGCTCCAGCATGCTGTCATAAGGTGAAGGTAGGCACCCCGTGCAGCCTTACAACCTTTCTGATATCACTGCCGAGCAACGCGATCACATGCGAAAGACCACGATGGTGACCATCGGCGGCCTCTTGGTCGACGCGTCCACGAACTCGTGCGATGGTTAACTAAACATGGGCCTAACACCCTCGTGACCTACCACAAAGTGGGACCACCACAAACTGACCCCACCACCAAGCGGGCGCGGGTTGACGCAACATGGCCTCAACCCGCCCGACAGCGCAAAACACTAGCTCCCGATCAGGAACAATTTAGCTAATCACGATCGAAAACCTGGCGGTCTTCTTAGCTCGACTACCTCTTTTATTCCACACTACTCGGGGACTTATCACACAATATATCTCACGTGCACTATGCACTCAGATGAGATCAAACATAACACTACACCTTTACTCGAGATGGCACTTACCTCTAAGGTCTCTGCGTATAAAACTCTAAGGCTCGCGCCTTCTCTATCCCCAAATCTTACTCGGTTAACTAACCGAGATTTCTAATCACAATTTACACATCTTGACCTCTGAGGTTAAGGATATATCTATATCTCTTGCTTCCTCCTTAGTCGTTCTAATCAAACTGCCCGTAGAGCGCTAGCTAGGGAAGGTAACGAACTACCGCGATCTGAAGGTGAGTCCTCTACTTGCATCCCTCTGCTAGGACACCGCTTTCGACACTGCCACGGCGGCGCGGTGCAACAAGTACCAACAAAAAGGCGACATTCCGGGATGGCGTGCATCACGATGTGAGCCGGAAGCCACGGGCTCGACCGACTCACGCCTGCCGAGCGTCCACGAACCACTGTGGAGGACCTCTGCTGTGGTGGATGTGCATAATCAATCTCTTTGGTGAGGTGATTAGCCTCGAAAGTTACTAAAGGACCTTCTTGCATTACGGCCTCTTACCTGTCGTTGGTTAACTCGTCGATCTCTACATTTCTCGGCCTGCTGCGCATAAGCCCGTACACAGGCCATGCTCAAGCCTAACTGAAGAATTACTCTTGTGCATCCCTCTTTTAGATAGTCATCAAGACTCGCGGTGCATCGGTACTCTCTAGTAGCCAAATCCATAGTTAGTAACAGGGTCGCCTCTTTGCAATCTATATTCTCTGTTCCCGGTCGTGGAACTGAAGGTTCAAATGTCATGGCGCGATGAGGCGCCAGCCGTGCTAAAACTCTGCTGGGGCTAGTGGCGTCGAGAACTCCCGAATGAAGCACTACCTAGGTAATGATTGGGCTGTGCCCTCGTAACCCTCGAACTCTACTCGCGGCTCCTCGGCTGCCTTGCCCTCAGGCGGGTTGCCTACGCGGAGGCATAGCGGTAAGGAAAGAAATCGTTAGAGGTTGACTTACAACACGGCTCTAAGGCACGATCTCGAGTGAGAAGAATAGAAACCAATCCTAAATATCCTATAGCCTCACGATTATTGGTGTGGTGCGCGACACGATAATCAAGACTCTCTTGGATACGGCATGTAGACACTTTCAGGATTAAGCGCTCGATACCACTTTTGTCACGACCGAACCGGGCGTGGTAGTGCCTGCCGGACACCAGTAGCCATACATCAGTGTCGAACATAAAACAAGACATGAAAATATTATGAAGTAAACGATGTCTGAGAAAAACTTGCCTTTCGGCGTATATATAAATCAATTTAAAACCGACGATTACATCCTTATTACAACTCACGCAGCGATTACTACGGACCTCACAGAATGATCGACAACAATGGCGGGGACGGGGCCGCCATACCACGAATGTAAATACCTGCAACGGCGGGGACTATACGGCTGATAAGCCTCGGAGAAAGCGGAGCTTTCCCAAGTTGAACTATGACCCTAAGGCGAGGATCGATGGCGGTGTACCTTTACTGCGGCGTGAGCGGCCCCGAAGGAGGTCAATACCAGTGCAGTATGTGGCGAAAATAAATCGTAAATGAAATCATAGTAGTCTATATAAAGCGGGAGACATGTATGATAGCGAACTACGATTCCTGATAAATAGCGATCGTGTCAAGTCGAGGACTCGCGCCCTCAAAGTCATCACTCAAATATAACTATGGGTCTCGCCCATGGCATCAATCATGCGTGGAATACCTTATCACTGCCGCGATCTATGATATAAAAGCATCGAGAATACATGAACACGAGTCGCGGTGTCCTAATAAAACCGTCTGAGGTAAATGCGAAGGCATGGCCGACTACTAAAACCACCAGTACCAACAAGGTCATAAAGCGTATCATGAGATCTGTCTAGGCGTCACGTGATCAAAGCGGCCGTTCGCGCGATATCTAATGTCGGCGTCTAGCCACAGAACTCTCCGCGACTCGCGCATAGGCCAAACTCATAGGCCCGCGTGAGGTATATCCCGCGTCGGTAGCTACTCCCGGCATCCGCTGGACTCGCGATCCGCGTAGCCGCATGAACCGCGTGACCGTAAAGGCGCGCTAACACGGAACTCTCGTAGCTCCGCATAGGCCACGGGACCCGCGTGAGGTATTCTCGATCATAGGTCACGGACGCTGAGTCTACCCCGCGTGGAGGCGACAACCTCGGAAACAAGTCAAGGTGAGTGGTACAATACCAACATATCGGTGATAGTGAAACAATTTAAGCGCAATCGAGAAACCCCTTTACACAAACATCACAAGATACTAACACCGTAGCATCCTAGCGTGTTTACTTAACAAATCAACAAGAAAGTATTACAAGGCTATCACAACCCAATACGATCAAGTTATACACACGAGGCACTTTCTACTATATGATTAACAAGATCGGGTTTTATCCCCAAAGTACTTAATACGTTAACTCTTTTAAAAGATCGTTACTTTCACAAAAGTCACCTGATACGTAGTATATGAAAATAGAGTGATTATCTTTTGAAGTAAATCAAAACACTTCTCTTTGTAAAATCAAGTAACAACATTCTTTTCCAAGCGTTTCAAGTTTGCCTAATTTCAATTACTCAAGTTTCTCATTTTTGAAAGGTTTAGTAGTTCATAGTCTTATTCATTTAAGAATATAATTCTCTTTTAAACAATCGAAACATATGTCTTATATGTGAGTAGGTTATTCTTGTTCATAATCAATCTTATTAAGCGACCATGATCTAGGAAATGTAATATCATTTTGTCTCGTCTTAGCTTACATGCGGATGGAGGTTTCTACTAGTTTTAATAATACTTCATTATTCAGTACATTTCCTTTTATTAACGCTGCAGTGGTTTGTCGATACCCATTCTGATTTCCGAAATCAGTAAAACATTATTCTCTTTAAAAACCAAGTACTCATTACTCACGAATGAGGTTTCACACAAAATTCATATTAATTAATTAAGTCAAGTCTCTTATCTTTTAAGATCAAGTCTCTTAACTTCTAAAATCAATAAATCATTCATTTTATCTTTCTTAAGCGTTATACCTAACTTCCCATAAAGCTAGTATAACTCTTAGCTTTTAAAACCAAGAATTACTCTTCTTTCAAAAAGCAGTTCTTAAGTCTCTTGAATTACTTCAAGATTCTTATTATTGGGCTTAATTCAAAAGACATTGCCGTATAACTACATTCGATTAAGCAGCGTCGTCTACCGTACTATATATATATTCTTTTAAAATATCATGCTCGAGAGGATAGGAAGAATCACATACCTCGCGGACGATTATCAACTATAAGTAAATCGCTCACGGCTATAACGGCTAGCCTTGTCGACTTCTCAGTAGTACGTGCTACTCACGGAACATTCAACCTATAAAGGTTACACAAGTCTATCAAAGTCTAGACTACTCGGTAGAATAAACCTAGATACAAGATTCTCTGAGAAAATTGGGCGACCCCTACTGCAGTCAAACTACACAAGTCTCTGTAATACAATCTAAGTAAATGCAGTCAATTCTCTTCTTTAAATTGGGCTTAAGTCCGAAGACATTGCCATAAAACTAAGTTGATTCTATATATAGTATCTTCAACTATATATTCCTACAACATGTAATTCCAATTACAATAGGGGACAATATATTACCTCGATAAGCCCAAAATTATCCAAGTTTAATGTCGCTCACGAGCACCGTTTAGCTCGACTCAGTGCGCTCCAACCCGCTCCAAACAACCCTTAGAAGTTCTAACCAACTTCTTAATACTCAACCAACTATGAAGATTTTCCTTAGGGTTTCGGTTTGAGACAAAAAGGACATCTGGTAGTATTTAAGACTCTACGTATAGAGGATCTTTGGAATACTACAAGGTATCTGGCTAAGGTAATTTGGGTATAAGTAACAATACTACGAGTATTTCTACCAAGAGGGTATTTATACGAGACAACATCACAAGGGGGTGTATACCCTCGGCCAACCCACTAGGGGTACTCTCGGTCGAGGGCTCCCAAGGGGAGGGGCGAGAACACAACAACAAGAGGGGAAGGATATTAGACTTAGGAAATTATTTGGATGAAGAAGTCATCAAAGGGAGAGGGTATTTATAGGCCAAGCAAAGGCCAACCAATGACCAAGATCTAACCAAGTGCTATGCAAGTGTAGGGCCAAGATATGCCCAAGTGCCCCCCTAGTCCCTACTCCTTAAATCCCTCACAAATATCCTACCAACTCCAAGACAAAAAGGCCACTGATCGTCACATTTGCATGGCGTCCCCGATGAGAGGGTGACATGTGTCGCCCTCTCGTTGGTCCAAAATGTTTCGTCACTCGGAAAAATCCGCAAAAATTAGAAATGACATGGCGGAATTTTCCCTTCGATGAAGTTATGTAAAGCGTTTAGTCAAAAAGCGACTCTAACCGGGTGTTGTGCACAAAGTAAAATCGGCCAAGCCACTTTTAAAGTCCAAACTTTTCTACGTACGTCCTTACGTACATACACTGGAAATACGGGGTATAACACCTACCCCCTTGACTTATTATACCGAGGGCTTGCCACCCTTGATGCGGGTCTCTACGGCCTATGCAGTCTATGTGACTATGCGGGTGCGGAGTTCGAGATTGATCATTCGGGTGTTTAGCCCGATGTGGGGATGCCACATGCGATGCAATGTGACTATGCGGTCTATTGAGACTATGCGGTGCGAGAGTCGAGGAGAATGCGGGGTTAGCTACCCCGTCACGAGAATACCTCATGCGGTGCATGTGTGACCTATGCGGACTGCGGGAGTCGAGATTGAACGCGCATAATGATACTATGGGCGCTTAGCGCTTGCCCGATCATTAGCGGCCTAGAAAAGACACATTACGATTTACCTATTATTGTTCTTGTTTGTGATATGGCACTATGTGCAATTGAACTGATTTGCAAATGGTTTTAAATACTTGATTTCATTTAAGTACTTTCTGATTTCACATACTTGGTACTGTTGTGCGACCTCGCCGGAGGGCTGCGTTCATCTGCGAGTAAGGGCAGCGGTGCTAGATCCACATCCTTAGGATCTTTGCTTTGGTGTCGGGAGCTCCATCTTCTCGGAGGCTCTACTTTTAGGTATGATCTCACTGTGTGTAGATAGTTTTGTACATTCGAGGTATGGCGGGCCACTGTCCGCCATAGTTGTTACTTCCTTAGAGTGCGTAGTCTATTATGCAGTTGGGATATAGCGCAAAACTTGGAGTTATATATATATGCGAAAGGCAAGCTTTTCATCGAGATAAGCGTGTCTTATTTTACAAGCTGTTTCATGTCTTGTTTTATATTCATTGATTACTCGATGTATGCCTACTTGGGTGCGGGTAAGGCACGATCCACGAGCCGGGCAGTCGTGACAAAAGTGGTATCGAGCGATTAATCCTCGGAAAGTGTCTGAGGCCGTATCTAGTAGAGTCTTGATTATTGGTGTGTTGTGCACCACACCAATGTCGAGGCTATAGGATATTTAGGATTAGTTTCCATTCTTCTCACTCTGAGATCGTGCCCTAAAGGCGTGTTATAAGTTGGACCCCTCTAACGTATTCCTTTTACATGATTATGCCTCCGCGTAAGCGACCGGGCCCAGAAGGGCAAGGCGGCGAGGAGGCTGCTAGTAGGACAAGGAGATTCTGAGGCTCGAGCCGATCTATGCGAGATGGAGAGTTCCATGGCCGCGGCCCAGCGAGAGACCACGATACCCGCGCCTCATGTCCCACGGCTGGGCGGAGGTTAAGTACAAGGAGATGGCGGACTATTGGCTAGGATTGTGGCGGACATGAGGATAAATTTGGATCTGTGATTCGATTCGGCCCGATCGTGCCGTGGTTCACGAGGCGGATAGTTTGAGCTCTGAGATTTCACGAGTTGTAGCCGCGAGTTTCTGGTCGAAGCGGAGGATGATCGCGGAGTTCATCCGTCGATTCTGAAGGATTATGAGTGATCGAGCGTCGGAGCGAGTCAGTGATCTTCGGTTCGCATCGGTGCGTGATACGCGATCGATTGGTTTGATTCGTAGGAGCTTTCAGGAGAGCATGCACCTCCAGCGGTATGGGATGAGTTTTGGAGGCTTTTCTCACGCCTTCTTGCCTCGCGGATGAGAGGCGCGGGCGATAGATTTTATTCTTTGGCGAGAGAGGCGCCTGATTAGGGAGTACAATGTCGAGTTGATTCTTTGGCTCGATATGTCCACTGCGCTAATGCGAACATGGAGGGCCGTGTACACACGCTACGTCGCGGGCTAGATGATTATATGGCGAGTCTTGTGCGGTGTGTCTCTTGACGAGCATGGACATTACGTATGCGAGCTCATGCCTGGGATCACGAGGCGTAGAGACCGCGGGTAGGCCGATATCGGCGAGAAGAAGGCGAAGGCGGTCGGTTCTTTTGGTAGCCCTCAGGGTGGACGGCATCAGCAGAAGTCTAGATTTGCACCACAACCGACTCAGAGCACTCCTACATCATTTTCGGTACAACCAGAGCATTGGGGCGGTCGGGGCCCGGGACTTGATTTCGAGTAGCAGGTGCTAACCGATCGAGTCTGCTCGGTGTGTCCGTTGTGGTAGATTCCATTCGAGGCGTAGTACTACTCAGGGAGCTTGCTATACTTGTGGCGGAAGGTCATTATCACGAGTTTGTCAGAAGCCAGGCGGCGGTGGTAGGGCTAAGCCTACGAGTGCATTACGGTTCATCATCTCCTCTGATTCTTACTCGCCCGAGGCGAGTACTCGAGGGCGGCCAGTCGCGGCGAGGTCGTGGCGCGGGTCCCGATTCTAGCGGTCCTCGAGCCGCATTTATGCCTTATCCGGCCGGCGGGATCGGGAAGCCTCACGATGTAAATCACGGTACTTTATCGGTTTACGGTTATGATGTATGCGCTTTGATAGATCAGGGTTCTACTACGTCTATATATCTCCACTTATTGCTAGTAGGATAGGGATAGAGCACGAGTCCATAGACCACTTTCGAGGTAGCTACGCGGATGGGTGATTCGGTGGTAGCTCGGCGGGTATATAGGGCTTGTCCGGTGACCATATCTGATCGTCGGACCGTGGCGGACTTGATAGAGTTGGATATGGCCCGATTCGATGTGATCATGGGTATGGGTAGCTGGCTTCTTGCTATGCCCATGAAGCTGCGAGGAAAGTGAGTGCGGTTCCGGTTTCTGAGGAGCCGGTTGTCGAGTGGGAGAACAACTGTATCGCCAAGGTAGGTTTATGTCCTACCTCGAGGCTAGGAAAATGGTGCGAAGAAGGTTACATCTACCATCTCGTTGGTGTTTGATCACGAGGCTGCGGTACCAGATTTTGATCGATTCGATGGTCGAGAGTTCCCAGGCGTGTTTCAGGCGACCTCCGGGTATCCCTCACGAGAGGAGATCGAGTTTTGTATAGATGTGTTGCGGACACTCGGCCTATTTCCATTCCGCCATACGAGAATGGCACCGAGTTGAGAGAGTTGAAGGACGGTGAGAGATTTCTTTGAAGAAGGGCTTCATCGGACCTAGTGTTTCTCCACAGGGGCGCGGTATTGTTAAGTAAAGAAGAAGGGCGGGGCCTGCGCATGTGTGTTGATTCTGAGCGGTGAAAAGGTGACCATTAAGAACAAATACCCCTTCCGAGATTAAAGATTTGTTCGACCGTTGCGAGCGCGAGATGTTTCTCGAGATTGATCTGCGTTGGGCTATCATCAGTGCGAGTCGAGAGGTGGATGTCCCTAGAATTTGCGTTAGGACGATGCGGGCATTTTGAGTTGGGTCATGTCTTTTGGGTTGACGATGCTCGTGGTATTCATGGATTTGATGAACCATTGTTCAAACCATTTTGGACACGTTTGTGATAGTGTTCATTGATGATAGCTTAGTTTATTCTCGCTCGGGCGGGAGCATGCGGGCATTTGAGGCTATCTTGGAGTTCTCGGGACCAGCGATTATCGCCAAGTTTTCCAAATGTGAGTTTTGGTTATCTTGGTGGCTTTTCTTGGGCATATTGTCGGGGTGATGGCATTCGAATGGATCTGGCCAAGATCGAAGCGATCGGGACTTAGCCTAGACCTACTACTCCGGCCAGGGTTCGCGACTTTACGGGCCTCGCGGGTTATTATCGGCGGTTCGTAGAAGTTTGCTTCTATCTACGCAATTGACTAGGTGACTCGAGAAGGCAACTAAGTTTCGGTGGTGATGGGTGTGGCGGGGTTTCGATTCTTGAAGGAGGCGGCGGCCGCCCGTTCTTACTCTTCCGGAGGTCGGATGGTTATGTCGTGTATTGTGATGCGTCGGGCATCGGGCTGGGATGTGTGTTGATGCAGCGAGGTAGAGTTATAGCGTCGCATCAGGCGGCTTAAGAAACACGAGAGGAACTACCCGCCCATGATTTGGAGTTAGCGGCGGTGATTCACGCCTAAAGATGCGGAGGCACTATTTGTATGGGGTTCACGTGGATATTTATACGACCACGAGAGCCTCCGGTATATCTTGACCAGAGGAGCTGAACTTACGGCGAGGCGGTGGTTAGAGTTGCTTAAGGATTACGATGTTGATATCTGTACCACGGGGAAGGCGATGTTGTGGCGAATGCTCTTGTCGTAGGTCGATGGGGATCTATCGGATGTTGACTAGAGAGGAGGGCATGGTTCGTGATTTGCATCGATTAGCGAGCCTTGGTGTCCGTTTGATTGATTACGATAGCGATGGGGTTCGAGTTCGTGAGGTTGCGAGTCTTCCGTACGTCGAGGAGGTGAAGAAAGCGATTCGAATCGGTTTTGATTACGTATCGTGTCTGACTCTTACGTGAGGAAGGGTCCTTTTGGTACTTTGATGGGGTGCTAAGGTTTGAGGCGAGTTGTGTGTTCGGATGTTTGAGGACTTGGCGAGTTCTTGGGAAGCACCGCGGCGTTACTCTATCCGTCGAAGTGCGACCAAGATGTACCACGACGCTTAGATACGTGTATTGGTGGGATGGATTGAAGAGGGCGTTGCGAGTTAAGTAGCTCGATTGCGTGTTGTCGGCGGTGAAGGTAGAGCACGAGGCACGGTGGTTTTATTCTGAGCGATAGAGATCCGACACGGAAGTGGGAGGTGATCAACATGGACTTTATCACGGGATTACCTCGCACTCGGAGGAGGCATGATTCTATATGGGTTATCGTCGGCGGTGGAAATCAGCCCACTTTCTTCCGTCGGGGCGACTTTTGGTGAGGATTATGCGGACTTTACATCAGAGATCGTCGGTGCATGAGTCCTATTTCGATCATATCGACGAGGAGCGGTTCTGGCTAAGCTTCAGAGTCTTTCGGAAGGGGTTTAGGGGCCTTGGTGAGCACAGTCTGCATTCCATCCGCGAGCAGACGGGCGGGCGAGCGCCTTATCGAGACTCTTGAGGATATCTTTGCGAGCTTTGTGTTATCGACTTCGAAGTAGTGGGAGGATCATTGCCTCTAGTTGAGTTTGCGTACAATAATAGCTACCACTCGGTATTGAGATGGCGCCTTATGAGGCCTTGTATGAGAGGAAGTGCGGATCGCCTATAGGCTGGTTCGATGTGGGCGAGTGCGATTAGTAGGACGATTTGGTGCAGGCGATGGATAAGGTGAAGCTTATCCGGGAGGCGATTCTTGGCGGCTGAGTCGGCGAAGTCATATGCGAGATCATCGTCGTCGGCATCGGAGTTCGAGGTTGATGATTGGGTTTTCTGAAGGTGTCACCCATGAAGGGTGTGATGAGATTCGGGAAGAAAACTTCGGCCCAGGTACATTGGGCCTGTCAGTTGTCGCGAGGTAGGCAAGGTTGCCTATGAGTTGGAATCTGCGTCCGTCTGGAAGCGATGCATCCGGTGTTTCATGTTTCTATCTTTGAGGAGATGTATCGAGGATCCATCTGGTACACCCGATTGGCGATGTCGGTGGCCAGGGGTTATCGTATGAGAGATTCCCATAGAGATAATCGATCGTCGGGTTAGGCGTCTGCGGACGGGCGTGGCTTAGTCAAAGTCTTGTGGTGGAACGAGCTCAGGGAGGAGATGACGTGGGAAGCTGAGGAGGACATGAGGCAGAAGTATCCTCACCTATTCTCCACACCTCCAGGTAACTTACTTTCCTACTTGTAAATATTCATTATCGTTTATGCCTAAGTGTTGTTTTGTGGCCATGTGTGGCACTTGCAAACTGTTTAAGTTATGAGGAACCTTATCGTTAACTGTCTTGGGAAGGAACATTCGGGACGAATGTTTCTAAGGAGGGGAGAATGTTATACCCCGTATTTTCCGGAGTATGTATGTGAGGGCGTACGTACGAAAGTCTAGCCTTAAAGTTTAGGCACAAGACGTTTTTTTTGGGCATAACTCACTAAAGAATGGTTTTTCAGGCCAAGCGTTTTACTAAACTCGCGTAGGGTAAATTCGGCTATGTCATTTATTATTTTTGCGGATTTTTAGAGGCGAAACATTTTGGACCAACGGGAGGGTGACACTTGTCACCCTCATTGGACGGCAAAAATGGGGCAAGTTGGCACGTTTTTTGTGCCTTGCACAAAGTCAAGGAGTTGGTAGGATATTTGTGTAGTAGATGGATAAGGACACTTGCCCAAATCTTGACCTTACACTTGCCTTGAACTTGGCATCATCTTGGCCATTGGTTGGCCATGGCTTGACCTATAAATACCCCACTTAAGATGAAGAGTTCTTCATCCACAAATCTTTCTCCCAGTCTGGAAACTCCTCACTCTCCCTTGAGCCTTTTAGGTCCAAGCCTTCACCCCCAGGTGAAGCTTGGCGAGGCGACCCCACTGCCTGGCAGAAACCTACCCCCTCCCTTGATAGAAAAGTTGCCTTTTAGTATTGTTATAATGCCCAAAATACCCTAGCCCAAATCCCTTAGTACTTAGTAGAAGTTGTGAAGAACTTCTAAGGGTTCTTGGAGCTATCGGGCGTTCGGACTAGGAGCTAAACCTCGCTCGGGATGAGCTTTTATCTAGGATATTATTGGGCTTACGAGGTAAATAATCTTATCCTTCTTTTGTAATTAGAGAATACATCTTGTAGAAGTATAGGAATAAGTATTAAATACTTAGAAGAATATTCTGAGAATAGAATTGAGCTGTTAACACATTAGAAGGGTTTAAAGAAGAATAATTGGCTGTACTCACATGGGATTTGTTTCTGATGAAGCTGTATAGCTGCAGGGTAGGGAAGTGCTGCCCAAATTTCCATAGAATAGAGAACCCTCTGCTTAGAGCTTTATCTGATGCTGATCTAGGCGTTGATAGGCGTATTTGGTGATATAAATTTGATTCTCTGCGCGACATATTCAACTTGGCAGGTGGTTTCACCGAGAAGGTATGTGATTCTTCCTATACTCTTAAGCATGATATTTTAAGATATATATATAGTACGGTAGACGTACATGTGTTAACTGAATAATAATCACGGCAATGTCTTTTGACTTAAGCCTGAATAATAATCACGGCAATGTCTTTTGACTTAAGCCTGAATAATAAGAATCCTGATGCATTTCAAAAGAATACTGAATCATTTTTAACAGAAGAGAAATATTTGGTTTTTAAAACAAAAGCTTAAGAGTTATACTAGCTTTATGGGAAGTTAGGTATAACAACTTAGGAAAGATAAAAGGAACTGTTTACTTGTTTGTTTATAAAAGCCTTGTATTGATTTATGTTAAGTGTAGTAAGATTGTTTGATAAGTAGACGTATTATGATGCTACCTGTGTTAGTGTCTTGTAATGCTGTGAAAGGGGGTCATTCTTGCTGTGCTTACGTTGCTAAACGGTAAGTCCGTTATCTTGTTATTATATCACCTACCCTTGACTTATTATCAGGGCTTGCCACCCTTGATGCAGTCTCTACGGCCTATGCGATCTATGTGACTATGCGGGCTGCGGGAGTTCGAGTTGATCATTTGGTGTTTTAGCGTCATGGGATGCCCTATGCGATGCGTGTGACTATGCGGTCTATTGAGACTATGCGGACTGCGAAGTCGGGGAGATGCAGGGTTAGCTACCCCGTCGAGGAATACCTCATGCGAGTGCATGTGTGACCTATGCGGTGCGAGTCGAGATTAAACAGCATGTGATACTATAAGCGGCGCCTTGCCGATCATTCGCGGCCTCCTGTTACAGTTTACCTATTATTGTTCTTGTTTGTGATATGGCACTATGTGCAATTGAACTGATTTGCAAATGATTTTAAATACTTGATTTCATTTAAGTACTTTCTGATTTCACATACTTGGTACTGTTGTCTTGACCTCGCCCGAAGCTGCGTTCATACGCGAGTAAGAGCGGCAGTGCTAGATCCACGTCCTTAGGATCTTTGCTTTGGTGTCGGGATCTTCGTCTTCTAGGAGGCTCTACTTTTGGGTATGATCTCCTGTATTGTAGATAGTTTTGTACATTCGGGGTATGGCGGGGACCACTGTCGCCATAGTTGTTTACTTCCTTAAGTGCAGTAGTCTATTATGCGGTTGGAATGTAGCTGCAAAACTTGGGTTATATATATATGCGAAAGGCAAGCTTTTCATCGAGATAAAGCGTGTCTCATTTTACAAGCTGTTTCATGTCTTGTTTTATATTCCGCTGATTACTCGATGTATGCCTACTTGGGTGCGGGTAAGGCACGATCCACGGGCCGGAGCAGTCGTGTGATATAAGCATGGCCATGGGGTAATAAAATAAATCAGAATCTAACACATCTCACAGTTTGCGTGCCACTGGAATCCTCGTCGTATAAACATGTCGGATCAATCATAATGGAATCATGCAGTGGAATCCCACATCACCGTCGATGCGTCCAAGTAAACTTACAACAAGGCGATCGACCCTCCCGAGAGTCGCGGCGTAAATATATAATACTTACACTCGAAGGCTATCACCGCTACATAGGCAAGTTCATAAAATCTTTAGACTTTCATTTTATATACTCGAGGCACTTTCTTATTACATAAAAATCAGAATTTAACCCAAAGTACTACGTGCTTCCATTCTTTTCAAAGACTCATTTTCATATAAAATCCCAAGATACTAACACAGTAGTATCATGGCTTGTTTACATTTCACATAAGTCACTATACTTTTAGAAATACATTTCTCGGCTTCTAAATCAAGTGACCCTTACTTTAAAACTTAAGCAAGTGATACCTTTAAATCAAATTTCCCTTCCTTATTTCAAGTCATTCTTTGTTTATATTACTAGAGAAAACCATTCTCTTAACCTTCCATAAAGTTATTATAACCAACTTCCCATAAAGCCGTTATACTAACTTTATGCCTTAGACTAATTCATTCTTTTTATAACCAAGAGACTTATACTTTCAAATCAAGTTACATAACTTTTAAAATACTTCAAGTCTCTTAACTTTAGAAATCAAGTTTCTTGACTTAGAATTTAAAATCTCTTATCTTTAGAATATCAAGAAATCCATACTTTCCAAATCAAGTATTCTATACTTTTAAATCAAGTCATTTCTTCCTTTAAGAATCAAGTCTCATAACTTGAAAAATAAAGTTTCTTAACCTTTTAAGAATTCAAGGTTCATAGTCTTAAAACATCGTACGTAAACTCTTTAAATTAAGTAACATATACTTTCATGCGTTGTAAATATAAGCGGTTCAAAGGATCGCTAAAACTGGGAACTCCCACCACGACCTCTGTCACGGCCTGCCGGTGCATGAACATCATGCCTAGCTATTAAAGGCGAAGAACCATGGCCACCGATGGTATGCTATCCGCGGTGCCGTCTACGGTGGGACAATCTCTCACCAAATAGCCACTGCTCGCAAGCATAACAAGGCGTCAGTAGTGCGACACTCCCAAAATGGAATCTACCACATCGACCACTTGTGCGGGCAAAGGTGGCTTCCACTGCTACTCACTCTAACGTGCGTGAACCTGCGACCACGAGCACCGACACGCTCACGAATACCCCGGCGATCAAACCTCACTTGCGAGAAGGCCGGGAAGAAGCTTTATTACGCCCGTAGGTCGGACATGTATAAGAGAATGCGTAAGGAATCAAGACTTGGAAATTGAGTGCGAAAGGAAGAATTGTTTTTCAGATGGAAAATCTTAGAAACGCGAAAAGGAAAAATGTTCGTTGTTGAGAATTGGATTCTCAAAATGCATTATTTGAAGAGTATGGAACTTATTAACATTATGGAAAGTTATTTTTTACGGATTTGGTCACGTGGGGCCCACTCGAGTAATTTTACGTTTTGCGGGGCCCACGAGGGTTACAGAATTTTGTGGACGAATGAGAGGGAGACACATGGCACCTCCCCCACATGCCCTTGGATGAAAATTGCAAGGTTAGAATGGTCATTTGACCATTGTGGATGATAAGTCTTCAAGCTTGAGATTGTTGACTTGTCAACTTGTCCACTTGGCTAATTATCCAAGTGTCTTTCATCCTAGCCACTCAAGTGTTGCTATCACGCCCGAACCCGGGCAGTGGTGGTGCCCTACCTGGCACCGCCTGCATAACAACTAAGTAAAGCGGAAATTAAATAACACCTCTTTTTTTTAAAACGATAAATGCGTGCGAGGCAAAGCCGACCAGGCTGCCGTATAATATACATAATAAAGACACTACACCGCGTACATGAGTCGATCACGTATGAATCTGGACCTCAAGAGTTAAAGCGGACTATGGCGGGACAAGGCCGTAGTACCCATAGCGTACAAAAGCACATCTTGAAAGAACTTAAACCAAAAGATAAACTCCCGAAGGAGCTATCCAAAAACTCTGGCGGTCCTACACTGCCGATCACCAAGCAGCGTACCTAAACTGCGGCGTGAGCGGCCTCACGAAGGAGGTCGATGCGAAGAATGTACCAAGTATGTGAAAGCGATGAAATGCTTGTAATGAAATCATGATCTAAACAAAGCAGGAGACATGTATGATAGCCAACCTACGATCTGCAATACATAGCGGTCATATCAAGTCGGGGCGCGTGCCTCGAAGTCACTACTCGAATATAACTATGGGTCTCGCGCCCGTAATATCAACCGTGCGAGTGGAATCCTTTCTCATCGGCGGTCCATGATATAACAATATAACACCAATAAGCATATCCGAGGTATCCTGGTGGTCGCGTGCCGGAATCCCAGCGTCGTATAAAGCGTGACCATGGGGTATACAAACAAATCAGAATCAAACCAGCTCGGTTACATGCCGGAATCCTGTTATACCGTATTTCCGAGTATGCGTGAGGGCATCGTATAATAATTAAGCCTAAAGGTGGGCTAGTTTGAAATTTGTACCTGACCTTTGCGATTGGAGTCGTTTTTGACGAAACGTTTCACGACTTTCGTAGGAAAATTAGGCTATGTCATTTCTAATTTTTACGGATTTTTCAGAGGCGAAACATTTTGGACCAGCGGGAGGGTGACAAGTGTCACCTCACATTGGAAGGGTGGGCGGTAAAGGCTTGGCGATTGGGTCTTGTGTAGTAGGTAGGATATTTTGTGCAAGTTGTGTGGTAGATGGATAAGGTACACATGGTGGAATCTAGCCACTACACTTTAACACTTGGGTGGATCTTGGCCATTGGTTGGCCATTTCTTGACCTATAAATACCCCCAGTTGATGAACTTTCTTCGTCAAAAAATTGTCTAAGTCTTGAAAATCCCTCCCTCTCCCTCTTGTTGTTTTCGTCCACACCCCTCCCCTTTGAGAGCCTAAGCGAGGCAACCCCTAGCCTAGTTGTGCTGGTCGAAATACTACCCCCTTGGTAGAAATGTATTCTACAAGTATTGTTATAATGCCCAAATACTTTGCCAAATACCTTGTAGTACTTTCCAAAGTACCACTTTATCTGGCTTGGAAATACTATTATACTTTCCTTTAGCCACTAAGCGAAACCCTAAGGAAAATCTTCACCGTAGTTGAAGTTTTAAGTAGAAGTTAGTTAGAACTTCTAAGGGTTGTTTGGAGCGGATTAGACACTCGGAGTAGGAGCTAAGCGTTGCTCAGGAGCGACTTTAAACTCGGAAAATTTTGGGCTTATCGAGGTAAATACTAATGTCCTTCTAGTGTAATTGGAAATTACATACTGTAGTAGTATAGAAATGAATATAAGATTCATAAGGAGAGAATTGAGCGTAATAGATAGATATTCTGAAAAGACTTGGCGAAATCACTTGAGAAGAATATAAGTAGAAGTTAAAGCGTACTTACATAGGGTATAATCTGATGGTGATAACCTTTATTGGTTGAATGTTACGCAAGTAGCATGGGCTACTTAGAAGGTGGACCAGGCTAGTAGGGTTGTGGCAGTGGGCGTTTTGCTTATAGTCGATAATCGTCGCGAGGTATGTGATTCTTCCTATACTCTTGAGCATGATATTTTAAAGGAAGATATATATATAGTGCGGCAATGTCTTTTGACTTAAGCACGAATAATACATAGTGCGGTAGGCGTGCGTGTGCTAATTGAGCGTGGTTATGCGACAATGTCTTTGACTTAAGCTGAATAATATATGATGCGGTAGGCGTCGTGTGCTAATTGAGCGTGGTTATGCGGCAATGTCTTTGACTTAAGCTGAATAATATATAATGCGGTGAGCGTGCGTGTGCTAATTGAGCGTGGTTGTGCGACAATGTCTTTGACTTAAGCCTAAATAATAAGAACCTTGAATGTATTTCAAATGTTAAGAAACCATTTTTGAAAGAAGAGTAACACTTGGTTTTAAAAGGTTTTAAAAAGAGTTATACTAGCTTTATGGGGAGTTAGGTATAACGTCTTAAGAGAGGTAAATGGTTTACTGATTATAGAAGTTAAGGAATGGATCTTATAAGAAGGAACTTAAATGACTTAAAATGAGTTTTTGTGTGAAACCTCATTCGTGAGTAATGACGTGGTTTTAAAAGGAATAATGTTTCTTGATTTGAATCAGAGCGTGTAACGACAAACCTGCAGCGTTAATAAAGGAAAATGTATTAAATAATGAAGTATTATTAAAACCGGTAGAAACCTCCGTCTGCATAGAAGCTAGATAAGACAAAATGATATTACATTTCTAGATCATGGTGTAATAAGATTGATTATGAATAAGAATAACCTACACTCATAGACATATGTTACTCAATAGTTTTAAAAGGGATTAAGACATTGAACTATGAAACTTTTCTAAAAAGAGACTTGAGTAATGAAAATTAGGCAAGCTGGAACTTTAGGAAAGAAAGGCATTGTGTTGTCTTAAAATGTTTTAAAACTTAAAGTGTTATATGACTTTATGGGAAGTTGGTTATAACGACTTTATGAAAACAAAGAAGGTTTTATCATTGGTTTTAAATATGGAAACTTGGCTTTAATAAGAGAAGTTGTTTGCTTAAAGGATGTAAGTCACTCTATTTTTATACTCTACGAATTATCGGGTGACTTTTATAAAGGAATGGATCTCTTTAAAAGGAATTTGCGTCGTAGTACTTTGGGGTTAAAACCGGACTTTGACATAAAATGAAAGTACCTTGAGTTGGGTGTAACTTGCTTATGCTTGTTGTTATGAAACTTGACCATGTTCGTGTGATAGCCTTGTTGTGCAAATCTTGTGTTCTACTCGACTAGGTTCATCCGGGAATGTATTTCACTTGATTCTGGTTCATCAGAATGTATTTCACTTGATTAGGTTCATCCAGAATGTATTTCACTTGATTACGGTTCATCGGGAATGTATTCACTTGATTCATGCAGGATTCATCAGGGAATGATGTATTCCTTTCGACTCACTAGGATTCATCAGGGAATGTATATCACTTGACTACGGTTCATCAGGAATGTATTTCGCGACTCTAGGTTCATCGGAAATGTATTCCACGTTTCTATTGGGTCATAAGATGGCGAGGGAACACGTATACGTATCATCCATGATTTGTACCTAGCTGCCGCGGTGAGGAAAAGTTCCACGGGCGTGAGGATGACTTTGAGGCGTGAGTCTCGACTTGACATGGCTTCTTCTATGTTGTGAAGCTAGTAGTTTGGTTATCATACATGTCTCACGCTTTATATAGACTATTATGATTTCATATACTGATTTCTGATTTCATACTTGGTACTGTTATCTTGACCTCGCCCGGCTGCGTTCATCTTACATTCGGTATCGATCCACGCTTTTAGGATGCGCCCGAACCGGGCGATTTGGTGCCTTACCAGGGCACCTGATACAACGTCATAGAAAACCAGCGGAAAATAAAACACGAGTCATGAAACAAGAGATATAATAAATAAGCGCCAGCAAGGCAGTTGCCTTGGTATATACACAAAAACCCGAGCAGTTATCCTTTTTACAAACCCCCTTACAACGATTACTCAGGACCTCTAGATTTACAACAACTATGGCGGGACGGGGCCATACCCACTGAATGTACAAGAACCTGACTCGAAGCATGCAGATAAGCCTCAGAGGAGCAGGGCTTTCAATAGCGTGATGAGATCTAAGCGGGGATCCCACGGCCGATGTACCTACACTGCGGCGCTGAGCATGAGTCGATCTGGCAGGTACCAAGTATGTGAAAGCGGCAAATCGTAAATGAAATCATAATAGCCTAAAAAGCGGGGAGGCGTGTATGATAGCGAAAATCTGATCTGCCCGACATAAAGCGATCAAGTCGGGGACTCACGCCCTCAAGTCACCACTCAAATATAACTATGGGTCTCATGCCCAACGACATCCATCTGATACATCATGGCGCGTGCCGGGAATCGCCGGTGTGAGCATGTCGTGATCACGTACGTACCCCGGAATCTGCATCGGTGTAGACGCGTCCATGATGCAACCAATATGCGCGTAGCCCGTCCATGTTGCGATGTAACCATATATCGGGTAATCAACCCGGCCGCGTGGCCGCGTGCCGGAATCTTGCGTCGGTGTAGACATGTCCATGATATCAACAAGGCGACTGATAATCAAAATGAAACATACGTGGAATTCTCCATCAACGCCGCCCGTCAAGTAAGTTCTCCGACAAGTCAATCGAGAGGCCCGCGGTAACAAATACCGCGCACGCTATCATGGCATAGACAAGTTTCCACAACAACAAGCATATGAGTTCACATGACTCAAAGTACTTTCATTTTATGCAAAGTCAGGGTTTTTAACCCAAGTACTACATCGTTAAGTTCTTAAGAGATCCATTACTTTTATAAAAAGTCACCCGATACCGTAGTATTAGAATGACCAACCCGCATTCCTTTTGAATCAAGTGACATTCTTTTCCTAAGTTCGGGTTTGCCTAGTTTGATTACCGACTTCGTTTCAAATGGTTTCATAGTTCTTGATTCCTTTTTAGAACAATTGAGTAATATATGTCCATGCGTGGAATTCTCGTCGGTAAGTTCTAGTCAGCGGTAACGCGAAATACCAGGCTAGTTTCTGACAAACTCGAAGTACTTTCATTTTATGCCAAAGTCGGTTTTAACCAGTACTACATCGTTAAGTTCTTTTAAAGAGATCCATTACTTTTATAAAAGTCACGATACAGTATTAGAATGACCAACCATTCGAATCAAGTGACATTCTAAGTTCGGTTTTTAGTTTGATTACTCGAGCTTACTCATTTTCAAATGGTTTGTAGTTCCAACTTAATCACTTGATTCCTTTTAGAACAATTGAGTAATATATGTCTCACGTGAGTAGGTTATTCTTGTTTACAACCTCTTATTCTGGCTGACCATGATCTAGAAAATGTAATATCATTTTGTCTCGTCTTAGTTTCTATGCGGATGGAGGTTTCTCTTGGTTTTAATCGATACATCATTATTGATACATTTTCCTTTATTAGCTGCGGTGATGCAGCCGATACATTACGATCTCGAAATCGGTAAAACATTATCCACTTTAAATAAAACCAAGTACTCATTACTCACGAATGAGGTTTCACACAAACATCCACATTAAAACAAATAAGTTAAGTCTCTTATCTTATAAGATCAAATCTCTTAACCAACATCGATAAACCATTTTCTTTACCTCTCTTTAAGACATTATACCTAACTCCCGTAAAGCTAGTATAACTCTTTTTAAAACCTTTAAAACCAAGTGTTACTCTCCTTAAGCGATTTATAAATCTTACGAAAATACATCAAGTTCTTTATTATAACAAGCGATTATAATTCACATCGATTACCTTTTAAAACCACAAGTATTTTCTTACCTACGTAAAGTGTTATAACTTGACTTCCCATGCCGTTATAACACTTTATGTTTTAAAAACAATCAAACCACAGTTAACACGTATGCGTCTACCGTACTACATAGTTCACACATATCATGCTAGAAGAGATAGGAAGAGGTTCGCATACCTCGCGGCGATTATCGACAATAAGCAAAAGCTCCAGTACTACAACGCTTGCTACTTTCCACTCGCTCAGTAGAATCGCTACTCTTAGTACTTTCACTATAAAGGCCCTGGCGTCTATTAAATCTTAAACACAGTTTCTATCTTTCTGAGAAAATTCGTGGCCTTCCCACATGTGACGTAAATCTCTCTCTCTATCAGTAGCTACCAAGCCAACGGGGGGTTTACGTCTAACGGGGCGTGTACCATCTATAGTAACTCTACACAAGTCTCATGTCTGATCCTATGTAAAACGATTCGATTCTTTTCTTTATTCTTGGGCTTAAGTCAAAAGACATTGCGAATACTAAGTATAGTTCCGTATATAGTATACTTCAACTATATATTCTAACAAACATGTAATTTCAATTACAATAGAGGACAAGATAATTACCTCGATAAGCCCGTAATTATCCAAGTTAAATGTCGATCATAACAGCGTTTAGCTCGACTCGGGTGCTCGTCGCTCCAGCAACCGCTGAAGTTACATCCAACTTCTGCTTAAATCCTTGACTAACAATGAAGATTCCTTAGGGTTTCGGTTTGAGACTAAAAGGTAGTATTTAGGCTCTACGTATAGAGGTAACTTTTGGAATACAACAAGGTATAAGGCAGGTATTTTGGGCATTATAGCAATACTTGGAAAACAACTTTCTACCAGGGGGTACCTGCGATAACACTCAGCGTGGGGGTATGCTCTCGGCCACAAGGCCAGCAGGGGTAGTACCTGCGGCCTGAGCCTCGCGAAAAGGGGAGGAGGGAAGCTCTCGGCTAGCACAACAAGAAAGGAGGAGAGGGTTTGAGACTTGGAAGTTTTGGATGAATGAAGTCTTGAAGCTTAGGGGTATTTATAGCAAAACCAAAAGCCAACCAATGGCCAAGATCAAGCCGTGTGCAAGGCAAGTGTAAGGCCAGATCAAGCCAAGTGCACCCACAAAAGACTCCACAAAACACTCCACAAAACAAGCCACAAAACAAGGCACAAAAGGAGGGACGATCGGCGAAGCCAACTGTCACGCCCGAATTAGGCAGTGGTTGGTGCCTTACCGGGCACCTAGTGATACAACATCGAGAAAACCAGCGGAAAATAAAACACGAGTCATGAAACAAGAGATATAATAAATAAGCAGACCAACCAAAGCAGTTGCCTTGGTATATCATAAAAACCGACAGTTATCCTTTTTACAAACCACACTTGTGATTACTCTGAGACCTCTAAGATTTACAACAACTATGGCGGGACGGGGCCCGCCCGTACCACAGAATGTACAAGAACCTACAACTCGAAACATGCAAAGATAAGCCTCGAAGGAGCGGAGCTTTCAGCGTTGAAATGAGATCCTAGGCGGGGATCACGGCCGATGTACCTCTACTGCGGCATGAGCGCGGCCCGAAGGAGAGTCGGTCTGCGGTACGAGTATGTGGCGTCAAATCGTAAATGAAATCATAATAGCCTAAAAAGCGGGAGCGTGTATGATAACCAAAATACGATGCACGACATAAAAGCGATCAGTCGGGGACTCGCGCCTCAAAGTCACCACTCAAATATAACTATGGGTCTCGCGCCCAGCGTCCATCGTGTTCGCATCATGGCGCGTGCCGGAATCTTTGCGCCGGTGTAGACATGTCCATGATGCAACCATAATAACAAGGCGCGTGGCCGCGTACCGAATCTTTGCCGGTGTAGACATGCCCGTATAACCTCGATAACAATATCTTTGGGTGGTCGACCTGCGCGTAGCCACATGCCCCGAATCTTGCGTCGGTGTAGACACGTCCGTGTTGCGATAATAACCATATATCGGGTAATCAACCGACGCGTGGCGCGTACCGGAATCTTTGCGTCGGTGTAGACATGTCCGTGTGACATCAACAACAAGCGATAATCAAAATGAAACATACGTGGAATTCTCCGTGCCCGGCGTGTCGAGTAAGTTCTCGACAAGTCAGCCCCTCTGTCGAGAGGCGGTAACTGAAATACCACGCTTGCCTGAAAGGCTATCATCACAAGCATAGGCAAGTTTCACAACAACAAGCATAGGCAAGTTTCCGCAACAACAAGCATAGGCAAGTTTCACACAGTCAAAGTACTTTCATTTTATGCCAAGTCAGGGTTTTAACCTAAAGTACTACGTGCGTTAAATTCTTTAAAGAGATCCGTTACTTTTATCAAGTCACCCGATACGTAGTATTAGAATGACCAACCATTCCTTTTCAAAATCAAGTAACAACATTCTTTTCCTAAGTTCGGTTTGCCTAGTTTGATTACTCAAACTTCCGTTTTTAAATGGTTTCATAGTTCATAAACTTAATCACTTGATTCCTTTTAGAACAATTGAGTAATATATGTCTCGCGTGAGTAGGTTATTCTTGTTTACAACATTCTTATTCACGACCATGATCTAGAAAATGTAATATCATTTTGTCTCGTCTTAGTTTCTATGCGGATGGAGGTTTCTGGTTTTTAATACGATACATCATTATTGATACATTTTCCTTTATTAGCTGCGATGGTGCAGCCGATACACGTTACGATCTCGAAATCGGTAAAACATTATCCCTTTAAATAAAACCAAGTACTCATTACTCACGAATGAGGTTTCATAACATCCACATTAAAACAAATAAGTTAAGTCTCTTATCTTATAAGATCAAGTCTCTTAACTTAACGTGATAAACCATTTTCTTTACCTCTATTTAAGACATTATACCTAACTCCCATAAAGCTAGTATAACTCTTTTTAAAACCTTTAAAACCAAGTGTTACTCTCCCTTAAAGCGATTTATAAATCTTACGAAAATACATCAAGTTCTTTATTATAACAAGCGGTTATAATTCACATCGATTACCTTTTAAAACCACAAGTATTTTCTTACCTACATAAAGTGTTATAACTTGACTTCCCGTAAAGCGTTATAACACTTTATGTTTTAAAAACAATCAAACACGGTTAACACGTATGCGTCTACCGTACTACATAGTTCACACATATCGTGCTGAAGAGATAGGAAGAGGTTCGCATACCTCGCGGCGATTATCGACAATAAGCAAAGCTCAAGTACTACAACGCACTGGCCACTTTCCACTCGCCGAGTAGAATCGCTACTCTTAGTACTTTCACCTATAAAGGCCACAAGCGTCTATTAAATCTTAAACACAGTTCCCGTCTTTCTGAGAAAATTAGGCACCTCCCCATGACGGCGTAAATCTCCTCGCTTTATCGGTCGGCTACGAAGCCAACCGGGGGTAAACACGTCTAACGGACGCGTACAATTCTACTACGGTAATGTTACATAAGTCTCTTATGTCTGACACAGGTAATTCTGATTCGATTCTTCTCTTTATTATCCATACATGTGATTCTTGTTCAATTCTTTATTCTTGGGCTTAAGTCAAAGACATTGCCACGATACTAAGTTCAGTTCTATATATAGTATACAACAACTATATATTCAACACTTATGTAATTTCAATTACAATAGAAGGGCGATAGTGTTTACCTCGATAAGCCCAAAATTATCCAAGTAAAAAGTCGATCTGAGCAGCGGCAGCTCTGCTCAGCGCTCTAAACAACCGCCAGAAGTTCTAACCAACCTACTTACAACTTCAACAACGGGTGAAGATTTCCTTAGGGTTTCGTTTTTGTGGCTAAAGGACAAAGGTAGTATTTCCGTACTCTATGCAAAGAGGTAACTTTTGGAATACTACAAGGTCTGAGCTAAGGTATTTTGGGCATTATAACAATCTTGGAGAGTATTTCTATACCTGACAACAAGGGTATTATCACGAAAACAACTAGGCTAGGGGTACCCAGCCGAGCACCACAAAGGGGAGGGTGGCCTCTCGGCCAAAGCTCCACAAAGGGGAGGGCACTTTGGGCGAACACAAGCAAGAGGGAGAGGAGGGTTTTCAAGACTTGGAAGTTTTGGAATGGATGAAGTCTTCACACTTGGGGTATTTATAGCAAAACCAAAGGCCAACCAAGGGCGAAGATCCTTCCAAGTGTATAGCAAGTGTAAGGACAAGATTAAGCCAAGTGCACCTAAACCCTACTCCACAAAACACTCCATGAAACAAGCCGCAAAGCAAGGCACAAAAGAAGAGCCAATCGGCGAGGCCGACCAAACCTCTTGGGCGCCCAAATCGTCGAGACATCCCACTTGCTTCGATGTGAGGGTGACACATGTCACCCTCCGTTGATCCAAAATGTTCGTTACTCGGAAAAATCCGCCAAAAAATATAAATGACATAGCGGAAATTCCCTACGAAAGGCGTGAAAGCGTTTCGTCGAAAAAGCGACTCTAGCAAGGGTGTTGTGCACAAAGAATTCGGCCAAGCCTAAAGAAGTTCGAAAATTTCTCGTCGTCCCACGTACATACTGCGGAAATACGGGTATAACATTCTCCTCGCCGAAACATTCGTCCGAATATTCCTTAAGTCTCAAAACAAGCGTCTTGATATAGTCTTCACTACTATACTTACGAGAATCAAACATGCCACGCTTTGGCCGCAAAATAACAAATGCACAAAATCACGAAATCCCAAGTCCACGAGGAATCACCTCTGTTATCACAAAAGTTCCCACGAGTCTAAAATATACTCCTCTGCGTCGTTTCACAAAAGCGATCGCGCTCGTTCACTTCTCCCTACCTCGTCGTGCCTGTTGAACACTCGAACTCTTCGATCTACGCACCACACTTGATCCAGCGTTTACTGTTTCCAACCCTTGGGTTACTACCTCCAACTTGGTCATCTTACTACCGCGATTTCCTCTAAGGCCGTTCTCGGCCTTGAATGATGCAGTGAACATATCTATGAACTCATCGATGGTCATCTAAGCTTGGGCTAGCACCCTCGTGACCACTGCCACTGGCGGGACCACCCAGACCGCCCGCCGAAGCGGCGGGGCGGGTTGGCCCAACATGGCCCAACCCGACCAGTGGCGCCGACTCCGCTCGCCCGACACGGAACCACGTCATGGAAGCTACCACTTCCGTCTCACACTAACCAGATTTTTAAATCACACTATAGCACAAAGCTATCCGAGCGTAACACTAAACACATCATTAACATCAATACATACAAGTATCTACGAGGTTAAGGATATACACGAAACTAGGCGGTTCGAGGCCGCTAAGCGGAACTTCCGCGACCTCTCAGTGGCCCATGTTGCTCTAGTAGTCTGTGCTATCCTACCAGCGCTACCACAGTCGGACGGTCTCTCGTCATATGGCCTGTTGGCGCCAGAATAACAAGCTCCCTTGGTACTCGACACTCACGAAATCGGTCTACCGCATCGACCACGAGGTAGGGGTGTGCATCGGCCAACACCCTACTCCCGCGAACATCTGAAACACAGGAGTCTGACGCTCCTGAATATCCCAAAGGTCGAAGGCTGCGGAGGACCACTCTGCAATGGCGGAGGTACATAACTAGTCACGATCTTTGGCGGTCCGCCTCGAAAATCGCCAAAATATCCGGCCGTCTTGGCGCCTTACGTGGCGGTCCGCTGCGTCGATCTCTGCGCTCGCCGCACCCAGTGCATGAGCACGAATGCGGGCAATGTCGTGCGGTGAAGAAAACACGAACAACTCTGCTAGGTAATCGTCGAGCCACTGTAACATATCGGTGCACTCGATCCTCCATACTAGCTACTAATGCGGGAACATCACTGGGCGATGAGTCGAACTCCACATTGTACTCGGCTATGCGCGTTACGCCTCAGCATCAAAAATCGCCGGCCCGAGCCCTCGCCGTTTGTGGAGGCGAAATGTGCCGGAAGGCCCGAAAACTTCGTCCCAAGCGGTGGAAGTGCATGCTCACCCGGGAAAGCTCCCGAGAGTCAAACCGATCATTGCGGTATCACGCGGCCGTCACGAACAAATATCGCAGACTTCGATCTCACGAAGCCTTGATCACCGCGTGATCCTCTGCAGCGGCGGATGAACTCCTGCGGATCATCCTCGAACCTCGACCCGTAAAACTACGGCGGGCTACAACTAAGGAAATCCAGTAGCCTCAGTATGCGCCTCGGGTGAACTACGAGTCTTCTTTGGGCTGAGGCTAACTGCGTCGGCCTATCCTCATGGTGGCCTGACCACGGCGATCGCGGGCCATCTCGCGCTGACCCGTCTCCCCGCTCGGTGTGGGTGGAGGCTCAGTCTTGTAGTCTCGGCACCAGCTGCTGCGGCTCTAAACTCTTTGGTCTTTGGCGGCGTCGCAAAACTTCGCCGTCGAAGCACTACCTCAGTCTTGGCCGGTCTGCGCCTCGTACTCCTCTGAATCCCACTAGCGACTCCTCGGCGCCTTGCCCCAGGCCTGGTTGCCTTCGCGGAGCATAAGCGGTAAAAATGAAATCGTCGGAGGTCCGACTTATCACCGACTCTAAGGCCGCGATCTCGGAATGAGAAGAATAGAAACCAATCCTAAATGTCTTATAACCTCACGATTATAGATGTGGTGCCTGTGCACGATAATCAGACTACTGAACACGATGCGTAGACACTTTCAGAGGACTAAGCGCTCACGATACCACTTTGTCACTTTGTCGCGAGCCTTGCTCGGCGACCCGACAAATGGTGCCGGGCCTGCGATCCACGAGGCATGCCTACGGCCGCTTCTCGGGATGTGCCATCTGAGAGCCGCGGTTGGTGCATTCGTGGTAGAGCTCGGCCTCTTTATCGCTCGGCCCAGAAGGAGTCGGTCTGATTACAAGTATGTGGCTTGTCAAATCGTAAATGAAATCATAATAGCCTAAAAGCGGGAGACATGTATGATAGCAAAATCGATGCATGACATAAGCGGTCAAGTCGAGGACTCGCGCCTCAAAGTCACCACTCAAATATAACTATGGGTCTCGCGCCCACAACATCCATCATGTTCGCATCGTGGCGCGTGCCGGGAATCTGCATCGGTGTAGACATGTCCGTGATGCAACCATAATAACAAGGCGCGTGGCCACGTACCGAATCTTTGCGCCGGTGTAGGCATGCCCGTAACCTCGATATGATATCTTGGGTGGTCAACCTGCGCGTAGCCACGTGCCCCGGAATCTTGCGTCGGTGTGAACCGTCCGTATTGCGGTAATAACCATATATCGGGTAATCAACGACGCGTGGCCGCGTGCCGGAATCTTTGCGTCGGTGTAGACATGTCCATGTGACATCAGCAACAAGGCGATAATCAAAATGGAAACATACGTGGAATTCTCCATCATTGCCGGCGTGTCGAGTAAGTTCTCGACAAGTCAGCGGCCTGCTGTCGAGGAAGCGGTAACACGAAATACCACACTTGCGCAATAAGGCTATCATCACAAGCATGGCAAGTTTCACAACAACAAGCATGGCGAGTTTCACAACAACAAGCATAGGCAAGTTTCACACAAGTCAAAGTACTTTCATTTTATGCCAAGTCAGGGTTTAACCTAAAGTACTACGTCGTTAAATTCTTTAAAGAGATCCATTACTTTTATCAAGTCACGATACGTAGTATTAGAATGACCAACCCACATTCATTTTCAAAATCAAGTAACAACATTCTTTTCCTAAGTTCGGTTTGCCTAGTTTGATTACTCGAAACTTCTCATTTTTAAATGGTTTCATAGTTCGTAAACTTAATCACTTGATTCCTTTTTAGAACAATTGAGTAATATATGTCTCACGTGAGTAGGTTATTCTTGTTTACAACATTCTTATTACGACCATGATCTAGAAAATGTAATATCATTTTGTCTCGTCTTAGTTTCTATGCGGATGGAGGTTTCTCTTGGTTTTAATCGATACATCATTATTGATACATTTTCCTTTATTAATTGCGATGATGCAGCCGATACACATTACGATCTCGAAATCGGTAAAACATTATCCCTTTAAATAAAACCAAGTACTCATTACTCACGAATGAGGTTTCATACAAACATCCACATTAAAACAAATAAGTTAAGTCTCTTATCTTATAAGATCAATCTCTTAACTTAACGTGATAAACCATTTTCTTTACCTCTATTTAAGACATTATACCTAACTCCCGTAAAGCTAGTATAACTCTTTTTAAAACCTTTAAAACCAAGTGTTACTCTCCCTTCAAGCTTGATTTATAAATCTTACGAAAATACATCAAGTTCTTTATTATAACAAGCGATTATAATTCCATGATTACCTTTTAAAACCACAAAGTATTTTCTTACCTCATAAAAATTATAACTTGACTTCCCGTAAAGCGTTATAACACTTTATGTTTTAAAAACAATCAAACACAGTTAACACGTATGCGTCTACCGTACTACATAGTTCACACATATCATGCTAGAAGAGATAGGAAGAGGTTCACATACCTCGGCGATTATCGACAATAAGCAAAAAGCTCCAGTACTACAACGCACTAGCCCTTTCCACTCGCGAGTAGAATACGCTACTCTTAGTACTTTCACCTATAAAGGCCTGGCGTCTATTAAATCTTAAACACAAGTTCCCGTCTTTCTCTGAAAATTCGGCACCTCCCCATGCGTAAATCTCTCGCTTTATCGAGGTCGGCTACAAGCCAACGAGATAAATACGTCTAACAGGACGCGTACAATTCTACTACGGTAATGTTACATAAGTCTCTTTATGTCTGATAGGTAATTCTGATTCGATTCTTCTCTTTATTATCATACATGTGATTCTTTGTTCAATTCTTTATTCTTGGGCTTAAGTCAAAGACATTGCCACGATACTAAGTTGATTCTATATATAGTATACAACAACTATATATTCAACACTTATGTAATTTCCAATTACAATAGAAGAACGATAGTGTTTACCTCGATAAGCCCAAAATTATCCAAGTAAAAAGTCGATCTGAGCAGCGCAGCTCACTGCTCAGCGCTCTAAACAACCCTTAGAAGTTCTAACCAACTTCTACTTACAGCTTCAACAACGGGTGAAGATTTCCTTAGGGTTTCGTTTTTGTGGCTAAAGGACAAAGGTAGTATTTCAGTACTACATGCAAAGAGGTAACTTTTGGAATACTACAAGGTCTGAGGCTAAGGTATTTTGGGCATTATAACAATCTTGGAGAGTATTTCTATACCTGACAAGGGGTATTATCAAAACAACTAGGCTAGGGGGTACCCGTGAGGCACCCTGAGGGGAGGGTGGCCTCTCGGCCAAAGCTCCACAAAAGGGGAGGGCCTTTGGGCGAACACAAGCAAGAGGAGAGGAGGGTTTTCAAGACTTGGAAGTTTTGGAATGGATGAAGTCTTCACAGCAGGGGTATTTATAGCAAAACCAAAGGCCAACCAAGGGCGAAGATCCTTCCAAGTGTATAGCAAGTGTAAGGACAAGATTAAGCCAAGTGCACCTAAACCCTACTCCACAAAACACTCCATGAAACAAGCCACAAAGCAAGGCACAAAGAAGGAGCCAATCGGCCGAGGCCAGCAAACCTCTTGGGCCTTGAATCGTCGAGACATCCACTTGCTTCCGATGTGAGGGTGACACGTGTCACCCTCGTTGATCCAAAATGTTTCGTTACTCGGAAAAATCCATAAAAAATATAAATGACATAGCGGAAATTCCCTACGAAAGTGAAAGCGTTTAGTCAACGACTCTAGCAAGGTGTTGTGCACAAAAGAATTCGGCCAAGCCTAAAGAAGTTCGAAAATTTCTCGTCGTCCCGCGTACATACTGCGGAAATCTGGGTATAACACACCAATCCTCTTGGGCCTTGATCGTCGAAGCCACCTATTGCTTCGATGTGAGGGTGACACGTATCACCCTCCGTTGATCAAAATGTTAGTCTCTCGGAAAAATCCATAAAATTATAAATGACATAGCGGAATTTTCCCTACGAAAAAATGAAGCGTTTAAAACGACTCTATTTGGCACTTGTGCCCAAATTGATCCTTTGCCTAACTTAAGGCTCAAATTCTCTCGTCGTCATACGTACATACTGCGGAAATACGGTATAACATTCTCCTCGCCAGAAACATTCGTCGAATGTTCCTTCTCAATCTCAACACAAACATGCGCTAGTATAGCGCTTCACGCTATCTGGCGAAAGCGATCATGCCACGCTGGCCATAAAATAACAAGCGCACGATACTTAAACCCAAGTCAGCGAAACACCTCTAATCATCACAAAACCCGCACGAGGTCTAAAATATACTTCCTTCACACGCCCGTTTCACAAAGAAAGCGATCACCTGCGTTCACTTTTCCCCTATCTTGTTGTACCGCTTCCGAACACTCGAACTCTTTCTAGTATCAGTACCACGCTTCGTCAGCGCTACATTTCCAACCCTTGGAGTCACTACCTCGAGCTTGGTCATCTCGCTAACGATCTTCTACAAGGCGTTCGGCCTCGCGATCGACACGGTCGAACATATCCACCAACTCATACGATGGTCATACAAACTTGGGCCTAGCACCCTCGTGACCGCCACTGGCGGGACCACCGAGCTGACCGCCGCCGAAGCGGGGCGGGTTGGCGCGACATGGCCAAACCGACCAGCATGGCGCTGACTTCCGCTCGCCGACGGAACACATCATGGAAGCTACCACTTCCATCTCACACTAACGATTTAAATCACACTAGCACAAAGCTATCCGAACATAACACTTAACACATCATTAACATCAATACAAACAAGTATCAGCGGGGTTAAGGATATACACGAAACTAGGCGGTTGAGGCCGCTAAAGCGAGAACTTCCACCGCGACCTCTGGTGGTCACGGCTGCTCTAGTAATCTGTGCTATCTACCGGCGCTACCCCAGTCGGACGGTCTCGTCATATGGCCTGTTGGCGCAAGAATAACAAGCTCCCTTGGTACTCGACACTCCCGAAATGCGGTCTACATCGACCACAGAGGTAGGGGTGAGCGTCGCCAACACCCCTGCTCACGAACATCCCGAAACACAGGAGCCACGACTGCTCATGAATATCCCAATGGTCCAGAAGGCTGCGGAGGACCACTCTGCAATGGCGGAGGTACATAACTAGTCTGCTGCTGAGGCGGTCCGCCTCGAAAGTCATCAAAATATTCGGCCGTCTTGGCCTTAACCTGTGGCGGTCCGCGTCGATCTGCGCTCGCCGCAGTGCATGAGCACGAATGCGGGCAATGTCCATGCGGTGAAGAGAAACACGAACAACTCTGCTAGGTAATCGTGAGCCACTGTAACATATCGGTGCACTCGATCCTCCATACTAGCTACTAATGCGGGAACATCTGGGCGATGAGTCGAACTCCACATTGTACTCGAGTATGCGCGGGTTACGCCTCAGCATCAAAAATCTGTCGGCCGAGCCCTCGCCGTTTGTGGAGGCGAAATGTGCCGAGAAGGCCCGAAAACTTCGTCCCAAGCGGTGGAAGTGCATGCTCTCCCGGGAAAGCTCGCGAGTCAAACCGATCGGCTGCGGTATCACGCGGCCGATGCGAACAAATATCACAGACTCGATCTCGAAGCCTTGATCACCGCGCTGATCTCTGCGGCGGCGGATGAACTCCTGCGGATCATCTCGACCTCGACGTAAAACTTCGGCGGGCTCTGACTAAGAAATCCGTAGCCTCAGTATGCGCCTGGGTGCACTACAGTCTTCTTTGGGCTAGGCTGCTGCGTCGGCCTATCCTCATATCAGCCTGACCACGGCCAATAAGCCGTCTCGCGTGACCCGTCTCCCGCTCGGTGTGGGGTGGAGGCTCGAAGTCTTGTAGTCTCGGCAGCTGCTGCGGCTCTAAACTCTCTTTGGTCTTTGGCGGCGTCGCAAACTTCGCCGTCTGAAGCACCTCAGTCTTGGCCAGGGCTGCGCCCTCGTGCTCTCTGAAACCCACTAGCGGCTCCTCGGCGCCTTGCCATCAGGTCTGGTTGCCTTCGCGAGCATAAGCGGTAAAAGCGAAACACGTCGGAGGGTCGACTTACAACCGCGACTCTAAGCACGATCTCGGAATGAGAAGAATGAAACCAATCCTAAATGTCCTATAGCCTCACGATTATAGATGTGGTGCACAACACGATAATCAAGACTACTAGAGCGATGCGTAGACACTTTCGAGGACTAAGCGCTCGATACCACTTTGCGCCGAACCGGGCAGATTCTTGGTGCCTTACCGGGCACCTAGTGATACAACATCGAGAAAACCAGCGGAAAATAAAACACGAGTCATAAACAAGAGATATAATAAATAAGCAGGCCAACGAGGCAGTTGCCTTGGTATATACAAAAAGCGACAGTTATCCTTTTTACAAACCACACTTGCGATTACTCTGACCTCTAAGATTTACAACAACTATGGCGGAATGGGGCCACGCCGTACCACGAATATACAGAACCTACAACTCGAAACATGCAAAGATAAGCCTCAGAAGGCGGAGCTTTCAACCTTTGAAATGAGATCCTAGGCGGGGATCACGGCCGATGTACCTCTACTGCGGCGTGAGCGCGACCCCGAAGGAGGTCGATGACAGTACCAAGTATGTGAAAGCGGCAAATCGTAAATGAAATCATAATAGCCTAAAAAGCGGGAGGCATGTATGATAGCAAAATCTGATGCAGCAACATAAGCGATCAAGTCGGGGACTCGCGCCTCAAAGTCACCACTCGAATATAACTATGGGTCTCGTACCCACAACGTCCATCTTGTTCGCGTCGTGGCGCGTGCCGGAATCTTGCATCGGTGTAGACATGTCCGTGATGCAACAATAATAACAAGGCGCGTGGCCACGTACCGGAATCTTTGCGCCGGTGTAGACGTGCCCGTATACCTCGATAACAATATCTTTGGGTGGTCAACCTGCGCGTAGCCCACGTGCCGGAATCTTGCATCGGTGTAGACACGTCCGTGTTGCGGTAATAACCGTATATCGGGTAATCAACGGCCGCGTGGCCGCGTGCCGGAATCTGCGTCGGTGTAGACATGTCCGTGTGATATCAGCAACAAGGCGATAATCAAAATGGAAACATACGTGGAATTCTCCATCAGCTGCCGGCACGTCCAGTAAGTTCTCAACAAGTCAGCGGCCTCTGTCGAGAGCGGTAACGCGAAATACCACACTTGCACAACAAAGGCTATCATCACAAGCGTAGACAAGTTTCACAACAACAAGCATACACAAGTTTCACACAACTCAAAGTACTTTCATTTTATGCCAAAGTCGGGTTTTAACCCCAAAGTACTACATCGTTAAGTTCTTTTAAAAGAGATCCATTACTTTTATAAAAGTCACCGATACCGTAGTATTAGAATGACCAACCCACATTCCTTTTGAGAATCAAGTAACAACATTCTTTTCCTAAGTTCGGTTTGCCTAGTTTGATTACTCAAACTTCTCATTTCAAATGGTTTCATAGTTCCCAAACTTAATCACTTGATTCCTTTTTAGAACAATTGAGTAATATATGTCTCACGTGAGAGTAGGTTATTCTTGTTTACAACACTCTTATTACAATGACCATGATCTAGAAAATGTAATATCATTTTGTCGTCTTAGTTTATGCGGATGGAGGTTTCTACTGGTTTTAATCGATACATCATTATTGATACATTTTCCTTTATTAGCAGCTGCGGTGGTGCATCGATACACGTTACGATTTCAAATCGGTAAAACATTATCCCTTTAAATAAAACCAAGTACTCATTACTCACGAATGAGGTTTCACACAAACATTCACATTAAAACAAATAAGTTAAGTCTCTTATCTTATAAGATCAAGTCTCTTAACTTAACGTGATAAACCATTTTCTTTACCATTCTTAAGTCATTATACCTAACTCCCCATAAAGCTAGTATAACTCTTTTTAAAACCTTTAAAACCAAGTGTTACTCTCATTCAAAAGCGATTTATAAATCTTTTGAAACACATCAAGTTCTTTATTATAACTAGCGATTATAATTCACATCGATTACCTTTTAAAACCACAAAGTATTTTCTTACCTACATAAAAGTGTTATAACAACTTCCCATAAAGCGTTATAACACTTTATGTTTTAAAACAATCAAACACAGTTAGCGTATGTCGTCTGCTACATAGTTCACACATATCATGCTAGAAGAGATAGGAAGAGGTTCGCATACCTCGCGACGATTTATCGACAATAAGCAAAATGCTCCAAGTACTACAACGCACTAGCCACTTTCCACTCCTCGAGTAGAATACGCTACTCTTAGTACTTTCACCTATAAAGGTCCTGGCGTCTATTAACCCTAAAACACAAGTTTCTATCTTTCTCTGAAAATTCGACACCTCACCACACTTGGCGTAAATCTCCTCTCTATCGAGGCTGCTACAAGCCAACGGGGTTTACATCTAACAGGGCGTGTACCATCCTACTTAGTAACTCTACAAGTCTTTATGTCTGATCTATGTAAAAACGATTCGATTCTTTTCTTTATTCTTGGGCTTAAGTCAAAGACATTGCGAATACTAAGTATAGTTCCATATATAGTATACTTCTATATATTCTAACAAACATGTAATTTCCAATTACAATAGAGGACAAGATAATTACCTCGATAATCCCATAATTATCCAAGTTAAATGTCGATCCTTAGCAGCGTTTAGCTCGACTCAAGTGCTCGTCCATTTCCAAACAACCGCCAGAAGTTACATCCAACCACTTAAATCCTTCAACTAACAATGAAGATTCCTTAGGGTTTCGGTTTGAGACTAAAAAGGTAGTATTTGGGCTCTACGTATAGAGGTAACTTTTGGAATACAACAAGGTATAAGGCGAGTATTTTGGGCATTATAGCAATACTTGGAAGACAACTTTCTACCGAGGGGGTACCTCACGATAACACTCAGCGTGGGGGTATGCTCTCGACCACAGGCCACTAGGGGGTAGTACCCTCTCGGCCACAAGGCCTCACGAAAATGGGGAGGGAGGGGAAGCTCTCGGCTAGCACAACAAGAAAGGAGGAGAGGGTTTCAAGACTTGGAATTTTTGGATGAATGAAGTCTTGAAGCTTAGGGGTATTTATAGCAAAACCAAAAGTCAACCAATGGCGAAGATCAAGCCATGTGCAAGGCAAGTGTAAGGCCAAGATCAAGCCAAGTGCACCTGAAACACTCCACAAAACACTCATGAAACAAGCCACAAAACAAGGCACAAAAGGAGGGACGATCGGCGAGGCCAGCATCCTCTTGGGCCTTGATCGTCAAGCCACCTATTTGCTTCCAATGTGAGGTGACACATGTCACCCTCCGTTGGTCCAAAATGTTTAGTCTCTCGGAAAAATCCATAAAAATTATAAATGACATAGCGGAATTTTCCCTACGAAAGCTGTGAAGCGTTTAAATCAACGACTCTGTTGGCACTTGTGCCCAAATTCGGTCCTTTGCCTAACTTAAGGCTCAAATTCTCTACGTACGTCCTTACGTACATACTCTGGAAATACGGGGTATAACATAGGATCACCTTTCAGCGTATTGGGAAGCTCCGTTCCTTCGGAGGCTTATCTTTTGGTATGTTACCCTGAGTCTGTAGATTCTTATACATTCAGGGGTATGGCGGGGCCCTGTCCCGTCATAGCTGTTGTAAAAATCTTAAGTGCATAACCTTGTTGTGGCGGGGTTTGTAAAAGGATAAGCTGTTGGGTATTTATGTATATATATGATGAAGGCAATTTGTTTTGGTTTGCTTTGTTTATTTATCTTTTCTCTTAATTCATGTTCATGTTTTATTTCGCTGATTTTCTCGATGTTGTATCACTAGGGTGCGAGGTAAGGCACGATCACGGGCAGGTTGGGTCGTGACAAAGTAGTATCGAAGCGATTAGTCTTCGGAAAGTGTCTGAGCCGTGTCTAGTAGAGTCTTGATTATCGGTGTGTTGTGCACCACATCTATGTCGAGGAGGCTGCGGACATTTAGGATTAGTTTCCATTCTTCTCATTACGAGATCGTGCCTTAGGCGTGTGATAAATTGGACCCTACGGCGTATTCTTTTCCTTTATCGATTATGCCTCGCGTAAAGCGACCCGAGCCAGATGGGCAAGGCGATCGAGGAGTTGTTAGTGAGATCTGAGAGTGCGAGCGCGAGCGATCGGTGCACGAGCGATGCTTCCGGCCCGGGTTTCGCGGCGCCGCCCGGCCAGCGAGTTTAGAGCGCGGCGGTGGCTGCTGAGACTACAATACACGAGCCTCGATCCCGGCTTTGGAAGCGAATGAGATAAGTACAAGGAGATGGCGATTACTGGCGAGTCGTGGCGAATATGAGATAAATTTGGATCGTGATTCCGGCCCAATGCACCGTAGTTCACCGGCGAGCAGTTTGAGGCTACGTGACTTTACGAGTTGTAGCCCTTGGTGTTATGGATCGAGAGGCGGGGCGACCCTCGGGAGTTTATCAAGCGACTCTGACGGATCATGAGTGATCGAGCCTCGAGCGAAGTCGGTGGTATTGAGTTACGCATCATTGCGTGATCTGCGATTGGTGGTTTGATTCGTGGGGCTGTCGGGAAGAGCATGCACTTCCAGCAGATTTGGGACGAGTTCTCGAGGCATTTCTTGCACATTTCTTGCCTCGCGAGATGAGGAGGCTCGGTAAACAGTTTTTGACATTAAGCGGGGCGGGCGGGCGGTTAGAAGTACAATGTGGAGTTCGACTCATTAGCTCGGTATGTTCCTGTGGTAGCGATATGGAGGGCAGTACACCGCTACGTCACGGGCTGGATGATTACTTAGCGAGCTTATGCGGGTGTAGCTCTTGGCCGGCATGGACATTGCCGCGTCTGGCTCGTGCACTAGGATGTGAGGCACGGAGAGGTCGGCGGAATGGCGGTCGCGAAGAGGGCGAGCAGCGGGGTCCTTTGGTAACTTTCGAGCGGACCGCCTCGGCCGATCTAGTTATGTACCTCCGATCTGAGTGGTCCTCCTCGATCTTGGGGCGTTGGGGTATTCGGGAGCTGGTGAGCTCCGGGAGCTTAGTTCCACGGTATACGTGAGTGCTAGCGGCGGATTCATGTCCCCCGGTGTGCGATGTGGCAAACATCATCCCGGGAATGTCGTCTTTTTGCGGTGCTTGTTTCACTGCGGCCGTCGAGCCATGTGGCGAAGCGTGCTTATAGGAGAGTGCGCGGCTTGGCGCGGCTGCGGATCGATGGCGAGTTCATCGCCTTCTGATTATCGCCTGCGGTGGACTTATGATTAGAATGGGCGGTAGCTTCGGTATATCCTTAACCTACAGAGGCTTGTATGTTTTGATGTTATGTTAATGTGTTAAGTGTTTTGTTCGGATAGCTTTGTGCAAAAATGTGATTTAGAAACCTGGTTTGTTGAAAGGATAAGTCCCTGGGTAGTGTGAGAGGGAAGTGGTAGCTTTCATGACGTAATTTTGTAAGATCGTTCCGTATCGGGAACAAGAGCGTGATGCGTTACGTGGGTCGGGTTGGGGCCATGTTGAGGGCCAACCCGCGGCCTGTTTCGAGATGGGGTCAGCTGCAGGTGGTCGCCCGGTGGTAGGGTCACGAGGGTGCTAGGCCCATGTCTAGATGACCATCGTATGAGTTCGTGGATATGTTCGACCATAAGCGGATCGTGAAGGCCGGGAATGGCCTTAGGGAAGATTGAGGCTAGTAAGATGACCAAGTTTGGAGGTGGTAACTCCAAAGTTTTGGAAACTGAAGCAATGACTGAAGTATGGTGCGTATACTAGAAGAGTTCAAGTGTTCGAGGAGGGCACGACGAGTAAGGAAGGAAGAGAACGTGTGTTATGTTTGTGGCCATGTGTGGCAGTGGAAACTTGTTAGAAGAACTTCATCTTTATCCGCCTTGAGAAGGAACATTCGGGACGAATGTTTCTAAGGAGGGGAGAATGTTATACCCCGTATTTTTCAGAGTATGTACGTGAGGGCGTACGTATAATAATTTAAGCCTAAAGGTGGGCTAGTTTCGAAATTTGTACACAACACCCGATTGGAGTCGTTTTTTTAAAAGACGTTTCCACGACTTTCGTAGGAAAATTCGGCTATGTCATTTCTAATTTTTACGGATTTTTCAGAGGCGAAACATTTTGGACCAGCGGGAGGTGACAAGTGTCACCCTCGCATTGGAAGAGGTGGCGATAAAGGCTTGGCCGATTGGGTCTTGTGTAGTAGGTAGGATATTTTGTGCAAGTTGTGTGGTAGATGGATAAGGTACACATGGTGGAATCCTAGCCCTACACTTGCTAACACTTGGGTGGATCTTGGCCATTGGTTGGCCATTTCTTGACCTATAAATACCCACTTGGTTGATGAACTTTCTTCGTCAAAAATTATCTAAGTCTTGAAAATCCCTCCCTCTCCCTCTTGTTGTTTCGTCCACCACACCCCCTCCCCTTTGAGAGCCTAAGCCAGAGGCAACCCACACTAGCCTAGTTGTGCTAGTCAAATACTACCCCACTTGGTAGAAATGTATTCTACAAGTATTGTTATAATGCCCAAAATACTTTAGCCAAATACCTTGTAGTACTTTCCAAAGTACCCTTTATCTGAAAGCCGGAAATACTATTATACTTTCCTTTAGCCACTAAACGAAACCCTAAGGAAAATCTTCACCGTAGTTGAAGTTTTAAGTAGAAGTTAGTTAGAACTTCTAAGGGTTGTTTGGAGGCGGATTGGAGCACTCGGAGTAGGAGCTAAAGCGTTGCTCGGGAAGCGACTTTAAACTCGGAAAATTTTGGGCTTATCGAGTAAATCTCTTGTCCTTCTAGTGTAATTGGAAATTACATCTTGTAGTAGTATAGAAATGAATATAAGATTCATAGGAGAGAATTGAGCATAATAGATAGATATTCTGAAAAGACTTGGCGAAATCACTTGAGAAGAATATAAGTAGAAGTTAAAGCGTACTTACATGGGATTTGTATATCTGATGGTGATAACCTTTATTGGTTGAATGTTACAAGTAGCATGGGCTACTTAGAAGGTGGACGAGCTAGCAGGGTTGTAAGCCGTGGAAGTGGGCGTTTTTGCTTATAGTCGATAATCGTCGCGAGGTATGTGATTCTTCCTATACTCTTGAGCATGATATTTTAAAGGAAGATATATATAATGCGGCAATGTCTTTTGACTTAAGCTGAATAATACATAGTGCGGTAGGCGTCGTGTGCTAATTGAGCGTGGTTATGCGGCAATGTCTTTGACTTAAGCTTTGAATAATATATAGTGCGGTGAAGCGTACGTGTGCTAATTGAGCGTGGTTATGCGGCATTGTCTTTGACTTAAGCCTAAATACTAAGAACCTTGAATGTATTTCAAATGTTAAGAAACCATTTTTGAAAGAAGAGTAACACTTGGTTTTAAAGGTTTTAAAAGAGTTATACTAGCTTTATGGGAGTTAGGTATAACGTCTTAAGAGAGGTAAATGGTTTACTGATTACAGAAGTTAAGAGACTTGATCTTATAAGATAAGAGACTTAACTTAAATGACTTAAAATGAGTTTTTGTGTGAAACCTCATTCGTGAGTAATGAGTGCGTGGTTTTAAAAGGAATAATGTTTCTTGATTTGAATCAGAGCGTGTAACGACAAACCGCTGCGGCGTTAATAAAGGAAAATGTATTAAATAATGAAGTATTATTAAAACCGTAGAAACCTCCATCATGAAGAAGCTAAGATAAGACAAAATGATATTACATTTCCTAGATCATGGGCTTAATAAGATTGATTATGAATAAGAATAACCTACACTCATATAAGGCATATGTTACTCAATAGTTTTAAAAGGGATTAAGACATTGAACTATGAAACTTTTCTAAAAGAGACTTGAGTAATGAAAATTAGGCAAGCTGGAACTTTAGGAAAAGAAAGGCATTGTGTTGTCTTAAAATGGTTTAAAACTTAAAGTGTTATAATGACTTTATGGGAAGTTGGTTATAACGACTTTATGAAAACAAAAGAAGGGTTTTATCATTGGTTTTAAATATGGAAACTTGGCTTTAATAAGAGAAGTTGTTTTGCTTAAAGGATGTAAGTCACTCTATTTTTATACTACGGTGTCGGGTGACTTTTATAAAAGGAATGGATCTCTTTAAAGGAATTTAACGTCGTAGTACTTTGAGTTAAAACGGACTTTGACATAAAATGAAAGTACCTTGAGTTGGGTGTAACTTGCTTATGCTTGTTGTTATGAAACTTGACCGTATTACGTGTGATAGCCTTGTTGTGCAAATCTTGTGTTCTACTCGACTCTTAGGTTCATCAGGAATGTATTTCACTTGATTACCGGTTCATCAGGGAATGTATTTCACTTGATTACGGTTCATCCGAATGTATTTCATGATTACGGTTCATCAGGAATGTATTTCACTTGATTCTGGTTAAATAGAATGTATATCACTTGACTCGGTTCATCCAGGAATGTATTTCAGCGACTCTGGGTTCATCCAGAATGTATTCCACACGTTTCTATATTGGGTCCATAAGATGGGCGAGACACATTATCGTATCACATGATTTGTACCTAGGCTGGCGGTGAGGAAGAAGTTCCACGGGCATGAGGATGACTTTGAGGCGTGAGTCACGACTTGACATATTGGCTTCTATGTTGTGAGCGTAGTTTGGTTATCATACATGTCTCACCTTTATATAGACTATTATGATTTCATATACAGTATTTCTGATTTCACATACTTGGTACTGTTATCTTGACCTCCTTGAAGTGCGTTCATCTGCGAGTAAAGGTACATCGGCTATCGATCCATTTTAGGATCACCTTTCGGCGTATTGGGAAGCTCCGTTCCTTGGAGGCTTATCTTTTGGTATGTTACCACAGTGCAGATTCTTATACATTCGGGGTATGGCGGGCCACTGTCCCGTCATAAATTGTAAAAATCTTAAGTGCATGCTTTGTTGTGGCGGGGTTTGTAAAAGGATAATTGTTAGGGTATTTATGTATATATATGATGAAGGCAAGCTGTTTTGGTTTGCTTTGTTTATTTATCTTTTCTCTTAATTCATGTTCATGTTTTTATTTCGTGATTTTCTCGATGTTGTATCACTAGGGTGCGGGGTAAGGCACGATCCGCGAGGCGGGTTGGTCGTGACAATCCACATCGTATAAGCGTGTCGAGGAGTATCCTCGTGGTCGTCTTTGTCACGACCCGACCGGGCGCGGCGGTGCCTACAGGCACCCGTTCAGTATACATCGAGAGAATAGCGGCGGAACATACCTGACATAAACACGTGTGTAAATAATATAACAACGCGAGGCTGGCCGGATAAGGCGCGCCATAATATAAACAAGGTCAAAGTACAACTTTACAACCCGATTCTTATGGCCCAACCACATAGGTGAATACAGGACCTCTGGAATAACAAGCGTGGCGGGACGGGGGCCGCCATACCACTGAATGTACATAATCTATAACATCGGGGACAAGGCGTACCAAAGAAGGACAAGCCTCAGGAGAATGGAGCTTCCGGCGTCCGATAAGTGATCACAGAATGTGGATCCATGACACCTTACCCTTTCTGCGGCATGAGCGCGGCCCAGGGCGAGGGTCGATGCAATATGTACTAAGTATGTAAAGCGGAAAATCTTTGTAATTACATCATAAATCTAAATCAAAGCGGAGGCGTGTATGATAATCGATTACGATTACCACATGCCTTACTATGATAGAGAGCAAAATAAGGGTATCCTACAACAAAAAAATAGGATTTGACTCCTACTCGCGGGACTATTTCACCGCGTAGGTCGATGGACCCGAGTGAGGCATTCCTCGCGTGGGACTATTTCACCGCGTAAGCCCTTTCGGACTCGCGTGAGGTATTCCTCGCGTAAATTTGGACCGCCGCGTGGGACTATTTCACCGCATAAGCCCTATGGACTCGCGTGAGGTATTCTCGCATCGTGGGTAGCAAATCCACGGAAATATGCAATGCCACAAACAGGGAATGACCATTGCGAATAATATATCACTAGCACCGTCAGGCTATCACGCATAACATAAGCACTACTGAAACATAATAAATAAGCAAGTTAAGAAAATCCCTAACCTTTATTATTCTTGTTACATCTATATAGACACTCTCCTTTTAGTTTATCAAGGCACTAACATGTCTTTTATAAAAATCAGGAGTTAACCCAGTACTACGTACTTCATTCTTTAAAACAAATGACTCTTTTTAGTAGAAACTTCCAGATACTATTAATCCTAGTATCAAGTCAAATTACATTTCAAGGCAAGTCACAACACCACTTAGAAATAAAGTTAGGTTTCTAAATCAAGTGACTCCTTTCTTATAAAACCTTAGGCAATTGATGCCTTAAAATCAAATTGCCTTCCATTAAATCAAGTCATTTATCTTTCCATAAAGTCAATATAACCAACTCCCATAAAGTCGTTATATTCACTTTATACCTTAGTCAATACCATTTCCTATCCGAGGGACTTATCGTTAAAAGCGACCGCAGTATCACATACTTTAAAATTCTTCAAGTCCTTATCTTTAACAAGACTTAAGGCGTCTTTAATATTCTCAGAAGTGAGTTAATCTCTAACTCACCCGACTTGGCATTTCATAAAGCAGGTAAAGAATGTCATAGTCTTGTGCGTCTGCGTACTATATCGTGAAACTAGTCATGCTCGAAGGATAGGAAAAGTTCTGCATACCTCGTAGATCAACCAACACCAAGTACAAAGTCACGCGTAGTATGTCAACCTATAATATTCACGATCGTCTATTAAGGCCTTACTTCAATCGTAGAATATTATAAAGGTTAAGTCTCTATATTCTACGGAAAATCGGACACCTCCTTTGTTTTTACTTACTTTGCCACCTTTTCCAAGGTCGAAATACAATAACCAAACAGCCCCGATTGGCTCGCAGCAATATAGAAGATAATCGATGCAAATGAATAACCAAACAGCCCCAATTGGCTCACAACAATATAGAAGGTCGTTGATGCAAATGAATAACTAAACAGCCCCAATTGGCTCACAACAATATAGAAGGTCGTTCAATGCAAATGAATAACCAAACAACCCGATTGGCTCACGACAATATAAATAATCTTGTAATACTTTCAAAGAACAAGATTATACCTCGATGATTCTTAATCCGACTCCAATCGAAGTCGCTCCTTAGTAGTTTATAGCCACTCCAAGACAACTTCAAACCGCTTGTTGAGGCCCTAGAACAATACCGACAATTATCCTCCAAATCTTCAAATAAAACCTAGAAAGACCCTTAGGTTTTTTAATGCGACTAACAGTAAACAATTTTTTTCCAAGATTTTTCTATTGAGATGTGTTTGATACACCTAAGAACCTTGGTTTAAAGTGGGAATTAAAGAACAAGGAACAAAGATTTTCCTTTTTTTTTTTAAGAGAAGCGAGAGCTCGAGCTCTATGTTCTTCAATTTGTGCAATTTTTCTAAGTGTTGGCTCTCTCTAGCACTACTAGTAGTAATATATAGTACCTTGGAGGGTTATGATAATAACACATGGGTGGTTTAGATGTAGTCTTGCTAAAAATCAAGACCAAGGTGGGACCTTTGACTTTAGTCAATATACTCATCTTCTGAGTTGCAAGACTTAGCCTTAGAAGACTTATGGTAAATGACCATATTGGCCATGCCATTTCGTCGAGGCATTGCTAAGGGGGTGACACGTGTAAGCCTCCCGTTCGACACAACCAATGTTTTAGACAATTTCATAATTTCCGCTAAATTTTTACAAGTCTCAAATCCTTAACATATGTGAGTTCTTACTTACGTTCTTAAGGCAAGTCCTGTAATTACGGGGTGTAACATTCTTCCTCCCTTAGAAACATTCGTCCCCGAATGTTCTTTTGATCAAACTTAATTAGCGACATAGTTTCCTTTCCTGACCCGACATACCAAAATGCTACACATGGCCACGTAAAAGCATTTAAGCAAAGAGATACTTGATTTAAAACTTGACAAGTAAGGAAGTGAATTACGAAGGTATAGGAAATAAGTGAGGATACTTCCTCAGCGTGTCCTCCTCCGCCTCCCAGTCATCTCTCTCGGTTATCATTCCTCCACGGGACTTTGTATGACTACATCCTTGGTCCGATACGCGACACGGCGATCGAGTATCGCTATGGGACTCTCTCATACGATAACCCCTCTGTCTGGACCTCACTAGTAGGGAAAACTCTCATTTGGATCAGATACACTTATGACATAGAGACATGGAAGGCCGGATGTACCGCCTCTAACTCGATGGCGGATCGACTCGTAGGCAACCTTGCCCACCCGACGAGCGATGCGGTAGGGCCCGATGTACCTTGGTGAGTTTCCCCCTTCTTCACGAATCTCATCACACCGCCGTAGGTGACGCTTCAATAAGACCCAATCGTCTACGAAACTCCAAATGCGGCGCCCGATTATCCGCGTATGACCTGCCGACTACGAGTTGCTATGATCTCTCTGGATAAACCGCCTTATCCACGACTTTCTTTGTACCAAATGCGGGCCAACTAAGCGTACCTCGCCGCGTCGAACCAACCAATCGATCTACATTTCGCCCATATAAAGCCTCGTATGGCGCCATCGTATCTTTGGAATGGTAGTTGTTATTATAAGCAAACTCCACGAGGCAAATGATCCTCCGGCTACCACTTGAAATCAATCACGCGAGCTCGCGACATATCCTCGAAGTGTATGCGGATGATGCGCTCTGCACGCCGTCGATCTGAGGTGAAATGTTGTCCCGAGACTCACTGTGTCCCCAAACCCATACGGAAAGACCTCGGAAGTTAGCCGTAAATTGGGCTCCTATCGAAATAATCGACCTTTGGGACCGTGCGGTCTCACAATCTCACGATGTACAATCTGGCATAGTCCTCGGTAAAGCGTCGTCTGTTGGAAGGAAATGGGCTGATTTACGTCGACGTCGACAATAACCCAAATGGAGTCGCACTTCCTCGAGTGCGAGGTAATCCTGTAACAAAGTCCATGTTGATCATCTCGACTTCCAGTCGGAATCTCGATAGGCGCAATAATCCACTTTGGGCCTCACGGTGCTCGACCTTAACCTGGCGGCAATTAGGACATGCGTGACAAAACTGCCACGTCCTCTTGAGCCATCCGCTGATACAAACATGCGAGGTCGTGGTACATCTTGGTGACCGGATGAATAGAATAACGAGCATGTGCCTCACGAGAATCTGCGTCGAGTCTGCCCGCATCGGGGAACACCTGGCCAGGCCTCGAATCTCGACACCAGCGGTATTTACCTCGAATAGACTCTTCTCCTCGAAGGCTGCGTCTCGATCCGTACCAACACCGGGTCCTCAGCGTCGTCTCTTGCCTCATCAGCGATGGAAGACTCGGCAACCTCACGAACCGTACTCACTATCGTCGGCATCGATCAATCGAACCCCAGCTCGTGGCGGTGGATCGGCGGACCGTATCTGTCTCTCTGCTGTACCTCGATAGGCTCCCGTGATCTACGACTCGAGGCATCGACTTCGTTGGCCTTTCGGATGGTATAGAATATCAACATCATAATCTTTCAAAGACTCTAACCACCGTCTGTCTCAAGTTGACTCCTGCACGAAGATATCTTTGGAGGCTCTTGTGAGTGCAGTATAAATATCCGCATGAACCCGTACAAATAATGTCTCCAAATCTTGAGGCATGTATAAGCTGCGGACTCTAAGTCATGGGTAGGGTAATTCCTCTCATGCTTCCGTAGCTGCCGGGAAGCATAGGCTATAACCTTGCGTCTTTGCGTCAAAACACACTGGCGATGCAGAGGCATCGCGATAGATCACGTACCCGTCTAACCCTCCGGAAGAGTAGGCGGAGTTGTAGTCAACCTTTCCTTGCCAGCTGGAAACCGCTTCTCATGACCTCGTCGGCGGAACTTGGGTTGCGCCCGAGTCGACTAGTCAGCGGTCTTTGAAATCGAAACAAAGCGCTCCTGAAACTGCGATAATAACTTTGCGATCTGAAAGCTGCGCCGCCGGTCGGAGTAGTAGGTCTCGGCGAACTTGGCGCCTCAATCTTTCTTTGTATCTACGAACACCGTCAGCCCGATAATATGCCCGGGAATGCCACTGAGGCCGACCAAAACTCACACTTGGAGAACTTGGCGAACAAGCTGCGGCTCGGAGAACCCCAATGCCGTCGCCGAGTGATATGCGTACTCACCTTTCTGTCGCGAATAAACGGGATGTCATCAATGAATACAATCACAAATGTATCCAGAATGACTTGAACACGGTTCATCAAATCCATAAATACATTTGAGCGTTGGTCAAGCCAAAACACATAACCACGAACTCATAGTGCCCATCAGGGTCTGAATGCGATCTTTGGGATATCTGCCTCTCGAACTCGAACGATGATAACGGACCGCGAGTCTATCTTTGAAAACACCTCGCACCTGCGGTCAAACAAATCATCAATCACGGGAGGGTACCTATTCTTAATGGTTACCTTATTGGTGCATAGTCGACACGCATCTGGCGTCGTCCCTTCTTCTTCGCAACAACAGCGCTCCCGGGAGATACACTGGGCTGATAAAGCCTTTTCCGGCCAAATCTTTGGTGATCCTTGACTCCTCGACTCAGCGGGTGCCGTCTGTATGGCGGAATGGAAATAGGTCGAGTGTCTAGCAACGTGTCAATACAAAACTCGATCTCCTCTCGGGAGGATGCGGAAGATCATGCAGGAACACGTCGCAAACTCCTAACCAGCTGATGAAGAAGCGGCTTTCGGCCTCTGTATCAAATACGCGCGGATGATAGATGTACCGCTACGCACCATCTTCCCAGCCTTGAGGTAAGAAATAAACCTACCCCGCCGACGTATGTGTTGCCCTCCACTCCGATAAGCGGCTCGCGAAGCTGGAACCGAACCAACTGTCCCTACGGTCACGTTGGCATAACGAAGCCACGGTCCGTACCCGTTATGACATCAAAATCGTCATCTCGACTCTATCAAGTCTGCGGTCGGCGGCGTAAATGAATCTGGGACAACCTCATCACGCTCGGCTAACACCGAATCACCACTGGCGTAGCTACTTCAAGCGGCTCTGCTCGACCGGCTCTATCCCGATTCTACATGATAAGAGGGGACACATAGGACAAGGTAGAACACGGATCTATCAAAGCATAAACATCACGACTGAAATCGATGTACACTGCGGCGTCGAGGAAGCCTCACGATCTGGCGGTGGCTGAAGAATAAATGCGGTTACGGGGACCGCTAGAACTAGAACCACCACTCGACCTCTACGCGGCTGCTGTCGTGAGTACCACGCCTCGGGCGTAACCCTGAAGGAGAAGAAGACCCGACCCGATCCGTCGGTGTCTTTGTACTACCCATCTTGCCTCTGAGCGGACAATCTCTCTTAGTGGCCCGGTGGCCAAGAGTAACAACCTCCGCGAGGAACACGACACTCGCACAGGTGAGATCTCTGCGTCGAGCACACGAGGTGTGGGTGATCTCGTCGGCGAGAATCTTTGCCTCGCGAAACCAGAAGACACGGAGCCACGACTGCTCTGGTGACCACTGCGATCGGACCTCGCGCGAACCGTGGCGGAGCACTCTGTCTTTGGTGGAAAGTGGACCCGGTCTGCTGCGAAAGGCTGTCGCCTCGAAGCGCCTGAGACCACGATGTCACGGCCTCTTGGGTGGCTGCGTCAATCTGGTCCTCACTCTCTATCCTCTATCCACGAGCATAGGCTGCGTCTAGCAATGTCCATACAGGTGAAGAGCCACCCGGCATCTTTGTAATCATATGGTCTAGTCCCGTCACATAACGATGAACTCTGTCGCCATGCTAGCTTCAATAGTGTGGCGTACGGCGAGAGTCAAACTCAGTATACTCACGATAGTCCTCGGATTACGCCTTAGGTCGAGAATCTGTCTGCGGGCTCTCTCGTCTCGGGAGGCAAAAGTGATCCATGAAAGCCTCTGCAAACTCCTCCCAAACAGTGGAAGAAGCGGCATCACCTCTCGAAAGCAACCACGACTCAAACCAGTTCAACGCAATATCGCGCAACGGTAGAGGCTAGTGTAACGCACTGTCTCTGAAGGCCTAAGGACTGTGGTCCATGTAGGCTGTCGAGCGAACTCCTGCGGATCCTCGTGGGACCTCGAACCATAAAACTCGGGTGGATGACATCGGAAAATCCCTAATCATAAGCGGCTCTGGGTGGCTGCTCACTCTCTGCCGCCCACTACTATCTTGGTCGATAACCAAATGCTCCGTAGTCTCTATGCTCGGTGGTGGGGCCCGGAGGGTGCAGTGCAGGAACCTCTGGAGCTGCCGCTCTCGGCTCCTCTAAAGCAGCAGCGTGGTGAACTCGCCGACCCGCCTACTACCTCGGGCATAGTCTGTGCAGGCAGTGTAACCTGCAGTACCGCTAGCGACTCCTGCTGCCTTGCCATACGGGCCTGGTAGCTTTCGTGGAGGCATAGTTGTTTCATAAGAAGAGGTCGAGAGGATTCAACCTAATAAGGCGACTCTTGCGCGATCTTAGAGAAGAAGAATGGAAACCAATCCTAAATGTCCTGCAACCTCCACGATTATAGATGTGGTGCCGACACACCGATAATCAAGACTCTACCAGACACGGCCTAGACACTTTCAGAGGACTAAGCGCTCACGATACCACTTTTGTCACGACCACCGGCCGCGTGGTGCCCTACACAGGCACCCTGCCTGATATACATCGAGAGAATAGCGTGAACATACACAACATAAACACGTGTGTAAATAATATAACAACACAGGCTGGCCGATAAGGCGCCTTCCATAATATAAACAAGGTCAAAGTACAACTTTACAACCCGATTCTTATAGCCCAACCACGTAGGTGAATACGGACCTGCAGGAATAACAAGCGTGGTGGGACGGGGCCGCCATACCACGAATGTACATAATCTACAACATCGAGGACAAGGCGTACCAAGAAGGACAAGCCTCCGAGAATGGAGCTTAGGCGTCAGATAAGTGATCCTAGAATGTGGATCCGCAACACCTTACCCTTTGCGGCATGAGCGCGGCCCAGGACGGGGTCGATTACCTGATATGTACTAAGTATGTAAAGCGGAAAATCTTTGTAATTACATCATAAATCTAAATCAAAGCGGGAGGCATGTATGATAATCATATTACGATTGCCACCTTACTATGATGAGAGCAAAATAAGGGTATCCTTACAACAAAAAAATAGGATTTGACTCCTACTCGCGGGACTATTTCACGCGTAGGTCCGGTGGACCCGCGTGAGGCATTACTCGCATGGGACTATTTCACCCGCATAAGCCCTTTCGGACTGCGTGAGGTATTCCTCGCATAGGTTGGACCCGCCGCGTGGGACTATTTCACGCGCATAAGCCTACGGACTCGCGTGAGGTATTCCTCGCATCGTGGGTAGCAAATCCGCGAAATATGCAATGCCACAAACCAGGGAATGACCATAGCGAATAATATATCACTAGCACAAATCGGCTATCACACATAACATAAGCACTTCTGGCTTATAATAAATAAGCAAGTTAAGAAAATCCCTAACTTATTATTCTTGTTACATCTATATAGACACTCTCCTTTTAGTTTATCCAAGGTACTAACATGTCTTTTATAAAAATCCGGGAGTTAACCCAAGTACTACGTACTTCTATTCTTTAAAGCAAATGACTCTTTTTAGTAGAAACTTCCAAGATACTATTAATCCTAGTATCAAGTCAAATTACATTTCAAGGCAAGTCACAACACCTTAGAAATAAAGTTAGGTTTCTAAATCAAGTGACTCTTTCTTATAAAACCTTAGGCAATTGATGCCTTAAAAATCAAATTGCCTTCCATTAAATCAAGTCATTTATCTTTCCATAAAGTCAATATAACCAACTCCCATAAAGTCGTTATATTCACTTTATACCTTAGTCAATGCCATTTCTATCCAAGGGACTTATCGTTAAAAGCGACACAAGTATCACATCTTTAAAATTCTTCAAGTCCCTTATCTTTAACAAGACTTAAGGCATCTTTAATATTCTCGAAGAAGTGAGTTAATCTCTAACTCACTTGACTTGGCATTTCATAAAGCGGTAAAGAATGTCATAGTCTTGTCGTCTGCGTACTATATCGTGAAACTAGTCATGCTCGAAGGATAGGAAAAGTTCTACATACCTCGCCGTCAACCACTTGCCAAGTACAAAGTCCCGCGTGGTATGTCAGCCTATAATATTCACAATCGTCTATTAAGGCCTTACTTCAATCGTAGAATATTATAAAGGTTAAGTCTCTATATTCTACGGAAAATCGGACCGCGCCTCGCTTTGTTTTTACTTACTTTGCCACCTTTTCCAAGGTGAAATACAATAACCAAACAACCGATTGGCTCACAACAATATAGAAGATAATCGATGCAAATGAATAACCAAACATTGATTGGCTCACGACAATATAGAAGGTGGTTGATGCAAATGAATAACTAAACAATCCCAATTGGCTCACAACAATATAGAAGGTCGTTCAATGCAAATGAATAACCAAACAGCCGATTGGCTCGTGACAATATAAATAATCTTGTAATACTTTCAAAGAACAAGATTATACCTCAATGATTCTTAATCCAACTCCAATCCAAGTTGCTCCTTAGTAGTTTATAGCCCACTCCAAGACACTTCAAACCGCTTGTTGAGGCCCTTAGAACAATACCAACAATTATCCTCCAAATCTTGAATAAAACCTAGAAAGACCTTAGGTTTTCGTTTGCGACTAACAGTAAACAATTTTTTTTCCAAGATTTTTCTATTGAGATGTGTTTACAATACACCTAAGAACCTTGGTTTAAAGTGGGAATTAAAAGAACAAGGAACAAAGATTTTCCTTTTTTTTTGAAGAGAAGCGAGAGCTCAGGCTCTATGTTCTTCAATTTGTGCAATTTTTCTAAGTGTTGGCTCTCTCTAGCACTACTAGTAGTAATATATAGTACCTTGGAGGGTTATGATAATAACACATGGGTGGTTTAGATGTAGTCTTGCTAAAAATCAAGACCAAGGTGGGACCTTTGACTTTAGTCAATATACTCATGCTACAAGTTGCAAGACTTAGCCTTAGAAGACTTATGGTAAATGACCATATTGGCGTACCATTTCGTCCAGCATTGCTAAGGGGGTGACACGTGTCGCCTCCCATTCGACACAACACAATGTTTTCCGACAATTTCATAATTTCCTCTAAATTTTTACAAGTCTCAAATCCTTAACATATGTGAGTTCTTACTTACGTTCTTAAGGCAAGTCCTGTAATTACGGGGTGTAACACATGCCCCGGCATCCCACATCGTATAAGCATGACCATAGGGTATCCCTCGCGGTCGCATGCCCTGGCATCCCACATCGTATAAGCATGACCGTAGGGTAACACAAACAAATCCTGGAATCTAACAGACTCGCGGTCACGTGCCGGAATCCCACATCGATAAGCGTGTCAAAGAGTATCCTCGTGGTCGCGTGCCCGGCATCCCATATCGTATAAGCGTGACCGTAAGGTAACACAAATAATGGAAGCATACGTGGAATCCCACCTCACCGGTGCGTCGAGTAAACTTACAAGGCAAAGACCTCCAACCGCGAGTCGCGAACGTAATAAAACATAATACTTGCACTCGAGGCTATCACCAGCACATATAGGCAATTCTCAATTATCAAGCCAAAGTACTTATCAAGGCACACATAGAATAATTCTCAATTAATCAAGCCAAAGTACTTATCAAGGCACACGTAGAATAATTCTCAATTAACGCCAAAGTACTAGATGCGTGCATTCTTTTCAAAAGACTCCTTTTAATGTAAAACCCCGAGATACTAATACCCGTAGTATCAAGGTGTGTCTATTTTTCAAAGTAAGTTACTACACTTTTAGAAAACTCATTTCAAAGCTTGAAATCAAGTAACTTCAAATTTTCACAATCTAGGCAACTTATGCTTGATAATCAAAATAGACAACTTTCTTAACCTTCCATAAAGGCGTTATAACCAACTTCCCATAAAGCGTTATAACCCTTTATGGTTTTAGACATATTCATTCCTTTTTATAACTAAGAGACTTATACTTAAAACCAAGTATCACATACTTATAAATCAAGTTCTTAACTTTCCAAAATACTTGAGTCTCTTAATATTTAGAAAACAAGTTTCTTCTACTTTAAACCTCAAGTAACTCACACTTTAAACAAGTTACTTCTCTTAAATCATGTCATTTCTCCTCTTTAAAACAATTAAGTAAATCACTCATTTGACTCCCTAAAGTCATTATAATGACCTTTAGGTTTTGGAACTAAGGCACTAGCCAAAAGGTTTGAAAACCACTTCCTTTTCAAGACTCTATGTACTTTAAGTAAAATACTTTCACTTTTAAGAATCCAAACTTCACTAAGGAAATGGATTATACAACTTACAATTTAAACATCAAAGTACACTCGAAGTACATAGAACAAATTCTATTTTAGGCAATCCAAATACAACGAGGAATGGATCATTTAAGGAGTAGGACGTACTTTCTTGATCTTAAGGAATCATGCTAGAAGAGGAGATAGTTCACATACCTTTCGGCTAAATCCACAAGTGGCCGAATACGCCGCGTAGAAGTGTCAACCTATAATGGTCACAACAAGACTATCAACTTCTAGTCTCTAATTATAATAATACTAAGTATACGGTCTCAATTCTACGGAAAATCGGGTAGCACTTCCTTTGTTTCTACTCACTTTGCCACCTTTTCAAGGCGAATACAATAACCAACACGCCACATTTAAGGCTCAAAACAACAACCAATCAAAGGGATTACACGCCTTACAATACGTAAAATTCTGCCCCACAATTGACATTAAACTAATACAAACTATTAGGCCAAATCCGTGATCTAGGATACAACAATACGATTCTTATCGATTTCCTTTTCAATCAAGTTGTTAGCATCTCATGATATCAAGTCGCGATTGATTATAACTACTATAATCTTCAAGTAAGTAACATGCGACTATTCTAACTACGACCAACTTCAAATGGCTAATATGTCATTTCGGATTTTAGGCTACAACAATCCATAACACTTATAAAACTTTAACACATATACTTCATACTTGCTAAAATCCAAAGCTACAAATGAGAAATCTTTAATTGCTAAAGCAACAAGATTTATACCTTTTCAAGCCCTTAATCTTCCCAAGATTCAAAGTCGCTTCCTTAGCATTTCTTAGCTCCTTTTCTTATGTTCCAATCCGCTCCAAGCACTCCTTGAAGCCTATGAAGAACTCAACTTAGTCCCGACTTCAAAGTTGAAGAACTCCTTAAGTTTCCGCCTTGCGACTAATCTGAAAACTACCTTTTCCGGATTTTCTATTGAGATATCCTTACAATACACTCAAGAACCAGGTTAAAGTCTTGTGGCTAAAGAACATCAAGCGAAAATTTCTTCTCTCAAAAGCCCTTTGTGAGAGCTCACAAACAAGAACAAATGTTCTTCAATTTTTTTCTAATTGTGGATGTCTTGCTACTAGTAGTAGTAGTAGTAGTATATAAATAAATCAAAGGCTAGGATAAAACCAAATGGAAGGCTAGGATGAAGATCACATGGATCAAGCCCAAGTGGAAAAGTTGACCTTGGTCAACAATCTCAAGCTTGAAGACTTGATCTTTAACCATGGTCAATGACCATTTTACCCCTAATATTTTCGTCCAAGACCATAAATGTGGGGGTGCCACGTGTCACCCTCTCATTCGTCCATAAAATTCCGTAACCCTCGTGGGCACCACAAAACGTAAAATTCCTCGGGTGGGCCCCACGTGACCAAATCCGTAAAAAATAAATTTCCATAATGTTAATAAGTTCCATAGTCTTCAAATAATGCACTTTGAGAATCTAATTCTCAACAACGAACAGTTTTCCTTTCCGACGTCCGGAAGATTTTCCGTCGGAAAAACAATTCTTCCTTTCGTACCAATTTCCAAGTCTTGATTCCTTACATACACTTTCTTACACATGTACTGGACTTACGGGATGTAACATTCTTCCCCCCTTAGAAACATTCGTCCCCGAATGTTCTTAGTCGGTTGTCAAGCTATACACACTCCGGCACAAACTCTATACTATGCCTATCAATCAAAACTGCACAAGACCAACTATGCCACACATGGCCACCACAACATACGTAAACATAACAATGGACCTTCCGTCCGCGATCCCTTCTCACAAAACTCGAAGGTTACAGTCTTCTCAAACACGGGATCCTTAGAGGTTCCTTTCTTTCCTTACTTGTCTTTCTTTCTCGTACTTCTAAACTTATTTAGTAACCGTACAACATCTCAAATATTGTTTCTGTTCCCCAATCCTTGGATTTACTATCCAAACTTGGCCATATTGTTACTCACATTCCCGTTAAGGTTCTTCTCGACCCTTACGACCTGGTTCCGGTGGAACACATCCACGAACTCGTCTAACGATTATCTCAACTTGGGCTGGCATCCTCGACCCTACAGCATAACGGACCATTTCTAACGATATCACCCCATTCCATACTATCGGTTGACCCGAAATGAGTCCACAACCCGACCCAGCGTCACACTTAACTTCTCATTATTAGTCTGAAATAAATCTTTCTCTTATCTCAAGGTACTCCTCACCCTATCCCCCTATTCACTAGAGGTTCGTCACATGAGCCAAAGTATTTCTACTGTACAATCTTCCCTATTGGTCTTACACTGTTATGGGGCAATTACAACTTGTGAACTCTACACAACTATAGTCTCAGTTCACTTACCATTTTTGTCAACATTCTTAACTTTTCACTTTACCAATCAAAGTATCCCTACCTCTGGGGTACTATCACTTTACAACTCTTAGCAACAAAGGGAAAACATATATGCTAGGGCGAAATCTGAATCTATCAATGCACGTATGATTCAAAAGAATCGAAATATACCTGTAACCCTATGCGATGTCGCCTCCTGATCCTGTCCCGTAGTCACGTCAGCTATGCGGTTCGAAGGACCGCCCGAACTATAAACTCCACCCTGACCTCTACCACGGCTGGTTGACATCTGAACACCCTGCCCTGGGGGACGCACAGCTGTGGAGGAAAGGGAACCAACTACCGGCCTCATAGGCTGAGTCACCTTACCGGTGCTCTTTCTAAAAGGACATACCCTCCGAATATGGCCCGGACGGCCACAATAAAAACAAACACCTGTGCCATAACGTCATTTCCCCGAATGACGCTTACCACATCTGATACACTGAGGAATAGGTGGCCTCGACCGAGAAAATCCCCTGCTCCTTTGAGAACCTCGACCCCTGTAGCTTGGACCGACTCCTAAATACCTTGTGGGGTCCAATCTCCCACCTGTGCTCTGCGGGGGTATGTACTGGGTAGGCTGGGACGAATATCTCACTCGCTGCTGAGGCTGCTCGTCCAAAAACTCATCGGGATAACCAACCGTCTAGCCTCTTACCGATCTCGCGTTGCCCTCTACCTGTACACTGTCTGCATCGGCGAATAACCTCCTGGTGATGAAACTGTGCACCGCTATCTTGGTCAATAACATAATCGCTTCCTCATGACCCTATAGTCTTCTCCAATCGAGCGGAGGCTCAGTCCGGGCCTCAAACCTGGCGCAGAAGAACTTTCCGTCTGCGGCACAACATTCGGTATACCCTGGGCATAAGTCCTATCAACTCTCTGAGTCTGACTAGTAGCTCCTGCTACTCCTTTGCCCTTCTGGGCGGCTGTTGCCCTCCATGGAGGCATAACTGTAACACAAAATTACGTCAGAGAGGAATTATCTTACTAACACGATTCATGTACGATCTTGAGTGAGAAGAATAGAAACTAACTCCTAAATGTCCCGTAGCCTCACTTTGTTTATGGGTGTGGCGCAACACACCGATAATCAAGACTCTGCTAGACACGGTGCGTAAACATTCGAGGGATCGCTCGATACCACTCTGTCACGCCCGAACCGGGCGTGGCGGTGCCTACACAGGCACCGCCTTAACAACTAAGTAAATCGGAAATTAAATAACACCTCTTTTTTAAAACCAATAAATGCGTGTGGGCAAAGCCGACGGTACCGCTATAATATACATAATAAAAGACACTACACCGCATACGAGTCAATCCACGTATGAATACAGACCTGCAGAGTTAAAGCGGACTATGACGACAAGGCCCCGTACCATGCTGCATAAAAATCTCACATTGAAAGAACTTAAACAAAAGATAAACTCCCAACGAAGGAGCTATCCAAAAACTCGGCGGTCCTACACCTGCCGATCACCAAACTGCGTACCTAAACTGCGCAGATGAACGCAGCCTCACGGGCGAGGTCGACGAAGAATGTACCAAGTATGTGAAACGATGAAATCAGTAATGAAATCATAATAGTCTAAACAAAGCAGAGACATGTATGATAGCCAACCTACGATGCAATACATAAGCATCATATCAAGTCGTGGACGCGTGCCCTCAAAGTCACTACTCGAATATAACTATGGGTCTCACGCCCATAATATCAACCATGCCGTGGAATCCTTTCTCACCGCTGATCCATGATATAACAATATAACACCAATAAGCATATCCAAAGAGTATCCCTCGTGGTCGCATGCCCCGGAATCCCACATCGAATAAGCATGACCATGGGGTATACAAACAAATCCGGGAATCAAACCCGAGCCTGGTCACAGGCCCCGGAATCCCACATCGATAAGCGTGTCGAGTATCCTCGTGGTCGCATGCCGGCATCCCACATCGTATAAGCGTGACCATAGGGTATCCTCGCGATCGCGTGCCCGCATCCCACCTCGTATTAGCCTGACCGTTGGGTTACACAAACAAATCCGGGAATCTAACCCGACTCGGTCACGTGCCCGAATCCACATCGTATAAGCGTGTCCAAAGTATCCTCGTGGTCGCATGCCCCGGCATCCCACATCGTATAAGCATGACCATAGGGTAACACAAATAATGGAAGCATACGGTGGAATCCCACTTCACCGATGCGTCCAAGTAAACTTACAACGCGCAAACCCTCCAACCGGAGTCGCGCAACGTAATAAAACATAATACTGCACTCAAAGGCTATCACCCACATATAGGCGATTCTCAATTATCAAGCCAAAGTACTTATCAAGGCACACATAGAATAATTCTCAATTAATCAAGCCCAAGTACTTATCAAGGCACACATAGAATAATTCTCAATTAACCAAGCCAAAGTACTAGGTACGTACATTCTTTTCAAAAGACTCCTTTTAATGTAAAACCCCAAGATACTAATACCCATAGTATCAAGTTGTGTCTATTTTTCAAAGTAAGTTACTACACTTTTAGAAAACTCATTTCAAAGCTTGAAATCAAGTAACTTCAAATTTTCACAATCTAGGCAACTTATGCCCAATAATCAAAATAGACAACTTTCTTAACCTTCCATAAAGACGTTATAACTAACTTCCCATAAAGCCGTTATAACCCTTTGTGGTTTTAGACATATTCATTCCTTTTATAACTAAGAGACTTATACTTAAAACCAAGTATCACATACTTATAAATCAAGTTCTTAACTTTCCAAAATACTTGAGTCTCTTAATATTTAGAAAACAAGTTTCTTCTACTTTTAAACCTCAAGTAACTCACACCTTTTAAACAAGTTACTTCTCTTAAATCATGTCATTTCTCCTCTTTTAAAACAATTAAGTAAATCACTCCTTTGACTCCCCTAAAGTCATTATAATGACCTTTAGGTTTTGGAACTAAGGCACTAGCCAAAAGGTTTGAAAATCACTTCCTTTTCAAGACTCTATGTACTTTAAGTAAAATACTTTCACTTTTAAGAATCCAAACTTCACTAAGGAAATGGATTATACAACTTACAATTTAAACATCAAAGTACACTCAAGGAAGTACATAGAACACATTCTATTTTAGGCAATCCAAATACAACCAAGGAATGGATCATTTAAGGAGTAGGACGTACTTTCTTGATCTTAAGGAATCATGCTAGAAGAGGAGATAGTTCACATACCTTTTCGGCTAAATCCACAAGCTAAGCCGAATACGCCGCACGTAAGTGTCAACTTTATAATGGTCACAACAAGACTATCAACTTCTAGTCTCTAACGTAGAATAATACTAAGTATACGGTCTCTAATTCTACGGAAAATCAGGAAAGACTTCCTTTGTTTCTACTCACTTTGCCACCTTTTTCAAGGCCGAATACAATAACCAACACACCACATTTAAGGCTCAAAACAACAACCAATCAAAGGGGATTACACGCCTTACAATACGTGTAAAATTCCGCCCCACAATTGACATTAAACTAATACAAACTATTAGGCCAAATCCGGCAATCTAGGATACAACAATACCAATTCTTATCCAATTTCCTTTTCAATCCAAGTTGTTAGCATCTCATGATATCAAGTCGCAATTGATTATAACTACTATAATCTTCAAGTAAGTAACATGCGACTATTCTAACTACGACCAACTTCAAATGGCTAATATGTCATTTCGGACTTTAGGCTACAACAATCCATAACACTTATAAAACTTTAACACATATACTTCATGCTTGCTAAAATCCAAAGCTACAACAATAAGAAATCTTTAATTGCTAAAACGACAAGATTTATACCTTTTGAAGCCCTTAATCTTCCCAAGATTCAAAGTCGCTCCTTAGCATTTCTTAGCTCCTTTTCTTATGTTCCAACTCCAAGCACTCTTATAAGCTATGAAGAACTCATCTTCAAGTCCCAACTTCAAAGTTGAAGAACTCCTTAAGTTTCCGCCTTGCGACTAATACGAAAACTACCTTTTCCGGGATTTTTCTATTGCGATATCCTTACAATACACTCAAGAACCTTGGGTTAAAGTCTTGTGGATAAAGAACCACAAACGAAAAATTTCTTCTCTCAAAAGCCGGCTTCGTAGAGAGCTCACAGAACAACAACAACTGTTCTTCATTTTTTTTCTTAGTGTGGATGTCTTGCTACTAGTAGTAGTAGTAGTAGTATATATAAATAAATCAAAGGCTAGGATAAAACCAAATGGAAGGCTAGGATGAAGATCACATGGATCAAGCCCAAGTGAATGAGTTGACGCGTCAACAATCTCAAGCTTGAAGACTTGATCTTTAACCATGGTCAATGACCATTTTACCCCTAATATTTTCGTCCAAGACCATAAATGTGGGGGTGCCACGTGTCGCCCTCTCATTCGTCCATAAAATTTCGTAACCCTCGTGGGGCCCACAAAACGTAAAATTCCTCGGGTGGGCCCCACGTGACCAAATCCGTAAAAAATAAATTTCCATAATGTTAATAAGTTCCATATTCTTCAAATAATGCACTTTGAGAATATAATTCTCAACAACGAACAGTTTTCCTTTCCGACGTCCGAAAGATTTTCAGTCGGAAAAACAATTCTTCCTTTCGTACCAATTTTCAAGTCTTGATTCCTTACATACACTTTCTTACACATGTCCTGGACTTACGGGATGTAACAGTTGCAATCTAAGCCTTCCATTGTGTATTATATACCACACTAGTAGCAAGACAATGTCTTCCACACTTAGAAAAATTAGAGAACTTTGAGCTTAGCCTTGAGTGCTCTCGGGTTGGTGTTATCTCCCACACAAATTTTTTGTAGTTTTGATCCATTATTCACAAGACTTAAACCCAAGGTCCCTAAGGGTATTGTAAGGATATCTCAATAGAAAGATCTCGGAAAAACGGCGTTTTCACGTTAGTCGCAAGGCAAAAACCTAAGGAATTCTCATAGGTTTTGATTGGAAATTGAAGAGAAGTTGGTTGTGAACTTCTAGAGGCTTCAAATAGCGGATTGGAGAGTAAAGGAAAGGAGCTAAGAATTGCTAAGGAGCGACTTTGAATCTTGGAAATTTTAAGGGCTTGTAAAGGTATTAATCTTGTCGTTTAGCAATTAAAGTTTACTTATCATCAGTAGTTATGGATATTAGCAAGCATGAAGTTTATAGTATGAATTTTGATAAGTATATTGGCTATTAGAACCCTAATCCAAAACTAGTATGTTTAGCCTTAAGATTACTATTCAAGTTGATTATTAGTTTAAGTCGCCACATGTTATATAAAGAAGAAATTGTAGTTGTTGAAGTTATCATGACTATATGACATGTTAGACCTAAGAACTTGGATTGAAAAAGAATTGGAAAGGACTTGTGTCGTGTTATTGTTGGCGAGAATGACTTTTAAGTATTAAACTACTTGGTATGAATTATGGGGCGGAATTTTACACGTATTGTAAGGCGTGTAATCCCTTTGATTAGTTGGTATGTTGAGCCTTAAATGTGGCATGTTTGGTTATTTAATTCGGCCTTGAAAAAGTTGGCAAAGTATGTAGAAACAAAGGAAGTCTTTCGATTTTCCGTAGAATAAGAGACCGTATACTTAGTATTACTCTACGTTAGAAACTAGAAATTGATAGTCATGTTGTGACCATTATAGGTTGACACTTCTATGCCGCGATTCGACTTAACTTGTGGATTAAGCCGAAAGGTATGTGAACTATCTCCTCTTCTAGCATGATTCTTAAGATAAAGAAAGTATGTCCTACTCTTAAATGATCCATTCCTTGGTTGTACTTGGATTGCCTAATATAGAATTTGTTCTATATACTTCCTTGATTGTACTTTGATGTTTTAATTGTAAGTGGTTATAATCCATTTCCTTAGTGAAGTTTGGATTTTCAAAAGTGAAAGTATTTTACTTAAAGTACATAGAGTCTTGAAAAGGAAGTGGTTTCCAAATCTTTTGGCTAGTGCCTTAGTTCCAAAACCTAAGGTTGTTAAAAGATTTTAGGGGAGTAAAAGAAGTGATTTACTTAATTGTTTTAAAAGAGGAGAAATGACATGATTTAAGAGAAGTAACTTGTTTTAAAGGTGTGAGTTACTTGAGGTTTAAAAGTAGAAGAAACTTGATTTCTAAAGATTAAGAGACTTGAAGTAATTTGAAAGTTAAGAAACTTGAGTTGAAAGTATGTGATACTTGGTTTTAAAAGTATAAGTCTCTTGGTTATAAAAAGAATGAATTTGTCTAAAACCATAAAGGGTTATAACGGCTTTGTGGAAGTTAGTTATAACGCTTTATGGAAGGATGTAAACGTTGTCTATTTTGATTGATAAGTGCAGTTGCCTAGGTTGTGAAATTAGAGTTACTTCATTTCAAGTCTTGAAATGAATTTCTAAAGATGTAGTAACTTAGTTTGAAAAATAGACATGCCTTGATACTACGGGTGTTAGTATCTTGGGGTTTTATATATAAATAAGCCTTTTGAAAAGAATGGAAGTACGTAGTACTTAGGGTTAAAGTCCCGGATTTTTATATAAAACGTAAGTGCCTTGAGTTTATAAAATGAAAGTCTAAAGATTTTATTGTTATACCCCGTAGTTCCAGGGTATATAGGTGAGGATGTACGTGCGAGATTACGACAGAAATTTTGGAAAGAAAGAAAGATGTGATTTTTCGACTAAAAGTTTAGGTTTTGTGAAGAAAAGGTTCGTTAATGGAATTGGATTCCCAGATTTGGTATTCGGACTTCTTAGAATATTTGAGAATTATGGAATTTTATTTCCGAAATGGTCACGTGGGCCCACGTGAAATTTACGTTTTGTGAGGCCCACTTAGTTTTTGAGATTTTGGCCATTATGGATATTTTCGAGATGAAATATTTTGACAGTAGGAGGCGACACGTGTCACCCCCTAGGTGGCCGCCGAAATTAGCAGACAAGTGGCGACATGTGGCCAAGTCTTGCTAGATATTTTATTGTGGACAAGTGGCTTGTGGGTCCCACCCACACTTGTCCCAAATCTCAACCACACACTTGCCTTCATCCTATCCCTTGGTTGTCCTATATATGCACCCTTAGTTGATGAAATCTTCCACACTTAGACATTTGAAGACTTGAAAAACCCTCCCTTCTCCTCGACCTGTAGCTCTCGTTTTGCCCCATTTCTTGAGCAAAATTTGTCCAACAATTCTTAAACTCTCAAGTGTTCTTCCTAAGGTGTTAGGAAGATTGTGTACCAAGAGTTGGAAAAGATTTCACACCCCTAGCCTTGAAGGGATGCCTTGGCCGAAAGTTGTCATCTTGAAACCCTAAGTGTTCTTCACTTTTTGGAGTTGAATCTTGAAGAGAAGTTGGTTAGAGCTTCTATGGGTTGCTTGTAGATTGGAACGTAAAGATTTGGAGCTAAGACTTGCTTGGAGCGACTTTAAGAACTTGGATATTTTTGGGCTATTTGAGGTAGTGGAACTTAAACCTCTTTGTGAATTGGTTGTTATACATATATTATAAGTATATTATGGATTATATAATATATGGAGTAAGTTTGGAAGAGTTGGATCTTGTTAACTTGTTAAAAGAAAGGATTGGCCGTTTGCCATTAAAATGGTAAAAACGTATCTTACTTGCTAAGCTAATAACAAAGTAACTATAACTTATATTAAGAATGGAAATATAAGTTGGATGACTAATGAGTAAATTGGATAAGTAAAATGTACAAAGTTGCTAAGGACCCCAACTTAAGGATCAGATTTACTTTGAATATTTACTTTGGATTTGTATACTTTGGACCGTATTTACTTTGGACCGTGATTACATTGACCGTATTTACATTTCATTAAGGGAAGATTTTTCAATCGCCCGTTAGTTTGGGCGTGTGATCCCTTTTTAATTATTGTATTGTTATGAAGGCGTGATAGTAAACGCGTTCTGGTTGGCCGCGTAATCCCTTCTTTACTTATTGTTGTTATGAGGCGTGATAGTAAACCGTTACCGTTTAGGCGTGTAATCCTTCTTTATGTTGTTTAATTATTACGCCTTATATATATATATGGTATATATTACTATTATTCGGGCCTTGGCAAAAGATGGAAAAGTGAGTATAAACGGGGAATCAATAAATTTCGTAGATTTTGAGGGCTTTTATTGGTATAAGTCTTGATGATAAGAAAGGTTTGATAGAGTACTATGACCATTTTAGGAGTGGAGTACTACGTGTGGCGTGATCTACTTGGCTTAAGGAGTAGCCACGGGTTGAAATACTGAGCGTTTTGCTTATTGTCGATAAATCGTCAGAGGTATGTGAACCTCTTCCTATCTTTTCTACATTTATTGTGAACTATGTAGTGCAGTGAGCGTATGTGCTAAGTGATTTGGTTGGTTTTAAAACATAAAGTGTTATAATGGCTTTATGGGAAGAAGTTATAACGACCTTACGTAGTGAAAATGGTTTATCGATGTTAGAAGTTAAGAGACTCGATCTTATAAGATAAGAGACTTAACTTATTTGTTTTAATGTGGATGTTTGTGTGAAACCTCATTCGTGAGTAATGAGTACTTGGTTTTAAAGGGATAATGTTTCTTGATTTCGAATCGGGTAATGTGTATCGGCAGCACCATTGCAGCGTTAATAAAGGAAATGTATTGAATAATGATGTGTTGTATTAAAACCAATTAGAAACCTCCATCCGCATGTAGCTAAGATGAGACAAAATGATATTACATTTTCTAGATCACGGTCTTTGTAATAAGATCGTTATAAACAAGAATAAACTACTCACATATATGACATATGTTACCCAATTGTTTTAAAAGAGATTAAGACTATGAGTTATGAAACCTTTCTAAAATAAGTTGACTTGAGCATTTGAAAATGAGAAGCTTGAGTAATTGAAACTAGGCAACCGAACTTAGGAAAAGAATGTTGTTACTTGATTTTGAAAAGGAATGTGGGTTGGTCATTCTAATACTATGGGTATAGGAGTGACTTTTATAAAAGTAATGGATCTCTTTTAAAGAACTTAACGTATGTAGTACTTTAGGGTTAAAACCCGACTTTGGCATAAAATGAAAGTACTTTGAGTTGTGTGAAACTTGCCTATGCTTGTTGTTGTGAAACTTGCCTATGCTTGTTGTTGTGAAACTTGCCTATACTTGTGATGATAGCCTTTGTTGTGCAAGTGTGGTATTTCTGTATTACCGCGTCTCGATAGAGGCCTGGCCGACTTATCGAGAACTTACTTGGACGTCTTTGGCGGTGATGGAGAATTCCACGGTATGTTTCCATTTTGATTATCGTCTTGTTGTTGATGTCACATGGACGTATCTGCACCGTCGCAGATTCCGGCACGCGGCGGGTTGATTACCCGATATATTGTTATTGTGGTTACACGGACATGTCTACACCGAGGTAGAATTCCGGCACGCGTTACGCGCGTGGTTGATCACCCAAGATATTATCATGATGTCACATGGACGTGTCTACAATTCCGAGGTAGAATTCCGGTACGCGCTACGGGCATTGGTATTATTGTTGCATCGCATGTTTACACCGACGCAGTCCGGTACGCGCACGACGCGAACATGATTGATGTTGTGGCGTAAGACCCATAGCGTTATATTTGAGTGATGACTGGTATGCGTACAGTCCTCGATCGGATATTTGTGATGCGCTGTTGGTTATCATCATGTTTGCTATCATATGACATACTAGTATGATTTCTGATATTTCGATATTTACGCATTTGTTATTTCTGCCGTCGTAGGCGTATAAAGAGGCAAACCTATCACGGAATGTACAGAACCGTGGCTCTCCTATGGCACGTCCCGAGAAGGTCCAAACCTCGAGGATCGCAAAGCAGTACCGTTGTTAGTCACGTCGAGCAAGGCTCGCGACAAATATTTATTATGTTATTGGAAGGTAACCGTTGGGTTGGCCTGTTTTATGTTCATATATCTGTTTCTTGTTTAAGTTTTATTTTCCGCTGGTTTTCTCTGATGATTGTATCACCAGGGTGCGGGATAAGGCACGATAGAACGCCCCGAACGGTCGTTACAAAGTGGTATCGTGAGCGATTAATCCTCGAAAGTGTCTACGACTGCGTTCAGTAGAGTCTTGATTATCGATGTTGTGCACCACATCTATAATCGTGAGGCAGCAGGACATTTAGGATTGGTTTCCATTCTTCTTATTCCGATCGTGCCTGTAGGACTGTGTTGTAAGTTGGACCCCTCCGACGTATCTCTGTTTTACCGCTATGCCTCCGCGCAGCAACCAGAGCCGGGCGGCAAGACAATGAGGAACCGCTAGTGAGATCTGAGAGTACGAGGGCGCAGCCCGTGATACTCAGGTCAGGCCGACGGCGTTTGCGGACGCCGCCATTTCCCAGCAGAGGTTAGGTCAGCAGCAATAGCCGCTGAGACCGCAGCACTGAGCCTCCACCCACACCGGAGGCGAGGAGATGGGTTATGCGAGATGGCTCGATTGCCGCCGTGGTCGCGCTGATATGCAGGATAAGCCGGATCAGCCTAGCCCAAAGAGTACCAGATGTTCACCCCGAGCGGATAGTTTGAGGCTACGGACTTTCGAGTCAGAACCCGCAGTTTTACGGGTCGAGGCTCCAGGATGATCCGGCAGGAGTTCATCCGCAGCATACGGTGGATCACGCGGTGATCAAGGCTTCAGAGACCGAGTCTGTGACCTTGTTCGCGACGGCCGCGTGATACCGCGATTGGTTTGATTCATGGAGCTTTCTGGGAGAAGCACGCACCTCCAAAGGACGGGATGAGTTTTCGGCGTTTCGCGCACTTCTTGCCTCCGCAGGTGAGGGCACGGGCCGGCAGATTTTGATGCTTAGAGCGAGCGACGGTTCGGGAGTACAATGTGGAGTTCGACTCGTCGCCCAGACGTCCCAAGTTATTAGCTAGTATGGAGGATCGAGTGCACCGATATGTTACGGGGCTCGATGATTACATGTCGAGGCATGCTCGTGAGTAGCTCTTCACGCACGACATTGCCCGCACGCAGCTCACGACCGACGTGAGGCACGGAGAGGTCGTGAATGGCCAAGATCGCCAGAAGAGGCCGTAACAACAGGTCCTGGTGACTTTCGAGGCGATCAGCCAAGAAGATACTAGTTTTGTACCTCCGCCAGCAGAGTGGTCCTCCACAACCTTCGAGTATTCGGAGCGTGTCGGGCTCCAAGGGTTCTGTGTTTCTGCGAAGTAGTGTTGGCGGACGCGGTCACCCTACCGGTGGTCGATGTGGTAGACCGCATTTCGCAGTGTCGCGTGCCAGGGAGCTTGTTATTTTCGTGGCCAGCAGGCCATTTTGCGAGGAACTGTCCGGCCAAGGGTATACGGATGTTACGACTCAGCCTACGGACGCCAATGGTTCGCATACGCTTTCGATAGCCTACTGGGCAGGCGTGCCTATGATTAAGTGGAGCGGTAACGGTATATCCTTAACCTCTAGAGTTTGGTTTGCGATATGATGATCTTATTATTGTGCTATGTACGGATAGCGCCAGGTTGTTTGTGTTAGAAAACATGGTTAGTTGGAAGGATAAGTGCGGGGCATGGAAAGCGTGAACCTTAGAGTTTTATACGCGAGACCTTAGAGGCGAGGCCGTCTTGAGTGGGTGATTTTACGGTTGGTCTTTGATGTACTTGGTACGCGGGAAATATTGTGGATAATTATATGGGTAGTGTGAGATGGAAGTGGTAGCTTTCATGGCGTGAATTAGTAAGATTGTTCCGGATCGGGAACAAGAGTTGGCGCGTTAGGTCGGGTTGAGGGCCATTTGGAGGTCAACCCGCGCCCATATTGATGGGGTCAGTTCGAGTGGTCCTTCCAGTGGTAGTGGTCACGAGGGTGCTAAACCAGTTTAGGTAACCATCGCACGAAGTTCGTGGATCGTTCAACCAGAATCGGATCGTGAAGGCCGAAATGGCCTTAGGTAAATTGAAGCTAATGAGTCGTTATAAGATTAGAAATGATTCCTCGTTGGCTTGGATTTGAGCTTTGCGACATGTTATATTCTCGCCATTGGTGGCATGATCGGCTTTGTAAGTATAGTAGTGAAGACTATACCGACACAAATCGCTTGGAGATTTAGAATGAACATTCGGACGAATGTTTCTAAAGAGGAAGAATGTTATACCCGTAGTTCCGTGGTATATAGGTGAGGATATGCGTGCGAGATTACGGCGAAATTTTGGAAAGAAAGAAAGATGTGATTTTTCACGGAAAAGTTTCCGCTATTTGTGAAGAAAAAGGTTCATTTATGGAATTGGATTCCCGTGATTTGGTATTCTGACTTTAGAATATTTGAGAATTATGGAATTTTATTTAGGAAATGGTCACGCTGGGCCCACGGTGAAATTTACGTGGGGCCCATTTAGTTTTTGAGATTTTGGCCATTATGGATATTTTCGGAGATGAAATATTTTGACGAGCAGTGAGGGCTTACACGTGTCACCCTCTGTGGCCCTCTGCCGAAATTAGCTAGAATGTTGGCAAAGCATGTGCCAAGTCTTTAGATATTTTGTGGACAAGTGGCTTGGGTCCCACCCACACTTGTCCCCAATCTCAACCACACACTTGCCTTCATCCTATCCCCGTTGTCCTATATATGCACTCCTTAGTTGATGAAATCTTCCACACTTAGACATTTGAAGACTTGAAAACCCTCCCTTCTCCTCGACCTGAGCTCCCGCTTTGCCCCATTTCGAGAGCAAAAATTTGTCCAACAATTTAAACTCTCAAGTGTTCTTCCCTAAGGTGTTAGGAAGATCAGTACCAAGAGTTGGAAAAGATTTCACACCCCTAGCCTTGAAGGGACGCACTTGAAAGTTCACATCTTGAAACCCCAAGTGTTCTTCACTTTTGAGTCAACTCAAGAGAAGTTGTTAGGAGCTTCTACGGGTTGCTTGTAGCGATTGGAACGTAAAGATTTGGAGCTAAGACTTGCTTGGAGCGACTTTAAGAACTTGGATATTTTTGGGCTATTTGAGGTAAATGGAACTTAAACCTCTTTGTGAATTTAAGGTTATACATATATTATAAGTATATTATGGATTATATAATATATGGAGTAAGTTTGGAAGAGTGGATCTTGTTAACTTGTTAAAAGAAAGGATTGGCCGTTTGCCATTAAAATGGTAAAACGTATCTTACTTGCTAAGAAGCTAATAACAAGTAACTATAACTTATATTAAGAATGGAAATATAAGGATGACTAATGAGTAAATCGATAAGTAAATGGACAAAGCCGCCAAGTGACCCCAACTATGGATCATTTACTTGATCGATTTACTTTCGGACCAGATTACTTTGGACCGTATTTACTTTGGATCGTATTTACATTGGATCAGATTACATTTCAAGTAAGGAAGATTTTTCAATCGCGTCCGCTGTGGGCGTGTGATCCCTTTTTAATTATTGTATTACATGGCGCGTGATAGAAACCGCGTTACACGGCCGCGTAATCCCTTCTTTACTTATTGTTGTTATGGAGGCGTGATAGTAAACCACTACTGTCGTGTAATCCCCTTCTTATGTTGTTTAATTATTACGCCTATATATATACGGTATATATATTACGGCTATTCGCCTCGTAAAAGATGGAAAATGAGTATAAACGGAAGTACACCAAATTTCCGTGAGATTTTGAGGGCTTTTATTGGTATGTCTTCAAATGATAAGAAAGGTTTGATAGAGTACCATGCACCATTTTAGGAGTGAGTACTACGTGGTGGCGTGATCTACTCGCCTTACGAGTAAATGACGTCAAGTACTGGAGCGCTTTTGCTTATCGTCGATAAATCGTCGCGAGGTGTGAACCTCTTCCTATCTTTTCTAGCATGATTGTTGTGAACTATGCAGTATGGTAGACGCACATGCGCTAAGTGATTTGGTTGGTTTAAAACATAGTACGTTATAACGGCTTTACGGGAAGTTAGTTATAACGACCTTACGAGTGAAAATGGTTTATCGATGTTAGGTTAAGAGACTTGATCTTATAAGATAAGAGACTTAACTTATTTGTTTTACGGATGTTTGTGGAAACCTCATTCGTGAGTAATGAGTACTTGGTTTTTAAAGCGGATAATGTTTTACCGATTTCGAATCAATGCATCGGCTGCACTATCGCAGTTAATAAAGGAAAATGATTGAATAATGACGCATTGTATTAAAACCAATTGAAACCTCCATCCGCATAGAAGCTAAGATTTAGACAAATGATATTACATTTTCTAGATCATGGTCACGTAATAAGATCGTTATAAACAAAGAATAAACTACTCACATATATGACATACGTTACTCAATTGTTTTAAAAGAGATTAAGACTACGAGTTATGAAACCTTTCTAAAATAAGTGACTGAGCATTTGAAAATGTAAGCTTGAGTAATCAAACCAGCAACCGAACTTAGAAAAGAATGTTGTTACTTGATTTTGAAAGTGAACGCTGGTTGGTCATTCTAATACTATGGTATAGGTGACTTTTATAAAAGAATGGATCTCTTTGTTAACTTAACGACGTAGTACTTTCAGTTAAAACCCGACTTTGGCATAAAATGAAAGTACTTCGAGTTGTGCGAAACTTGCCTATGCTTGTTGTTGTGAAACTTGCCTATGCTTGTTGTGAAACTTGCCTATGCGCGTGATTATAGCTTCTGTGCAAGTGTGGTATTTCGTGTTACCGCCTCTCGATGTAGGCCTGGCCGACCTGTCGGGAGAACTTACTCGACGCTACCGCGTGCCGACACGAGAATCTACCGCATGTTTCCATTTTGATTATCGCCTCATTGCTGATGTCATACGGACATGTCTACACCGACGCAGATTCTCGGGTACGCGGCTACGCGCCGTTGATTACCCGATATATTATTATCGGGTTATACGGACATGTCTTACACCGAGGTAGGAATTCGGCACGCCACATGCTACGCGGCAGGTTGATCACCCAAAGATATTATCGCTGGATGCCATACGGACGGTTCTACACCGAGGTAGAATTCCGCACGCTGCCGGGCATCGGGTATTATTGCTCGATCATGGACACAGCCACACCGGCGCAGACTCCGGGCACGCGCCACGACGCGAATACGATTGATGCTGCGTAAGCACCCATAGTTATATTTGAGTGACGATTGGCGCGCGAGTCCTCGATCGACATGACCGCTGTTGCCATGAATCAGAGTTTGCTATCATACATGTTCCTCGCTTATATAGATTTAAAAAGATGATTTCATTACAAGCATTTTTGCAGCTTCACATACTTGGTACTGCATCGGTATCTGCATCGACTTTTCTCGTGCTGCTCATGCCGCAGCAGAGGTACATTTGCCGTGATCCTCGCCTCTTAGATCTCGGTCAACATGCTTTGAAGCTCCGCTTTCCGAGGCTTATCTTTCGCATGCTGCTCTCGAGTTGTAGGTTCTTGCACATTCAGTGGTACAAGTGGCCCTCTGCCCCGCCATAGTTAGAACGGTGTAAATCTTGTGAGGTTCTGTAGGCATCAGCGCAAGGTGGCTTTGTAAAGCGGATTAAACTGCTCAAGCTGGAAAGAGCTGTATTTATTATGCATTATCGGGAAGGTAACCGCTGGGTCGGGCCTGCTTTGATGCTCATATATCTCGTTTTTAAGTTTTATTTTCCACCGTTTTCCGCCACGATCAGATCACTGGGTGCCCGTGATAAGGCACTGCGCGACCAAATGCCCCGAACGGCCGTGACAAAGATTATTCGGCCATGGTAATAAACAACCGAATCTAACTCGCCTCTCCGTCATCACACGCCTTCTAATCCTACATCAGAGTAAAGATGTTCCAAGTGATCAATCATGTAATGCATACCCGCGGGAATCCCACATCATCAAGCCTTTGATCGCTCCAAGTAATTATCTATAACAAGATACGACTACCCAACCTAGAGTCACGTTACAACGTAAAACATATAATACTTGCACTCAAAGATATCAAAATCAAAATATAGGCAAGTTCTATTAAACCTTTAGACTTCCATTTTATAAACTCATGGCACTTTTCTGCTTTCACACATAAAAATTCTGGTTTCGTTCTTAAACCCAAAGTACTACGTATTTCCATTCTCTTTTCAAAAGGTTCATTTTCATATAAAACCCCAAAGATACTAACACATAACTGTAGTATCAAGGCTTGTTTATTTTCTCACATAAGTCACTACACTTTTAGAAATACGCTTTCTGGGCTTTCTAAATCAAGGTGACCCTTATTTTAAAACTTTACAGAGCCAAGGTGGATACCTTTAAATCAAAAATACCCTTCCTTATTTCAAGTTACTCATGGTGGACTTTAAAATTATATTGTATGGAAACCATCTCTTCTTAACCTTTCATAAACTTTATAATCCAACTTCCCATAAAGCCAAAGAGTAACGCTTTTATGGTTTTAGAAGATAATTCATCTCCTTTTTCAACCAAGAGACTTATACTTTTAAAACCAAAAGCATCATATAATTTCAAATCAATTTTCTTAACTCTCCAAAATACTTCAAGTCTCTTAAAAATCAGAAATCGTTTCTTAACTTTAGAAATCAAGTTTCTTAACTTTTAAATCTCAAATAACTCATACACCTTTTAAAAACAAGTTACTTCCGCTGGGTAAATCACGCTTCATTTCGCCTTCCTAAAAATCAAATCGTTTATTACTTGAAAATAGAAGCCCTCAACCTTTCGTGAGCTAAACGCGTTCATAGTCTTAAAACTTCATAACGTAAATTTGCTGAAGTAAAGTATATGCTTTATTTGGGCTAGCAGTAGATTATACTTGTTTATACTCCATCTTAATAAAGTTAATGCAATGATCTGGTAAAAATGTAATGCCAATTTTGTCTTATCCCTCCTTAGAACTTTTCTATTCATACGTGAGAATTCCTACCTTGCTTTTAATATAATTTATCGCCATTAGCATTTTCTTTATTAACATCTTACGAGAATGGCTTGTTCCTGATACTTATTCTCATTCGTGTTGCCATGAAATTAGCGCCAAGTCAACTTGGCTCCAAATACCTCCTAACGACTCTTACCAATATCCCCATATGTTACTTTGGTAAGAACTTAGGATAACTTAGAGCATAAATTCTCTTACGTAGAGTTCAAATCAACATACATAATTTTTAACTTCTAAGAGTGGGTAATGATCGAATCTATGAAATCAATACCACGTGTATATTCCATTACTCGTCAGAATCATGTCTCAAAGAAGGGAAGAGGTTCACACTTCATGGCGCTGCACGATTATCGACAATTAGCAAAATGTCTAAGTACTTCAACCTCGATAGCCTATTCCATCCTCCAAGTAGAATACGCCATACTAAGTACATGGTCAACCCATAAAATGGCCACAATACTATCGCCCATTAACCTCCTAGCTAGCTCTCAAACCGTAGCAGAATATTCTAATGCAAAGTCACTAAATCTCTAATAGTAACCTGGACAAAGGACTTCCTTTGTTTCTACATACTTTGCCACCTTTTTAATCGCCTTTGAATATACAACAACCAAACACGCTTACATTTAAGTGCCCAACAATTTAGCTAACTAAAGGTGGGATTCATCACGCCTTAACTGTGGATGGTAAAATTCCCGCCCCACAAATAATTTTACAAAACTAGTTCCATAATTAAAGCCATTCTCGGCCAACATAAACAACAACTCAAAGTCTTTTCCAATTCTTTTCCAAGACGACTCCAGTTCTTGTGGTCTAAACATGTTATATAGTTTATAAACAACTTCAACAACTACAATTTCCTTCAATATATACTACTGGACGATCGACTTATACTTATAATCAACTTGAATAGCACATAATCTTAAGGCTTAAATCATCACGATACTAGTTTCAGCATAGGGTTCCAATATCCATAACACTTATCAACTTCATAATAAAAATACCTCATGCTTCACTAATATCCATAGTTAAAACAATAAGTAATCTTAACACTAAAACGCATAAGAATTATACCTTTTCGAAAGCCCTTAATCTCGACTCCTGCAAGATTCAACAAGCTCGCTCCAGCAATTACAATTAGCTCGCATCTTTCTTACGTCTTTCCAACCCGCCCAAGCACTTTAAGTTTCGCGGTTAACTCATCTTCAAGCTCCAACTTCAGCCAAGAACTCTCTAAGTTTCCGCCTTGCTACTAATGCAAAAACGCCAATTTTCCGATCTTATCTATCGTATAACCAGAGTCACGCGAGGCGGTCCTGGGTAAAGTAACCTGTGACCTCGTGTCTCATGGGCTAATGGATCAAAACTACACAAAAATTTTCAGTGCGCGAGCAAACTCGAGAGTACGCTTTTATTTAGTGGTTAACGCGGTTCTTCAATTTTTCCTAAGTGTAAAATAGCCATTTTGCTTGCTAATGGATGATTATATAGCACATCGGTGATCGAGGTCTAGATTACGCCCACATACACTTGCCTAAGTTTCCGATGAGCGGACTGCCAAGCTATTCTTAACTCTTAACTTCTAACAATGCCCGTGGTTTGCCCCGCCAAGTAAAAACTTTCTCATCTTACAATGGTCCCGAACAATCTCATCCGGAGTGCCCTTGCATCAATTTCCACTCGCTTACGCATATGTGTAAAGCCCATATGGTCGCCCCTCCCATTCTGGGCTCCTGCCTGGCAGCTCCCACGAACTCCTCAGTGGCCCTACAAATCACGAAAATTCACCTGTGGGCCCCACATGACCAACAATACAAAAATAAATTTCTCATAATGATAATACATTCTGGCATAATCTTCAATTAATGCATTTTTGAGAATCCACCTCCTCACCCATAATAACATTTTTCCTTTCCGACGTTTCACTGAAGATTTTCCCCGTCACAAAAACAAATTCTTCCTTTGCACTTTTCTTGCAAGTCCTCAAGCCTTTCACTTACACTTACTTAACGAATCATGTCCTGAAATTACTATGGTGCAACATTCTCAAGATCCGCCTTTAGAAATATTCGCTCGCGAATGTTCTCCTTCTAGTCCAATCTCATAATAGATAAAGTGACATAGGCTCCTTTTTATTACACCCTCATATAAGCAGGCCCATCGCCACGGCCGAATCTATATTCGCTGGTTAACAATACTTTGTAATTTGACGCCAACCTTGCACTCCGTAAAGCCTTCAACTAGTCCATAATACTCATAATGACCACTCAAAGTCCGACCGCCGTAATCATCTCTACTAGGGTTACATACTAGTACGTCCTGACGGCATCCAGATCATCAACATCAATGGAAAACCTCATATTCCCGCCGCCCAATAAAATTCCCCAAACACTCTTTTAAAATAACAACTATAAGGCCTAAATTTCTGGTTTCTCGACAACTCAGCCTTTTCGCGAACGTGGTGCACTTAAACCCGTGAAACAATTAACTAGACTTTCGGCCTTGCACCTCGCGAGACTTTCGCCATCGAATGGACCATTTTGTCACATCGGTTGCATCTGATCCTGCCCGCGGGATCGTGTGCCTTACCCCTCGCAATTCTCTAGTGATACAATCATCGTGAGAAAATCTCTAAAATAAAACTAAATACTTAAACATGTAAATACGACATGGATTAAGATAAAGATAATAAAACAGCCAACCAAACGGTGTTACCTTTCCAATATATATATAAATCTTTCCAAACTTAATGCTTTTAATCCTCTTTTACAAACCCTCGCCCACAAATAAAGCATTTATACAGACCTCTAAGAGTTTTATATTAAATACACGCATTTTATTGTGGTCCCGCCATACCCCCAATGTACAAGCACCTGCTAATCCCATAACTCAGTAACATACCAAAGA